>CM035438.1:115914791-116287191 GCA_020310875.1 Ceratopteris richardii | reverse complement strand
TTTTTGATATTAGGTAGTACAACTACACTTCGATATATACTAATTTGTTTTAAGCTTCTCTCTCCAAAGTTTGCTAAGCTTTTGTCCCAAACTTCCAAGTGTGATAGAGTTTGTGTACCATAATTGAACATTTATGCTCCTTGTGTCTTGGAGTTCAAATGTGAATATACTGCCCGTATTTTCTCATTTGGAAACCTACTTTAACCCTAGGTATGAATATTCCAAATAGGCTTCATACTTTGTATATCTCACCTGCAATCCTTCTCCATAAGTTTTCGTTCACTTATGAATTCTTTGGTGATGCTAGGTACATAGGCAATTCTACTCAATAAGCCATACTACTCTAGATCAATAGGATTATATTACCCTATCTCTAAGAGCTCCATAACCTTATCTATTGTATGCTCTTCCTTTCTACTTCCATGGATTCTTGAAGCATGCTCAATGATATGCTTTCAGATCTTGACCTACCTTTTCTTCTCCTCTACCTCTTTTTCTTGAACTTCCCCCTCTTACTACAAGTTAGCTTTGGAGGCTCTTACTTCTTCATCATGCTTCTTCATTTTTATTTAGCATTATATCTTCTACTTTTGTCACTTTATAGGGCAGAGGACGAGTTTATCTTTTTTTGTATCTCCATAAATCATAACTTTGATTGATGGGTAAAGAATTGGTCCATGAGTTGGTGAAATCTGTTACTTGCATGTAGATGTATAGATCCATGGAAATCATGAATGCCTCCCACTTATCATCTGGCTTGATGTCATTGATGGCTTGTGGTTATCTTCTCTTCATCTATGATCTCTCCAATGCTTCCTAATTGATCATATATGTCCTTTGCTTTCATCATAAAGTCAATGACACTCTACTTGGATTGCTTCTTGAGGGACATGAATGCCATCCAAATAACTCTTCATGGCCTTAGTGCCTTAAAAGGAGGATCACCAAGATAGAGCTTTGGTGAGAGTCTTGGTTCTCTTTGATCTTTTTTTTTGTTTCCATGGAGTAATTTAGTTTCCTATGGAAGGCCAAACCTCTCCATTAGCCTATATATACATGAATAATGCACTACCACATACCTGAAATTAAACCAACATACCTCTACCTTATAACCTCCTTATCTAGAGGTACTTAGATACTCATTTAAGCTCTACCTTGAGAGTGCATGCGTGGAAATTGTCATCATCTTTGCACTTATTCTTAGTAGCAAATTGTCGAAATTCTACTATATATGTTGTTAGTTTTCTTTTAGTAGAGAGTAGTACTTCCTTAACTTGTTAGTATATTCCTAATATCACCATAGTGCATGAGTGATGGCTTCATCTTCTAGAGTTGGTGCATCTGCTAATGTTGTTGTTGCACTAATTTTCCTTTGTCCACTAGAATTTGCTAAAGGGAAGCTTGATGGTACAAATTGCACGCTCTAAAAGATTAGAATTTCTAAAATTTTGGACTCTTATGAATTTCTAGATAGTGTCATGAGGCCAAGAGAGCATAGTAAATCTTTCATGATTGTAACCCCTAAGTTGATGCTCGAGATTTATGTACATATGGGCTATGTAGATGAAAGAGGATTAAGGAGAAACAAAGAGCCTCATATCATATTATCAATATGGCTTTTATGGATGAAAGTATGGGATCAATAAAATAACCCATAGTTGTAAACGAGGCACTCAAAGGCCCCAAGTGGAGAGCGACAATACAGGTTGAGTATGATAGCATACCAAAGAATCACACTAGGGAATTGGTTGATTTACCATCAAAGAAAAAGTGATCGGAACCAAGTGCATTTAGAAATCAAAATACAAAGAAAATAGTACATTAGAGAAATACAAAGCTCGGTCTGTTAAGCAAGGATTCACACAAGTGGAAACTACCCTAGATGTCAAATTGAGCTAACATACCTCTACCTTGTAACTCCCTATCTAGAGTGGTTTAAATCATTATTCCATCTCTACCTTGAGAGTGCATGCTTGGAGAACGAGAAGTTCCTTGTTCGAGGGATAGCCAAGGCTAAAAGCCACAGAGCTCATACGAGGTACCTACTCATGATGGCTAGATGAGTAGAGGGACCTTAGAGAGAACTCTAAATGTGACTAGGCAAGGGCTATACATAGGTTGGGAGGTGAGTCCCAGGCATCTCATTCTCCACTTCTCACACTTGCTATCAGACCATAGAGAGAGGTTTTGGGAAATCTCGTAACTTTCTTTTTTGAGGCATTTTTCTTCCTTCCGTTCGCTGGATGGGCATGGATATGGTGAGGAATGAGTGTCCTAAGGGGTATGCAGAAATTGAGAGCATTTTTCCATGCATCAATGGCTTCATACATGCATGATGAGCTCCGGTGTGAGGTAACTATGTTTCTGCCAACCTTTCGAAGCCTATTTTCTCTTTGTTTCTTGTTCCTTTTGCAGATTTGTCCACCTTGCCATGTAAAACATTCCATTCCGCACATTTTGATATGCGATAAAGAGGGGTGGTCTCTAATGGTTAAAGAGATACTACTTGCAGAAACTCTACAGCACAGTCAACTTCAAATTTAAAGAAAGAAAGAGGAAAAATTCTTAAATTCAAGCATACATACATAGAATTGCATATATTTACACACACACACACACATACACACTCATCTTTGCTCACATAAGGACACACATACGTAATCTAATTATGAATGTACTTATGCATTTGATTATGCATCTACACATATCTAAGATATAAATAAATAAAGAGAGAGTCTTTTGCAGGAAGATCAGTCCAGGCAAAACAGGTCCATTATGCGAGATGTAGATCAAGCTTTTCTGGCTAGTCAAAAGGGCAAAGGAAAATGGAGCTCTTCCACTAGTAAGCAGAAATCTGCAAATGCTGCACATTCGAAGAACCAGGACAAAGATAAGAAAAAATCAGAAAAGCAAAATTGTTTTGTAAGTACTGTAAAGGGAATGATCATATCATAAAGAACTGTCCAAAACAGGCTACGAAAGAGCCAAAGAAGAAGAGGTTGGAATGGTTTGTTGCAGAAGCCTCTACACCAAAAATGGTGTCTACTAATCTTGTGCAGGAAGAAGAATGGGCATTTACTATTGTTTGCAGTATTGACCCATCTTCTCCTGAGCAGTGCATGTCTGCAGTAGACTCAAATGTTTGGTAGTTTGACAGTGGGGCGACCAAACATATTACCTCGCAGCACAGTTTCTTCTCTTCACTCGAGCCTGCCCCTATAAGGAATACTATTACATGTGCCAATAACTCCTCTTATCTTGTCATGGGAGTTGGTAAGATCAATTTGACTACTACGAATGGTAGTTCTTTCACTTTGTCAGATGCTTTATTTGTGACAGACTAAAGGCTATCGTTTCGAAAATAAAGGCTATCGTTTGTATCATCCACAGACTAAACGCATTCTGGTTAGCCGTGATGTTGTTTTTATGGAAGATGCTATTTAGCCATTGCTTTCATGTACTAAGAGACATCTGTTAGCTCCAAAGACATGTATGATACTTTGCTACCTCTTTTTACATGTGGACAGTCTAATGCTTGTCCCAATGAGGCAACTTCTTAGCCTTTGCAAATTTCATGTGATGATGCAGATCATTCCATTTCTAATGTAGATTTATGTGATCCACTAGTTGATGAGAGAGCTGATATTGAGCAGGCAAAAACTATGCCAAAATGGTTGGTGCAGACTTTGCGTGATAGCAAATTAGATGCAGCTCTGTCATATCGTACTCATTCAGGCTCTCATAGTGCCTCTTTTGCATCAATGCTATGATATGGCTGCATCTAGTCTCTGTGATGAGAATGAGCCTGTTTCGTTTGATGAACAAAATTCAGAAAACTGGATGGCTGCTATGCAATCTCAATATGATGCTATAATGAAGAATGGTACTTGGTCTTTATGTGACTTGCCTCCAGGAGGGTTATGCAGAGGAAAGAGGCATTGATTTTGATGAGACCTTTGCACCTACATGCCATATGACTACTGTTCGGAGCATCTGTGCACTTGCAGCTCATCATGGCTGGGATGTACATCAGTTGGACATTAAAACAGCATTTTTGAATGGTGATTCGCATGAAGAGGTGTATGTTTTTCAGCCCCGTGGCTTTGTGGAGAAAGGGCATGAAAACCAGGTGTGCAGGTTAAAGAAGACATTATATGGTTTAAAGCAAGCACCACGTGCTTGGTATGAGAAGATACATGCCTATCTGATTGCACAGGTTTTGAAAACAGTCCAATTGAAAGCACCTTATATGTTAAGCATGCTAATTATGTGCTTCTGATCATTGTTGTCTATGTTGACGACATGCTGCTCACTGGTCCTATTGAGAAGCATATTGCTGATTTTAAGGCTGATTTGCATGCCTCATTTGAGATGTCTGATTTGGGGCATTTGCATCACTATTTGGGCATTCAGTTTATGCAAGTTGATGGTGGAATTGCTTTGTGTCAAACGAAATATATTGACACATTATTGCAGCGTTTTGGCCTTGAAGACTGTAAGCCTATTGCCACTCCTATGGAGATAGGTTTACGATTGAATCTTCATGATGCTAGAGATGCATTTGATGTTGTTCTCTATTAGTAGGCTATTGGATGCTTGATTTACTTATGCATTTCTCGGCCACATATTCAGGTTTTTGTCTCACAAATGAGCAGGTTTATGCATTGCCCAGGAGTCAAGCATTGGCAGGCGGTTAAGCACATCTTTGCTACTTGAATGGTACTCAGCTACTTGGGTTGTTTTATCCAAGGGGGGATCACTACCACCAGATTTGCATGCTTTTTTTTTACTTTGATTGGGTTTGCTGCTATGAAACTTGTGTGTCCACTAGTGTCTTTTGCATCATGCTTGGTAGCTCATGTATATCTTGGTTGAGCAAGAAGCACCCTCCTATGGCCACTTCTAGTTGTGAGGCTGAGTATAGGGTAGCTTTCATAGCTACTGTTGAGTGTGTGTGGCTCAGATGCCTTATGGCTGATTTGGGTGTTGCTCAGTCTTCTGCCACCACCATCTTCACTGACAGTTAGAGTGCATTGGCACTTGCGAGAACCCTGTGTTCCATGCTCGCACTAAGCACATTGAGGTGCATTACATTATGTGAGGGAGAGGTTCTCTACTAAGGAGATCAGCTTGGCATATGTACCCACGCAAGAGAACATTGTAGACCTTTTCACGAAGGCTCTGCGTAGGGAGAAGTTTGAAGCTTTTCGCAAAGTTTTGGGCTTACTTCCTTTTGTGAGTGATTTCCACATAGCTTGGCACTTCATTATACATGAGTGCCAGCTCCTTGTTCACCGCATCACTCCCAAGGGGGATTTGGTAATATATTTAGGTAGTGATGTGTGTGAACACACTAGGACCACCGGGGCACTTTTTTCCCTCTTTGGAGGTTTTTTTCCTTCGGCTTATATATACACCTGTTGCCCTAATGGGACACTTATATTGTACATTCTCTAGTAATACATTCAGTATTGTGTGTTGTGCACCAAGCTTCTTCTTATTCCTTGTGATGTTTGCATGCTTCCACAGATGTCTAACTCCAACACATGTCTCTCAATTCATTACTCAAATTGACTGATTTTTCTTTCTAGCCTTATCTATGGACCTCCAGATGGTGTGTACAAAATTTCAAGATGAAATGGTTCTCCATTTAGGAGATATAAAGAAAAGAGCAAAAGTTAGCCTCTCCAAAGTTTTAAAATATTGTAGTTATAGAGGCTTGGTATTTGGTCATTATGTAAGCCTCCAATGTACAAATATTATGAAATTGATATCCCTTAAAGTAGATCGTCGTAACTATAGGCTGTGAAAATTTGAAAGAAATTGGATATGAATGGGTAGGTCAAATGATCTATTCTTCTCACAATACTTGCTGGCAAGGATTCGCCAAAGAGTGGTACATGTGTTTCATGTATAATTTCTTGTTTCATATTGGAAGCTCCAATTTCAACAATTTGTTGGAGAAGCTACTCTAGTGTAGACCCTGGTATATACGCAAAATTCAAAGATTGTGGAATTTATCTTCATAGTTAGAAGGTATTCTAAAAGTGTAGCAGCAATGTTTCTAGGCTCACCTAAGCACAGGTGTAGCGGAGATAGAATGATAGATTTGAAAGAGTATTTGATTGAATTTCAAATTGAACTTTTGTGACATTAAAATAGATAAGTTGATCTAGGTTTGGGCTCAAAGAAAATGAAGTTTGGATTTATTTGATCACTCTAAGGGCTTCAAGACAATGGCCCTACACATTTCAGAGTTGGTCATGTTCGACCCTCCCAATGAAATGGCTATAAAACTCTGAGAAAATTTCCAAATCAAGTGATTTTTGTGGCTAATGAACGCTTAAGGAAATCTACAAAAGGTTGGAAAATCTCCACTTCTCACAAATCTACATTATAAAAAGTATGCTCTCTACAATTCCTCAAAATCTTCTATGAGAGGTTGATAAGAACGTAGCAAGATGAGGTCTTTGCATTAATAGACTCCATACATTAATAGCCTTTCCAATGATCCATAAACATGATCATAGTGCTTTGGAGAAATGTACTCCAAAGTATGTGTCAATACAAAATATTTGTAGACTACAAGCATGAAGAAAACACCTCTATTTATGGAAGAAGGCACTTAGAAATGCCTTGTACTCTCAACCTAGTTTGAATCCTGCAAAATCCTCTTGAAAAGTTTCTAATAGGAAGATACATGAGCTATTCCAAATTATAGCTTGAATATGCAGTGCCTAAACTGTGAGAGATTTACTTAAGAAGTCACACATGTCATCCTAACATTTTGGGAATAACAAAATGCATATACAAAGCCATTGAGATTGACTCATTCTTTACAAAAGAGCTTCAATTATCAAATCCTTGCATACATATGTTCACAAGGATGTTACATTCATGATCTATGCATTGGTTGATAGATTGAAAGATTTCCTGTGATACTTGCCAAATTGGATGGACTACCTTCGTAAATCATGTGCATTTGGTAGTCCAACTACACTTTTCATATCTTCTAATTTGTTTCAAAGTCCTCTCTCCAATTTGAGTGAGCTTTGGTGTAAAACATCTAAGTCTGATAGAGCTTTTGCACCATGATTGAACAATGATATGTCAAGGAAGCTTCAAAATTCTATGCACAAATGATGGTGGGATCTCGCTTCCACTATGCTTGTACCTTGGATAAGTGCAAAAATGTTTGAAGGCACCAAACGAAACCTCGTTAATGAGATAGATGATCACCAATGCAGCCAACCACTCATCTTCTAAGGTGAAGTGGTTACAATGGTGAAGCTTAACTTCTTGGAGTGCTTCAAAACCTTGAGAAAGATGCTTGAGAAAGATCCTTGAGAAGAGAACATATGAGTTACAATCTTCCTTAGATGCTATAAAAAGAAGCTTAATGCAGGATAGCATGTCAACAAAACATCTAGAAGCTTTTCAATATGCAAACTTCTATTATGACTTTAATATATCTTTATTGAAGTGACTCTTTCAATTTTGAAGGAAAAATCCTAGTTAGAAAGCTTTTCATGATGCTTTTGGGATGGCAATGGAAGGCCATGCATGAGTTCTTGATAAGTATGCAACACTTGAAGAGAAGCATATCAATTTGCTTCCAAAGCATGGATAGATAAAAGATGCAATGTCCACACCAAGAATGAAGTTAAGTAAGATGGGTGTGTTTGCTCAAACTAGAACAGCTAAGTTGGCAAAAACTAGAACAGCTAAGTTGGCAAAAAGCGTTGATAACGTAGGTTTATTAGGTTGTCCCAACATAGGATACTCTATTTATTGCTCTTGAAGAGTGATGGAAATGCGATATGAGCACATACAACCTCAAAGTCAAAGAGTCATGGAGGAAATTACATGACAAGATCCTTTAGGTCAAGGTGTCATGGAGCAGTATCACTTTACGCAAACACACCTTGACACCTTGACCTAAAGGATCTTGTCATGTAATTTGTTAACATCTATGAACCTTGAACATAATTCCTTCATTAAGTACAAACTTTCCCCAAGTTCTAGGTGGTAAAGCCTTTACTTTTTCTTCTTCCGCTTCTTCTTCTTCTACAATGTACGAGCCCTCATAGATGCAGAAAGACATATCGTGGGCCCTTTCTGGATTTAATCTGTTAAGATCCACATCATCTCTTTCAACAAATCTTATAGTTGTAACTACTCTTAATGAAAAAACATCCTTTGTTTCTCTTTAGATCTGAAACTCTCTCTTTGATTTCGTTCTTTGTTATGTGAAACACTTGAGAAAGCTACAAAGTTTGGTCTCGTGGATGGTTTTTTTCTATAACACATAACTCATCCTGATAAATGATCTTCTCAATGCACTAAAGCTTGTATTTTGGGTAGTATCCTAGGTAAAGAATGAAAAATAGTGAAGTTTGAATTCCCACTTTTGATGGAGTAGTCTCTTCTATCTGCATTCGTGGAGTGAAAGGGAGTGCTTCAAACATTCGATGTTCTCCATGTGTTTAGTATATGCTTTTGATGTGTTCGTTAGGTTTTGGTGTATGAAAAATTATGCCCCTTTTGTAAGTGTGTATTGATGTGCCTACATCCTCGAATCTTCAAATGTTTTTAGTAGTTTCTTCTTCCATTCTACAATAGCTAAGATCTTCCTTCTAGTTAATGATAATGGGACCCTTTAACCAGCATTTAGCATGATTAGTTTCTTAGGAATCTATTGTAGGGTGTAAGTTGTATCCAATCCTCGCCTTAGAAAAATTCTCAGAAAGTTGAATACTTATGTTGTTATTAACAGATGGAGGGAGCAAGACTCTCGCTATATTGAGTTGGAAATTTTGTCAAGCATTGTCATATCACAAAGATTTTGATAAGGATTTACATAAGAAAACCATAGAAAGTTTTCAAGTGACTCTTGAGGTGGATAGTGACTTCATAGAATATGGGTGTGGATAACATCAACCTCTCTTATGAGTTATGTGCATTCATGGCCCCTCCAGCAATTACATGATCGATCCTTCCATAGAGAATAAGAGGATTTGTATGCTATGTAGGTGAGGGTAGTCTTAGCATGAAATTCTTATACATTAATGAAACGAAAGTTTGCCGATGGAAATATAACACCATGTTATGTTGATTGGGAAATTAGAAGCACATGAAACACGGCATCAATCAAGTAAATAAGTATAGTAATGGCCAAGATACTCATATATGTAAACATGAGATGTTGTTTGGGAACCTAGAAGCACATGAAACACGGCATCAATCAAGTAAATAGGTATAGTAATGGCACTAATGACAAGATGCTCATATATTAGAATCTCATTCGGTGTAGTTGTCCATGTGCTATCTAGAAGGAATTCGTGCATATGTTGGGCGTTCCAATTATGGAAACTTCTTCACTCGCTGATGATGATGAAGAATCCCCCCAGGCAAACGGTTCAATGAAAGTGAATGTGAAAGAAAGACCTGCAGAAAAGGTTTCGATGCAAAAGCAGAATGAAGATAATACGCCGACCTCCAAACGGTTCAATCAATATGAATGTGCAAGACCTGCAGAAAAAAAGCAGAATGATAATACCTCTAACAACTCCTCCTCCTGCGTAAGAAGTAAGCCTGTGCTGCTGGCAAACAAGCCTGTTCCGACATGTTGCTGCTGCTGCTGCTGCACAAGAAATAATAAGCCTGTGGCAGGTCCATCGTGCTGGGCTGGCCACCGCAGTTCAGCACCGCCCCTGAAAATCTGAAACTCGGACAGGTTCAAAACGGAAAAGATCATGTTAAGGGCATGCAAGCGAGCAGGAGGAGCAACAGTATATCGTGCAGGTCTATTGCGCGCAGCTGAAGCGCACATAAATCAAACTGTTTGGAACGCCTCTCTTCAGAAACATTGACACGAGGGACTCCCATAATCAAGCAAAGCTGAAACACAGACATTATTCGCAATGTCACATGTGTCTATGAGAAGGAAGGAAGGACATGCCATTTCAGAAATGCGAATCCCAAAGCAATCGTTTAGCCTTCTCAGAAATGACGCTTCCAAAGCGAAACGTTGAGGACATGGAAACTTGTAACTTGACGATTCCAAAGCGAATCGCTGAGCTGCACTTATTTTCTTGTAACTTGGAACTGGAAACTTGTAAACAAAATTACTTTCTTCATCTTCATTTTTGCACATCCGGATGTAAATAAATTGTGTTTGGTATTTTCATGTAAGTTACTTACATTTCTTTCTTGTAACCTGGAACTTGTAAAGATATTTCTCTTGATCTTTATTTTAAGTTTATTCTTGTAACATGGAACTTGTAAAGAGATTCTCTTCCACACGTTCATTTCTACACATCCAGATGCAAACAAATTGTGTTTGGTATCTTAATGTAAGTATTGACACAACAAATGTTCTATTAATGCGCCGAAAGATTTCATATTTGATAAGTCAAGGTTGCATCATGGGCGATACCTGCCCGCCCCCTCTGCGTGCACTCAGAGAGAGAGAGAGAGAGAGAGAGAGAGAGAGAGAGAGAGAGAGAGAGAGAGAGAGAGAGAGAGATGTGTGTAAGAATAGCATGGGTATTGTATCCTCTTCTCTCTGGTTCCTTGGATTCATGAAGGAATGATTAGTGGTATGACTTGTAGGTGCATATATGGCACAAAGTGAGGGGATTTAAGATCTTCCCCTACCTTTTCTTCGTGATCTTCTACCTCTTCCACTTCACCACTCCCCCTTCCTACACAGTTACCTTGGGAAGTACTTGCTTCCTTATCACACTTCTTCCTTTTTCATTTGACATCTTTACTTCAACCTTTATCAGTGTATAGGGAAGAGGATTGAATACCTTTTTGTGGACCTTCATTCTCCATAAGCTTGACATTATGAACAAAGATTTGTTCCATGAGTGTGTTGAAGTAGGTATTTGCATGTCCATGTATAGATCCATGATAGTGGTCAATGCTTCCCACTTTTCATTTGCTTTGATTCCATTGATGACTTGTCTGACTATTTTCTCTTCATCAATGATCTATTGAACGCTTCCTAGTTGATCATCTGTGTCCTTTGTCATGGTGAAAAAGTCAATGAAACTCTTTCTGGATTGATTCTGGAGGAAGGTGAACTCCATCCACAAGTGATTCTTCTTGGCGTTATTTATTGGAGAAAAGAGTGATTCAAATGCACTACATGTCTCTTTTGAAGTTTCAAACCCTTGTGTGTGGAAGTAAGAAATCAGAGATGGATTTTAAGATAAATGACGTTGTCAAAGCATCTTCTTAGACGAGCATGAGCTAATTTGCAAATATGTATCCATACATAATTCTTCCTTATGGATATGTTGCGATCGTCAAAGACCGTCCTGAGTAGGTACTTTAATCCAATTGCTCAATCAAAGAAGGCGAACCATCAACCATAATGTATACACTATGATGCTGATTTGATACCATTGTGATGAGGTGATGGAGGAGTACAAAGATTAGAGCATGTTTGAAAAAAACTATTCGGTACATGCATGTTTCTTGATTGGAAACATTAATACAATCTCTAGGCTTGCTTATCATGCATAAATGTGATCATAGCATATTTTATCATTGCACTCAACAGTTTGTGACAAGACCAACTATTTGTTGATTATCAGCATGAAGAGAAAACATTCTTTTATGGAAGAAGGCACTTAGAAAAATATTCACTACTCTTACCTCCTATAACCCGAGAAAAGTCCTTTTGCATACTTTCTAATAAGAAGGTAAGTGAGCTACAACAAGTTATTTCTTGAATTTAGAGTGCATAGAATGTGAGATATATACTTAATAAGTCACACATGTGATCCCAACATTTCAGGAAGAAGACAGTGCATATATGCAATCCTAAAGATTGACTTGTATATCCCACCTAGAGCTTCAATGATCATATATTTGCATACAAAGTTCATAAGGATTTTTTCTCTGTAATCAATGCATTGGTTAAGAGAACCATGTCATAGATTCACTTCAATGACTCTAAGAAGTCAGTAGTCATGAACCATAAAATAGACAATAGTAGCTCAAGATGATCATGAAACTTCAAGTATATGATTTTATATGTAAACTACAATGCTTGGAGGTGTTGAGGACTCCAATGCGTATGCATTGTGAGTATTCTAGAAATTAAATCTTGCTCACAAGGAGCCCTTGTGAAATGTTTTCAACAATTCATTTGAATGCACATCCTTAGATGAACAAAAGAGCATGTTTCTAAAAGTAAATCATGGAATCGGTTTCTTACCTTGGTCTATTTTAAGAAAACATGTAAAAACAAGTTGAATAGAGATGCTTTTTTAGGTAGAAAAATACACCAAATCCACTTCGACAAGCTTTCAATCCATGCCATATGTGTTGACATGAAGACTTATATTGGTAATTAAATATGGAATGAGTACAAAGATCAATGAATCAAATGATTCGTGAGAGGATTCTCACAAAGTGGTTTCTCAAAGGTTAACTCAGGGGTAAGTAATGCTCAAACGTTCTCAATATGTTTTGAGCATTCAATGCCTCAAACCTAGCCAAAATGAAAAAGAAAATGAAAATGTTTCTCTTTTCATGAGAAAAAATGACCTTTTGATCCATGCTAAATTAAGTGAAACAAAAAAATGTCTTTATTTTACCTTTCCAAACCATTACAAATGTGCCTTCTATATGCTCTTTTACATAAGTGTTGGATGGCGAAAACTATCCAAATTCGAATTTGTATGTTGCTACTTGTTCCTCTTCTTCATCTCCATTAGTTTTCTTTTCTTCACTTGAGGTAGACTATTTTTTTAGCATATTTAAGGTAGAGAATTCCACACCAAGCTTTGAATACTCCATTTTCATGACTTGATGAGGGTCCATGGGCACCATCACTACCACAGCTTCCCAACACCAAACATGTGCTTCCTCTAGAAGTTCCAACAATCATCAAATAACTCTAACATGGAAGATTAAAAGTGATGATCTTTTCTCACAAATTCAAGATCAAATCGAGCATGGGCGAAAAAATGCATGGCCATGTTATGAAGACATATCATTGCATACTCTTAAATGCATGAGAGAAAATTGTGGTGCATGATGAAGTACTTGAGCAATTCACAAATGTTTCTTTGACAAAGAGGGTGATCACTATTAATGGTCTCTCAATTTAATAAGATACTTAAGTTTTTGGCTGCAAATAGATATTTGCATGGGTTTTCAATTTCAATACACGTGAGGTTGCAATTTTTTTGTAGACACGCATAGTTGAAGTGAAAATTCCTCCACATACAGTGCAAAAGAAAAGACACTTAGAGATCCCATGTGGCACATGGATGTAGATCCATAAACATGTCACACTTCATTACTACAATTGATAAATATCATTCGAAATGGTCTCGCATTCACTCATGTGCAAATGAATTATTTTCCATGGGTGAAACCTTAGTGTTTATATGAAAGCCATTGATAGTGTAAGTCTCTACTGAATGATACTTTAGATGCATAAGAAAAAATTCAAGAGCATAGACAAGATTTCTTCCTTAAGGCAAGACAGATATCAATCAAGAGGATTTCTACTCATTTGAAGCTATTAATCACTGACTTAGCTGCTTCCAAAATGATCATATTCCTCCTTTATATTACATCATTTCGCCCTAGTGTATATGTAGTCGTAATATACATTTGATCCCTCTCTCTTCTAAGGAAGCATTAAACTCATGGGAGAAGTATTTTTGCCCTCCATCACACCTTAGCCCCTTCAATGTTCTACCAATTTTATTTTCTATAACTGCAAGATACTTCTAGAAACAAGAAAACACTTCATCTTTACAGTTCGTGAAATATAATATAGTCCATTTACTACAATCATGAATGAAATATACATGATATCTTGATCCTGAGATATATGGTTCCTTGCTTGGTCCCCAAAGATTATTTTGGACAATCTCCAAGATGTCGCCATGTATGTATCCCTTTTTTGTGAAAGATTCTCTATGAGACATGCCAATAGCCATCCATTGGGCATGTCTAATATTTTTTGTAAATCAGGAGTTGCTTTTTGATATTAGGTAGTACAACTACACTTCGATATATACTAATTTGTTTTAAGCTTCTCTATCCAAAGTTTGCTAAGCTTTTGTCCCAAACTTCCAAGTGTGATAGAGTTTGTGTACCATAATTGAACAATGTTATGCTCCTTGTGTCTTGGAGTTCAAATGTGAATATACTACCCGTATTTTCTCATTTGGAAACCTTCTTTAACCCTAGGTATGATATTCCAAATAGGCTTCATACTTTGTATATCTCACCTGCAATCCTTTTCTCCATAAGTTTTCGTTCACTTATGAAATTCTTGGTGATGCTAGGTACATAGGCAATTCTACTCAATAAGCCCATACTACTCTAGATCAATAGGATTATATTACCCTATCTCTAAGAGCTCCATAACCTTATCTATTTTATGCTCTTCCTTTCTACTTCCATGGATTCTTGAAGCAATGCTCAATGATATGCTTTCAGATCTTGACCTACCTTTTCTTCTTCCTCTACCTCTTTTCTTGAACTTCTCCCTCTTCCTACAAAGTTAGCTTTGGAGGCTCTTACTTCTTCATCATGCGTCTTCATTTTTATTTAGCATTATATCTTCTACTTTTGTCACTTTATAGGGCAGAGGACGAGTTATCTTTTTTGTATCTCCATAAATCATAAGCTTTGATTGATGGGTAAAGAATTGGTCCATGAGTGTGGTGAAATCTGTTACTTGCATGTAGATGTATAGATCCATGGAAATCATGAATGCCTCCCACTTATCATCTGGCTTGATGTCATTGATGGCTTGTGTGGTTATCTTCTCTTCATCTATGATCTCTCCAATGCTTCCTAATTGATCATATATGTCCTTTGCTTTCATCATAAAGTCAATGACACTCTACTTGGATTGCTTCTTGAGGGACATGAATGCCATCCAAATAACTCTTCATGGCCTTAGTGCCTTAAAAGGAGGATCAACCAAGATAGAGCTTTGGTGAGAGTCTTGGTTCTCTTTGATCTTTTTCTTTGTTTCCATGGAGTAATTTAGTTTCCTATGGAAGTCCAAACCTCTCCATTAGCCTATAATACATGAATAATGCACTACCACATACATGAAATTCAACCAACATACCTCTACCTTATAACTCCTTATCTAGAGGTACTTAGATACTCATTTAAGCTCTACCTTGAGAGTGCATGCGTGGAAATTGTCATCATCTTTGCACTTATTCTTAGTAGCAAATTTTCGAAATTCTACTATATATGTTGTTAGTTTCTTTTAGTAGAGAGTAGTACTTCCTTAACTTGTTAGTATATTCCTAATATCACCATAGTGCATGAGTGATGGCTTCTTCTTCTAGAGTTGTGCATCTGCTAATGTTGTTGTTGCACTAATTTTCCTTTGTCCACTAGAATTTGCTAAAGGGAAGCTTGATGGTACAAATTGCATGCTCTAAAAGATTAGAATTTCTAAAATTTTGGACTCTTATGAATTTCTAGATAGTGTCATGACGCCAAGAGAGCATAGTAAATCTTTCATGATTGTAATCCCTAAGTTGATGCTCGAGATTTATGTACATATGGGCTATGCAGATGAAAGAGGATTAAGGAGAAACAAAGAGCCTCATATCATATTATCAATATGGCTTTCATGGATGAAAGTATGGGATCAATAAAATAACCCATAGTTGTAAACGAGGCACTCAAAGGCCCCAAGTGGAGAGCGACAATAAAGGTTGAGTATGATAGCATACCAAAGAATCACACTAGGGAATTGGTTGATTTACCACCAAAGAAAAAAGTGATCGGAACCAAGTGCATTTAGAAATCAAAATACAAAGAAAATAGTACATTAGAGAAATACAAAGCTCGGTCTGTTAAGCAAGGATTCACACAAGTGGAAACTACCCTAGATGTCAAATTGAGCTAACATAGCTCTACCTTGTAACTCCCTATCTAGAGTGGTTTAAATCATTATTCCATCTCTACCTTGAGAGTGCATGCTTGGAGGAACGAGAAGTTCCTTGTTCGAGGGATAGCAAGGCTAAAAGCCAGAGAGCTCATACGAGGTACCTACTCATGATGGCTAGATGAGCAGAGGGACCTTAGAGAGAACTCTAAATGTGACTAGGCAAGGGCTATACATAGGTTGGGAGGTCAGTCCCAGGCATCTGATTCTCCACTTCTCACATTTGATATCAGACCATAGAGAGAGGTTTTGGGAAATCTCGTAACTTTCTTTTTTGAGGCATTTTTCTTCCTTCCGTTGGCTGGATGGGCATGGATATGGTGAGGAATGAGTGTCCTAAGGGGGTATGCAGAAACTGAGAGCATTTTTCCATGCATCAATGGCTTCATACATGCATGATGAGCTCCGGTGTGAGGTAAGTATGTTTCTGCCAACCTTTCGAAGCCTATTTTCTCTTTGTTTCTTGTTCCTTTTGCAGGTTTGTCCACCTTGCCATGTAAAACATTCCATTCCGCACATTTTGATATGCGACAAGGAGGGGTGGTCTCTAATGGTTAAAGAGATACTACTTCCAGAAACTCTACAACACATTCAACTTCAAATTTAAAGAAAGAAAGAGGAAAAATTCTTATATTCAAGCATACATACATAGAATTGCATATATTTACACACACACACACAAACATACACACTCATCTTTGCTCACATAACGACACACATACGTAATCTAATTATGAATGTACTTATGCATTTGATTATGCATCTACACATATCTAAGATATAAATAAATAAAGAGAGAGTCTTTTGCAGGAAGATCAGTCCAGGCAAAATAGGTCCATTATGCGAGTTGTAGATCAAGCTTTCTTGGCTAGTCAAAAGGGCAAAGGAAAATGGAGCTCTTCCACTAGTAAGCAGAATCTGCAAATGCTGCACATTCGAAGAACCAGGACAAAGATGAGAAAAAATCAGAAAAGCAAAAATTGTTTTGTAAGTACTGTAAAGGGAATGATCATATCATAAAGAACTGTCCAAAACAGGCTAGGAAAGAGCCAAAGAAGAAAGAGGTTGGAATGGTTGTTGCAGAAGCCTCTACACCAAAATGGTGTCTGCTAATCTTGTGCAGGAAGAAGAATGGGCATTTACTATTGTTTGCAGTATTGACCCATCTTCTCATGAGCAGTGCATGTCTGCAGTAGACTCAAATGTTTGGTACTTTGACAGTGGGGCGACCAAACATATTACCTCGCAGCACAGTTTCTTCTCTTCACTCGAGCCTGCCCCTATAAGGAATACTATTACATGTCCAATAACTCCTCTTATCTTGTCATGGGAGTTGGTAAGATCATTTTGACTACTACTAATGGTAGTTCTTTCACTTTGTCAGATGCTTTATTTGTGATAGGGATCAAGGAGAACCTCTTATCAGTTTCTGCATTAGCGAAGATTGGCTTGGTTGTAAAATTGTTGATGACAGGTGTATAGTTCATGATCTGTCAAATGGCGATGTGATTATTGCTTCTGGCATTTTATGTCACGGGCTCTATAAGCTCATAGACTATGAAAGATCTGTAAATGATTTGGCATGTGCAGTAAATGGTTCCCAGGCTATGTCAGATGCAAAGCTTTGGCATGCACGCTTTGGTCATTTGAATTTGCTAGTTTGCTATGCCTGCAAAAATCTGAAATGGTGTCCTCTTTGCCCAAACTTGAGGCACCTGGAAAACATGTTTGTGAAGGCGGTATTTTGGGCAAAATGCAGCGTTTGTCCTTTCCAAAAGATGCTTCAGTTCGGGCTACTCAAAAATTGTAGCTTGTACATAGTGATGTCTATGGTCCTATGCAGACACCTTCTTTGGGAATTATATTTACTTCGTGACTTTCATCGATGATTTTGAGGCATGCATGGGTCTATCCATTGAAGGCAAAGTCCGAAGTGTTCATGTGCTTCAAACATTTTTTGGTTTGGCTGCAAATCTGTCAGCATGTAAAATGGGCACCCTCCATTCTAATCGAGGGAGGGGGAATATATGTCTTCTGATTTTAATGCATTTTTGGCTGAACGTGGGATAAAACACCAGTGTAGAGTGCTGTATACACCTCAACAGAATGGAGTTGCTGAATGAAAAGAACAGGTCGCTCATGGAGATGGCGAGGTGTATGGTCAGGAGTCAGGCTTTACCACATAGTTTCTGGCTTGAGGCTGTCATGTGTGCAACATATGTACTGAACATGTGTCCCACTAAAGCATTGCAGACTACCACTCCATATGAGGCTTGGCATGATCGAAAGCCATCTGTTGCTCATCTACGTGTTTTTAGTTGTTTGGCATATGCATTAGTGCCTGAACAACATCACAGAAAATTGGATGATAAAGTAGTAAAATGTATTTTTGGTGGGTACAGTTTTGAAAATAAAGGCTATCGTTTGTATCATCCACAGACTAAACGCATTCTGGTTAGCCGTGATGTTGTTTTTATGGAAGATGCTATTTAGCCATTGCTTTCATGTACTAAGAGACATCTGTTAGCTCCAAAGACATGTATGATCCTTTGCTACCTCTTTTTACAGGTGGACAGTCTAATGCCTGTCCGAATGAGGCAACTTCTTAGCCTTTGCAAGTTTCATGTGATGATGTCGATCATTCCATTTCTAATGTAGATTTATGTGATCCACTAGTTGATGAGAGAGCTGATATTGAGCAGGCAAAAAACTATGCCAAAATGGTTGGTGCAGACTTTGCGTGATAGCAAATTAGATGCACCTCTGTCATATCGTACTCATTCAGGCTCTCATAGTGCCTCTTTTGCATCAAATTTGCTATGCTATGGCTGCATCTAGTCTCCGTGATGAGAATGAGCCTGTTTTGTTTGATGAAGCACAAAATTCAGAAAACTGGATGGCTGCTATGCAATCTGAATATGATGCTATAATGAAGAATGGTACTTGGTCTTTATGTGACTTGCCTCCAGGAGGGTTATGCAGAGGAAAGAGGCATTGATTTTGATGACACCTTTGCACCTACATGCCATATGACTACTATTCGGAGCATCTGTGCACTTGCAGCTCATCATGGTTGGGATGATTGCACAGGTTTTGAAAACAGTCCAATTGAAAGCACCTTATATGTTAAGCATGCTAATTATGTGCTTCTGATCATTGTTATCTATGTTGACGACATGCTGCTCACTGGTCCTATTGAGAAGCATATTGCTGATTTTAAGGCTGATTTGCATGCCTCATTTGAGATGTCTGATTTGGGGCATTTGCATCACTATTTGGGCATTCAGTTTATGCAAGTTGATGGTGGAATGGCTTTTGTGTCAAACGAAATATATTGACACATTATTGCAGCGTTTTGGCCTTGAAGACTGTAAGCCTATTGCCACTCCTATGGAGATAGGTTTACGATTGAATCTTCATGATGCTAGAGATGCATTTGATGTTGTTCTCTATTAGTAGGCTATTGGATGATGATTTTACTTATGCATTTCTCGGCCACATATTCAGGTTTTGTCTCACAAATGAGCAGGTTTATGCATTGCCCAGGAGTCAAGCATTGGCAGGCGGTTAAGCACATCTTTGCTACTTGAATGGTACTCAGCTACTTGGGTTGTTTTATCCCAAGGGGGGATCACTACCGCCAGATTTGCATGCTTTTTTTTACTTTGATTGGGTTTGCTGCTATGAAACTTATGTGTCCACTAGTGTCTTTTGCATCATGCTTGGTAGCTCATGTATATCTTGGTTGAGCAAGAAGCAGCCTCCTATGGCCACTTCTAGTTGTGAGGCTGAGTATAGGGTAGCTTTCATAGCTACTGTTGAGTGTGTGGCTCAGATGCCTTATGGCTGATTTGGGTGTTGCTCAGTCTTCTACCACCACCATCTTCACTGACAGTTAGAGTGCATTGGCACTTGCGAGGAACCCTGTGTTCCATGCTCGCACTAAGCACATTGAGGTGCATTACATTATGTGAGGGAGAGGTTTCTCTACTAAGGAGATCAGCTTGGCATATGTGCCCACACAAGAGAACATTGTAGACCTTTTCACCAAGGCTCTGCCTAGGGAGAAGTTTGAAGCTTTTCGCAAAGTTTTGGGCTTACTTCCTTTTGTGGAGTGATTTCCACATAGCTTGGCACTTCATTATACATGAGTGCCAGCTCCTTGTTCACCGCATCACTCCCAAGGGGGATTTGGTAATATATTTAGGTAGTGATGTGTGTGAACACACTAGGACCACCGGGGTACTTTTTTCCCTCTTTAGAGGTTTTTTCCTTCGCTTATATACGCCTGTTGCCCTAATGGGACACTTATATTGTACATTCTCTAGTAATACATTCAGTATTGTGTGTTGTGCACCAAGCTTCTTCTTATTCCTTGTGATGTTTGCATGCTTCCACAGATGTCTAACTCCAACACATGTCTCTCAGTTCATTACTCAAATTGACTGATTTTTGTTTCTAGCATTATCTATGGACCTCTTGATGGTGTGTACAAAATTTCAAGATGAAATGGTTCTCCATTTAGGAGATATAAAGAAAAGAGCAAAAGTTAGCCTCTCCAAAGTTTTAAATATTGTAGTTATAGAGGCTTAGTATTTTGGTCATTATGTAAGCCTCCAATGTACACATATTATGAAATTGATATCCCTTAAAGTAGATCGTAGTAACTATAGGCTGTGAAAATTTGAAAGAAATTGGATATGAATGGGTAGGTCAAATGATCTATTCTTCTCACAATACTTGCTGGCGAGGATTCGCCAAAGAGTGGTACATGTGTTTCATGTATAATTTCTTGTTTCATATTGGAAGCTCCAATTTCAAACAAATTTGTTGGAGAAGCTACTCTAGTGTAGACCCTGGTATATACGCAAAATTCAAAGATTGTGGAATTTATCTTCATAGTTAGAAGGTATTCTAAAAGTGTAGCAGCAATGTTTCTAGGCTCACCTAAGCACAGGTGTAGCGGAGATAGAATGATAGATTTGAAAGAGTATTTGATTGAATTTCAAATTGAACTTTTGTGACATTAAAATAGATACGTTGATCTAGGTTTGGGCTCAAAGAAAATGAAGTTTGGATTTTATTTGATCACTTTAAGGGCTTCAAGACAATGGCCCTACACATTTTCAGAGTTGGTCATGTTCGACCCTCCCAATGAAATGGCTATAAAACTCTGAGAAAATATCCAAATCAAGTGATTTTTGTGGCTAATGAACGCTTAAGGAAATCTACAAAAGGTTGGAAAAATCTCCACTTCTCACAAATCTACATTATAAAAAGTATGCTCTCTACAATTCCTCAAAATCTTCTATGAGAAGGTGATAAGAACGTAGCAAGATGAGGTCTTTGCATTAATAGACTCCATACATTAATAACCTTTGCAATGATCCATAAACATGATCATAGTGCTTTGGAGAAATGTACTCAAAAGTATGTGTCAATACAAAATATTTGTAGACTACAAGCATGAAGAAAACACCTCTATTTATGGAAGAAGGCACTTAGAAATGCCTTGTACTCTCAACCTAGTTTGAATCCTGCAAAATCCTCTTGAAAAGTTTCTAATAGGAAGATACATGAGCTATTCCAAATTATAGCTTGAATATGCAATGCATAAAATGTGAGAGATTTACTTAAGAAGTCACACATGTCATCCTAACATTTTGGGAATAACAGAATGCATATACAAAGGCATTGAGATTGACTCATTCTTTACAAAAGAGCTTCAATTATCAAATCCTTGCATACATATGTTCACAAGGATGTTACATTCATGATCTATGCATTGGTTGATAGATTGAAAGATTGCCTATGATACTTGCCAAATTGGATGGACTACCTTCGTAAATCATGTGCATTTGGTAGTCCAACTACACTTTTCATATCTTCTAATTTGTTTCAAAGTCCTCTCTCCAATTTGAAATGAGTTTTAGTGTAAAACATCTAATTCTGATAGAGCTTTTGCACCATGATTGAACAATGATATGTCAAGGAAGCTTCAAAATTCTATGCACAAATGATGGTGGGATCTCGCTTCCACTATGCTTGTACCTTGGATAAGTGCAAAAATGTTTGAAGGCACCAAATGAAACCTCGTTAATGAGATAGATGATCACCAATGCAGGCAACCACTCATCTTCTAAGATGAAGTGGTTACAATGGTGAAGCTTAACTTCTTGGAGTGCTTCAAAACCTTGAGAAAGATGCTCGAGAAAGATCCTTGAGAAGAGAACATATGAGTTACAATCTTCCTTAGATGTTTTAAAAACAAGCTTAATGCAAGATAGCATGTCAACGAAACATCTAGAAGCTTTTCAATATGCAAACTTCTATTATGACTTTAATATATCTTTATTGAAGTGACTCTTTCAATTTTGGAGGAAAAATCCTAGTTACATATTCCTAGAAAGCTTTTGATGATGCTTTGGGATGGCAATGGAAGGCCATGCATGAGTTCTTGATAAGTATGCAACACTTGAAGAGAAGCATATCAATTTGCTTCCAAAGCATGGAAAGATAAAAGATGCAATGTCCACACCAAGAATGAAGTTAAGTAAGATGGGTGTGTTTGCTCAAACTAGAACAGCTAAGTTGCAAAAACTAGAACAGCTAAGTTGGCAAAAAGCGTTGATAACGTAGGTTTATTAGGGTTGTCCCAACATAGGATACTCTATTTATTGCTCTTGAAGAGTGATGGAAATGCGATATGAGCACATACAACCTCAAAGTCAAAGAGTCATGGAGCAAATTACATGACAAGATCCTTTAGGTCAAGGTGTCATGGAGCAGTATCGCTTTACGCAAACACACCTTGACACCTTGACCTAAAGGATCTTGTCATGTAATTTGTTAACATCTATGAACCTTGAACATAACTCATTCATTAAGTACAAACTTTCCCCAAGTTCTAGGTGGTAAAGCCTTTACTTTTTCTTCTTCCGCTTCTTCTTCTTCTACAATGTACGAGCCCTCATAGATGCAGAAACACATATCGTGGGCCCTTTCTGGACTTAATCTGTTAAGATCCACATCATCTCTTTCAACAAATCTTATAGTTGTAACTACTCTTAATGAAAAAACATCCTTTGTTTCTCTTTAGATCTGAAACTGTCTCTTTGATTTCGTTCTTTGTTATGTGAAACACTTGAGAAAGCTACAAAGTTTGGTCTCGTGGATGGTTTTTTTCTATAACACATATGAGATAGGGTTTTGCTTCATCTCATCCTGATAAAATGATCTTCTCAATGCACTAAAGCTTGTATTCTGGGTAGTATCCTAGGTAAAGAATGAAAAACAGTGAAGTTTGAATTCCCACTTTTGATGGAGTAGTCTCTTCTATCTGCATTCGTGGAGTGAAAGGGAGTGCTTCAAACATTCGATGTTCTCCATGTGTTTAGTATATATGCTTTTGATGTGTTCGTTAGGTTTTGGTGTATGAAAAATTATGCCCTTTTGTAAGTGTGTATTGATGTGCCTACATCCTCGAATCTTCAAATGTTTTTAGTAGTTCTTCTTCCATTCTACAATAGCTAAGATCTTCCTTCTAGTTAATGATAATGGGACCCTTTAACCAGCATATTTAGCATGATTAGTTTCTTAGGAATCTATTGTAGGGTGTAAGTTGTATCCAATCCTCGCCTTAGAAAAATTCTCAGAAAGTTGAATACTTATGTTGTTATTAACAGATGGAGGGAGCAAGACTCTCGCTATATTGAGTTGGAACTTTTGTCAAGCATTGTCATATTCACAAAGATTTTTATAAAGATTTACATAAGAAAACCATAGAAAGTTTTCAAGTGACTCTTGAGGTGGATAAGTGACTTCATAGAATATGGATGTGGATAACATCAACCTCTCTTATGAGTTATGTGCATTCATGGCCCTCCAGCAATTACATGATCGATCCTTCCATAGAGAAGAAGAGGATTTGTATGCTATGTAGGTGAGGGTAGTCTTAGCATGAAATTCTTATACATTAATGAAACGAAAGTTTGCCAATGGAAATATAACACCATGATATGTTGATTGGGAAATTAGAAGCACATGAAACACGGCATCAATCAAGTAAATAAGTATAGTAATGGCCAAGATACTCATATATGTAAACATGAGATATTGTTTGGGAACCTAGAAGCACATGAAACACGGCATCAATCAAGTAAATAGCTATAGTAGTGGCACTAATGACAAGATGCTCATATATTAGAATCTCATTCGGTGTAGTTGTCCATGTGCTCTAGTGCCCTTCGACTCCCGAATCCCACAAAGCAAGGGTAAAACTTAGGGATGTAAAGAGTGTTACAAAGGGGAAAAAAAAAGGCCAAGGCCCGAACTTTCTTAAAAAAACAAAATAATAAACGGGGAACAATAAAGAATTGATAGAGCGATGAAAGACGCATATTGGTCGACGTCGTATATAAACACACCTCTCCTCTCTAATTTCACTCATTCCGACGGTTTCTTATTTCACTCATTCCGAATCGAAGGAACAACATAACGTTGGTGCTGTCGTACTCGAAGGAAGAAACAAGAGAGCATTGCGTTGCTGCTGCTGCTGCTGCGAGTGGGGGTGCTATCTGTAAGAAACAAAGATGTCTGCTGCCGAGCATCAATCCTTACACGACAACTTGAAGAAGGTGAAGGCCGAGCTACAATCACTGAACGTGTTCGAGGCTGGAAAAGAATATGCCGAGGAAGAACGGATCATCGTCATTAGAGGATTGCTGTTCAAATTAATCAGATGACGGTAAATGCACCCGATCAAGACTTTTACAGGACCCTGAGGGAGACGCAGGTACATACGGTTGTGAAGGATCTCTGCAAGCATTCGGCTGCCTGCATAAGGAAGCTCGCGAAAGGTCTCGCGTGTGCTTGGGGGGCACGCATCCTCCAAAATATTCGAGAAAGATCGTCGTCATCCACTATGGAAACTTCTTCACTCGCTGATGATGATGAAGAATCCCCCAGGCAAACGGTTCAATCAAAGTGAATGTGAAAGAAAGACCTGCAGAAAAGGTTTCGATGCAAAAGCAGAATGAAGATAATACGCCGACCTCCAAACGGTTCAATCAATGTGAATGGGCAAGACCTGCAGAAAAAACGCAGAATGATAATACGCCTAACAACTCCTCCTCCTGCGTAAGAAGTAAGCCTGTGCTGCTGGCAAACAAGCCTGTTCCGACATGTTGCTGCTGCTGCTGCTGCACAGAATAATAAGCCTGTGGCAGGTCCATCGTGCTGGGCTGGCCACCGCAGTTCAGCACCGCCCTCTGAAAATCTGAAACTCGGATCAGGTTCAAAACGGAAAAGATCATGTCAAGGGCATGCAAGCGAGCAGGAGGAGCAACAGTATATCGTGCAGGTCTATTGCGCGCAGCTGAAGCGCACATAAATCAAACTGTTTGGAACGACTCTCTTCAGAAACATTGACACGAGGGACTCCCATAATCAAGCAAAGCTGAAACACAGACATTATTCGCAATGTCACATGTGTCTATGAGAAGGAAGGAAGGACATGCCATTTCAGAAATGCGAATCCCAAAGCAAATCGTTTAGCCTTCTCAGAAATGACGATTCCAAAGCGAATCGTTGAGGACATGGAAACTTGTAACTTGACGATTCCAAAGCGAATCGCTGAGCTGCACTTATTTCTTGTAACTTGGAACTGGAAACTTGTAAACAAAATTACTTTCTTCATCTTCATTTTTGCACATCCGGATGTAAATAAATTGTGTTTGGTATTTTCATGTAAGTTACTTACATTTCTTTCTTGTAACCTGGAACTTGTGAAGATATTCTTCTCTTGATCTTCATTTTAAGTTTATTTCTTGTAACATGGAACTTGTAAAGAGATTCTCTCCCACACGTTCATTTCTACACATCCAGATGCAAACAAATTGTGTTTGGTATCTTAATGTAAGTATTGACACAACAAATGTTCTATTAATGCGCCGAAAGATTTCATATTTGATAAGTCAAGGTTGCATCATGGGCGATACCTGCCCCGCCCCCTCTGCGTGCACTCAGAGAGAGAGAGAGAGAGAGAGAGAGAGAGAGAGAGAGAGAGAGAGAGAGAGAGAGATGTGTGTAAGAATAGCATGGGTATTGTATCCTCTTCCTCTCTGGTTCCTTGGATTCATGAAGGAATGATTAGTGGTATGACTTGTAGGTGCATATATGGCACAAAGTGAGGGGATTTAAGATCTTCCCGTACCTTTACTTCCTGATCTTCTACCTCTTCCACTTCACCTCTCCCCCCTCCTACACAGTTACCTTGGGAAGTACTTGCTTCCTTATCACACTTCTTCCTTTTTCATTTGACATCTTTACTTCAACCTTTATCAGTGTATAGGGAAGAGGATTGAATACCTTTTTGTGGATCTTCATTCTCCATAAGCTTGACATTATGAACAAAGATTTGTCCCATGAGTGTGTTGAAGTAGGTATTTGCATGTCCATGTATAGATCCATGATAGTGGTCAATGCTTCCCATTTTTCATTTGCTTTGATTCCATTGATGACTTGTCTGACTATTTTCTCTTCATCAATGATCTATTGAACACTTCCTAGTTGATCATCTGTGTCCTTTGTCATGGTGAAAAAGTCAATGAAACTCTTTCTGGATTGATTCTTGAGGAAGGTGAACTCCATCCACAAGTGATTCTTCTTGGCGTTATTTATTGGAGAAAAGAGTGATTCAAATGCACTACATGTCTCTTTTGAAGTTTCAACCCCTTGTGTGTGGAAGTAAGAAATCAGAGATGGATTTTAAGATATATGACCTTGTCAAAGCAGCTTTTTCACACCATGTATTAAACCTCTCTTTCTCTTCTTGGGATGATTTTCCTTCTTAGACGAGGCATGAGCTAATTTGCAAATATGTATCCATACATAATTCTTCCTTATGGATATGTTGCCATCGTCAAAGACCGTCCTGAGTAGGTACTTTAATCCAATTGCTCAATCAAAGAAGGAGAACCATCACCCATAATGTATACACTATGATTCTGATTTGATACCATTGTGATGAGGTGATGGAGGAGTACAAAGATTAGAGCGTGTTTGAAAAAAGCTATTCTATACATGCATGTTTCTTGATTGGAAACATTAATACAATCTCTAGGCTTGCTTATCATGCATAAATGTGATCATAGCATATTTTATCATTGCACTCAACAGTTTGTGACAAGACCAACTATTTGTTGATTATCAGCATGAAGAGAAAACATTCTATTTATGGAAGAAGGCACTTAGAAAAATATTCACTACTCTTACCTCCTATAACCCGAGAAAAGTCCTTTTTCATACTTTCTAATAAGAAGGTAAGTGAGCTACAACAAGTTATTTCTTGAATTTAGAGTGCATAGAATGTGAGATATATACTTAATAAGTCACACATGTGATCCCAACATTTCAGGAAGAAGACAGTGCATATATGCAATCCTAAAGATTGACTTGTATATCTCCACCTAGAGCTTCAATGATCATATATTTGCATACAAAAGTTCATAAGGATTTTTTCTCTGTAATCAATGCATTGGTTAAGAGAACCATGTCATAGATTCACTTCAATGACTCTAAGAAGTCAGTAGTCATGAACAATAAATAGACAATAGTAGCTCAAGATGATCATGAAACTTCAAGTATATGATTTTATATGTAACTACAATGCTTGGAGGTGTTGGAGGACTCCAATGCGTATGCATTGTGAGTATTCTAGAAATGAAATCTTGCTCACAAGGAGCCCTTGTGAAATGTTTTCAACAATTCATCTGAATGCACATCCTTAGATGATCAAAAGAGCATGTTTCTAAAAGTAAATCATGGAATCGGTTTCTTACCTTGGTTTATTTTAAGAAAACATGTAAAAACAAGTTGAATAGAGATGCTTTTTTAGGTAGAAAATACACCAAATCCACTTCCACAAGCTTTCAATCCATGCCATATGTGTTGACATGAAGACTTATATTGGTAATTAAATATGGAATGAGAACAAAGATCAATGAATCAATTGATTTTTGAGAGGATTCTCACAAAGTGGTTTCTCAAAGGTTAACTCAGGGGTAAGTAATGCTCAAACGTTCTCAATATGTTTTGAGCATTCAATGCCTCAAAACTAGCCAAAATGAAAAAGAAAATGAAAATGTTTCTCTTTTCATGAGAAAAAATGACCTTTTGATCCATGCTAAATTAAGTGAAACAAAAAAATGTCTTTATTTTACCTTTCCAAACCATTACAAATGTGCTTTCTATATGCTCTTTTACATAAGTGTTGGATGGCGAAAACTATCCAAATTCGAATTTGTATGTTGCTACTTGTTCCTCTTCTTCATCTCCATTAGTTGAATATATTTGGATTCTTTGAATTACGTTCACGTGACTTCTTTTATTTTAAAAAATTCATCTCCTTCCTTCATGTTTTCTTTTCTTCACTTGATGTAGACTATTTTTTTAGCATATTTAAGGTAGAGAATTCCACACCAAGCTTTGAATACTCCATTTTCATGACTTGATGAGGGTCCATGGGCACCATCACTACCACAGCATTCCAACACCAAACATGTGCTTTCTCTAGAAGTTCAAACAATCATCAAATAACTCTAACATGGAAGATTAAAAGTGATGATCTTTTCTCACAAATTCAAGATCAAATCGAGCATGGGCGAAAAAATGCATGGCCATGTTATGAAGACATATCATTGCATACTCTTAAATGCATGAGAGAAAATTTTGGTGCATGATGAAGTACTTGAGCAATTCACAAATGTTTATTTGACAAAGAGGGTGATCACTATTAATGTTCTCTCAATTTAATAAGATACTTAAGTTTTGGCTGCAAATAGATATTTGCATGGGTTTTCAATTTCAATACACGTGAGATTGCAATTTTTTGTAGACACGCATAGTTAAAGTGAAAATTCCTCCACATACAGTGCAAAGAAAAGACACTTAGAGATCCCACGTGGCACATGGATGTAGATCCATAAACTTGTCACACTTCATTACTACAATTGATGAATATCATTCGAAATGGTCTCGCATTCACTCATGTGCAAATGAATTATTGTCCATGGGTGAAACCTTAGTGTTTATATGAAAGCCATTGATAGTGTAAGTCTCTACTGAATGATACTTTAGATGCATAAGAAAAAACTCAAGAGCATAGACAAGATTTCTTCCTTACTCTAGAGCTCCATAACCTTATCTATTGTATGCTCTTCCTTTCTACTTCCATGGATTCTTGAAGCAATGCTCAATGATATGCTTTCAGATCTTGACCTACCTTTTCTTCTTCCTCTACCTCTTTTTCTTGAACTTCTCCCTCTTCCTACAAAGTTAGCTTTGGAGGCTCTTACTTCTTCATCATGCTTCTTCATTTTTATTTAGCATCATATTTTCTACTTTTGTCACTTTATAGGGCAGAGGACGAGTTATCTTTTTTTGTATCTCCATAAATCATAAGCTTTGATTGATGGGTAAAGAATTGGTCCATGAGTGTGGTGAAATTTGTTACTTGCATGTAGATGTATAGATCCATGGAAATCATGAATGCCTCCCACTTATCATCTGGCTTGATGTCGTTGATGGCTTGTGTGGTTATCTTCTCTTCATCTATGATCTCTCCAATGCTTCCTAATTGATCATATATGTCCTTTGCTTTCATCATAAAGTCAATGACACTCTACTTGGATTGCTTCTTGAGGGACATGAATGCCATCCAAATAACTCTTCATGGCCTTAGTGCCTTAAAAGGAGGATCAACCAAGATAGAGCTTGGTGAGAGTCTTGGTTCTCTTTGATCTTTTTTTTTTTGTTTCCATGGAGTAATTTAGTTTCCTATGGAAGGCCAAACCTCTCCATTAGCCTATATATACATGAATAATGCTCTACCACATACCTAAAATTAAACCAACATACCTCTACCTTATAACTCCTTATCTAGAGGTACTTAGATACTCATTTAAGCTCTACCTTGAGAGTGCATGCGTGGAAATTGTCATCATCTTTGCACTTATTCTTAGTAGCAAATTTTCGAAATTCTACTATATATGTTGTTAGTTTTCTTTTAGTAGAGAGTAGTACTTCCTTAACTTGGTAGTATATTCCTAATATCACCATAGTGCATGAGTGATGGCTTCATCTTCTAGAGTTGGTGCATCTGCTAATGTTGTTGTTGCACTAATTTTCCTTTGTCCACTAGAATTTGCTAAAGGGAAGCTTGATGGTACAAATTGCACGCTCTAAAAGATTAGAATTTCTAAAATTTTGGACTCTTATGAATTTCTAGATAGTGTCATGAGGCCAAGAGAGCATAGTAAATCTTTCATGATTGTAACCCCTAAGTTGATGCTCGAGATTTATGTACATATGGGCTATGTAGATGAAAGAGGATTAAGGAGAAACAAAGAGCCTCATATCATATTATCAATATGGCTTTTATGGATGAAAGTATGGATCAATAAAATAACCCATAGTTGTAAACGAGGCACTCAAAGGCCCCAAGTGGAGAGCGACAATAAAGGTTGAGTATGATAGCATACCAAAGAATCACACTAGGGAATTGGTTGATTTACCACCAAAGAAAAAAGTGATCGGAACCAAGTGCATTTAGAAATCAAAATACAAAGAAAATAGTACATTAGAGAAATACAAAGCTCGGTCTGTTAAGCAAGGATTCACACAAGTGGAAACTACCCTAGATGTCAAATTGAGCTAACATACCTCTACCTTGTAACTCCCTATCTAGAGTGGTTTAAATCATTATTCCATCTCTACCTTGAGAGTGCATGCTTGGAGGAACGAGAAGTTCCTTGTTCGAGGGATAGCCAAGGCTAAAAGCCAGAGAGCTCATACGAGGTACCTACTCATGATGGCTAGATGAGTAGAGGGACCTTAGAGAGAACTCTAAATGTGACTAGGCAAGGGCTATACATAGGTTGGGAGGTGAGTCCCAAGCATCTCATTCTCCACTTCTCACATTTGATATCAGACCATAGAGAGAGGTTTTGGGAAATCTCGTAACTTTCTTTTTTGAGGCATTTTTCTTCCTTCCGTTGGCTGGATGGGCATGGATATGGTGAGGAATGAGTGTCCTAAGGGGGTATGCAGAAATTGAGAGCATTTTTCCATGCATCAATGGCTTCATACATGCATGATGAGCTCCGGTGTGAGGTAAGTATGTTTCTGCCAACCTCTCGAAGCCTATTTTCTCTTTGTTTCTTGTTCCTTTTGCAGATTTGTGCCACTTGCCATGTAAAACATTCCATTCCGCACATTTTGATATGCGACAAGGAGGGGTGGTCTCTAATCGTTAAGGAGATACTACCTCAAGAAACTCTACAGCACATTCAACTTCAAATTTAAAGAAAGAAAGAGGAAAAATTCTTAAATTCAAGCATACATACATAGAATTGCATATATTTACACACACACACACACATACACACTCATCTTTGCTCACATAACGACACACATATGTAATCTAATTATGAATGTACTTATGCATTTGATTATGCATCTACACATATGTAAGATATAAATAAATAAAGAGAGAGTCTTTTGCAGGAAGATCAGTCCAGGCAAAACAGGTCCATTATGCGAGTTGTAGATCAAGCTTTCCTGGCTAGTCAAAAGGGCAAAGGAAAATGGAGCTCTTCCACTAGTAAGCAGAAATCTGCAAATGCTGCACATTCGAAGAACCCGGACAAAGATGAGAAAAAAATCAGAAAAACAAAACTTGTTTTGTAAGTACTGTAAAGGGAATGATCATATCATAAAGAACTGTCCAAAACAGGCTACGAAAGAGCCAAAGAAGAAAGAGGTTGGAATGGTTGTTGCAGAAGCCTCTACACCAAAAATGGTGTCTGCTAATCTTGTGCAGGAAGAAGAATGGGCATTTACTATTGTTTGCAGTATTGACCCATCTTCTCATGAGCAGTGCATGTCTGCAGTAGACTCAAATGTTTGGTACTTTGACAGTGGGGCGACCAAACATATTACCTCGCAGCACAGTTTCTTCTCTTCACTCGAGCCTGCCCCTATAAGGAATACTATTACATGTGCCAATAACTCCTCTTATCTTGTCATGGGAGTTGGTAAGATCATTTTGACTACTACTAATGGTAGTTCTTTCACTTTGTCAGATGCTTTATTTGTGACAGGGATCAAGAAGAACCTCTTATCAGTTTCTACATTAGCGAAGATTGGCTTGGTTGTAAAATTTGTTGATGACAGGTGTATAGTTCATGATCTGTCAAATGGCGATGTGATTATTGCTTTTGGCATTTTATGTCACGGGCTGTATAAGCTCATAGACTATGAAAGATCTGTAAATGATTTGCCATGTGCAATAAATGATTCCCACGCTATGTCAGATGCAAAGCTTTGGCATGCACGCTTTGGTCATTTGAATTTTGCTAGTTTGCTATGTCTGCAGAAATCTGAAATGGTGTCCTCTTTGCCCAAACTTGAGGCACCTGGAAAACATGTTTGTGAAGGCGGTATTTTGGGCAAAATGCAACGTTCGTCCTTTCCAAAAGATGCTTCAGTTCGGGCTACTCAAAAATTGTAGCTTGTACATAGTGATGTATATGGTCCTATGCAGACACCTTCGTTTGGGAATTATCTTTACTTCGTGACTTTCATCGATGATTTTCGAGGCATGCATGGGTCTATCCATTGAAGGCAAATTCGGAAGTGTTCATGTGCTTCAAACATTTTTTGGTTTTGGCTACAAATCTGTCAGCTTGTAAAATGGGCACCCTCCATTCTAATCGGGGGGGGATATATGTCTTCTGATTTTAATGCATTTTTGGCTGAACATGGGATAAAACACCAGTGTAGAGTGCTGTATACACCTCAACACAATGGAGTTGCTGAATGAAAGAATAGGTCGCTCATGGAGATGGCGAGGTGTATGGTCAAGAGTCAGGCTTTACCACATAGTCTCTGGCTTGAGGCTGTCATGTGTGCAACATATGTACTGAACATGTGTCCCACTAAAGTATTGCAGTCTATCACTCCATATGAGGCTTGGCATGATCGCAAGCCATCTGTTGCTCATCTACGTGTTTTTGGTTGTTTGGCATATGCATTAGTGCCTGAACAACATCACAAAAAATTGGATGATAAAGCAGTAAAATGTATTTTTGGTGGGTACAGTTTTGAAAATAAAGGCTATCGTTTGTATCATCCACAGACTAAACGCATTCTGGTTAGCGGTGATGTTGTGTATATGGAAGATGCTATTTAGCCATTGCTTTCATGTACTAAGAGACATTTGTTAGCTCCAAAGACATGTATGATACTTTGCTACCTCTTTTTACAGGTGGACAGTCTAATGCTTGTCCCAATGAGGCAACTTCTTAGCCTTTGCAAGTTTCATGTGATGATGCAGATCATTCAATTTCTAATGTAGATTTATGTGATCCACTAGTTGATGAGAGAGCTGATATTGAGCAGGCAAAAACTATGCCAAAATGGTTGGTGCAGACTTTGCGTGATAGCAAATTAGATGCACCTCTGTCATATCGTACTCATTCAGGCACTCATAGTGCCTCTTTTGCATCAAATTGCTATGCTATGGCTGCATCTAGTCTCTGTGATGAGAATGAGCCTGTTTCGTTTGATGAAGCACAAAATTCAGAAAACTGGATGGCTGCTATGCAATCTGAATATGATGCTATAATGAAGAATGGTACTTGGTCTTTTTGTGACTTGCCTCCAGGAGGGTTATGCACAAGAAAGAGGCATTGATTTTGATGAGACCTTTGCACCTACATGCCATATGACTACTGTTCGGAGCATCTGTGCACTTGCAGCTCATCATGGTTGGGATGTACATCAGTTGGACATTAAAACAACATTTTTGAATGGTGATTCACATGAAGAGGTGTATGTTTTTCAGCCCCGTGGCTTTGTGGAGAAAGGGCATGAAAACCAGGTGTGCAGGTTAAAGAAGGCATTATATGGTTTAAAGCAAGCACCACGTGCTTGGTATGAGAAGATACATGCCTATCTGATTGCACATGGTTTTGAAAACAGTCCAATTGAAAGAACTTTTTTCCCTCTTTAGAGGTTTTTTTCCTTCGGCTTATATATACGCCTGTTGCCCTAATGGGACACTTATATTGTACATTCTCTAGTAATACATTCAGTATTGTGTGTTGTGCACCAAGCTTCTTCTTATTCCTTGTGATGTTTGCATGCTTCCACAGATGTCTAACTCCAACACATGTCTCTCAGTTCATTACTCAAATTGACTGATTTTTGTTTCTAGCATTATCTATGGACCTCCAGATGGTGTGTACTAAATTTCAAGATTAAATGGTTCTCCATTTAGGAGATATAAAGAAAAGAGCAAAAGTTAGCCTCTCCAAAGTTTTAAAATATTGTAGTTATAGAGGCTTAGTATTTTGGTCATTATGTAAGCCTCCAATGTACAAATATTATGAAATTTTGATATCCGTTAAAGTAGATCGTAGTAACTATAGGCTGTGAAAATTTGAAAGAAATTGGATATGAATGGGTAGGTCAAATGATCTATTCTTCTCACAATACTTGCTGGCGAGGATTCGCCAAAGAGTGGTACATGTGTTTCATGTATAATTTCTTGTTTCATATTGGAAGCTCCAATTTCAAACAAATTTGTTGGAGAAGCTACTCTAGTGTAGACCCTCGTATATACGCAAAATTCAAAGATTGTGGAATTTATCTTCATAGTTAGAAGGTATTCTAAAAGTGTAGCAGCAATGTTTCTAGGCTCACCTAAGCACAGGTGTAGCAGAGATAGAATGATAGATTTGAAAGAGTATTTGATTGAATTTCAAATTGAACTTTTGTGACATTAAAATAGATACGTTGATCTAGGTTTGGGCTCAAAGAAAATGAAGTTTGGATTTTATTTGATCACTCTAAGGGCTTCAAGACAATGGCCCTACACATTTTCAGAGTTGGTCATGTTCGACCCTCCCAATGAAATGGCTATAAAACTCTGAGAAAATATCCAAATCAAGTGATTTTTGTGGCTAATGAACGCTTAAGGAAATCTACAAAAGGTTGGAAAATCTCCACGTCTCACAAATCTACATTATAAAAAGTATGCTCTCTACAATTCCTCAAAATCTTCTATGAGAAGGTGATAAGAACGTAGCAAGATGAGGTCTTTGCATTAATAGACTCCATACATTAATAGCCTTTCCAATGATCCATAAACATGATCATAGTGCTTTGGAGAAATGTACTCAAAAGTATGTGTCAATACAAAATATTTGTAGACTACAAGCATGAAGAAAACACCTCTATTTATGGAAGAAGGCACTTAGAAATGCCTTGTACTCTCAACCTAGTTTGAATCCTGCAAAATCCTCTTGAAAAGTTTCTAATAGGAAGATACATGAGCTATTCCAAATTATAGCTTGAATATGCAGTGCCTAAAATGTGAGAGATTTACTTAAGAAGTCACACATGTCATCCTAACATTTTGGGAATAACAAAATGCATGTACAAAGCCATTGAGATTGACTCATTCTTTACAAAAGAGCTTCAATTATCAAATCCTTGCATACATATGTTCACAAGGATGTTACATTCATGATCTATGCATTGGTTGATAGATTGAAAGATTGCCTGTGATACTTGCCAAATTGGATGGACTACCTTCGTAAATCATGTGCATTTGGTAGTCCAACTACACTTTTCATATCTTCTAATTTGTTTCAAAGTCCTCTCTCCAATTTGAGTTGAGATTTAGTGTAAAACATCTAAGTCTGATAGAGCTTCAAAATTCTATGCACAAATGATGGTGGGATCTCGCTTCCACTATGCTTGTACCTTGGATAAGTGCAAAAATGTTTGAAGGCACCAAACGAAACCTCGTTAATGAGATAGATGATCACCATTGCAGGCTACCACTCATCTTCTAAGATGAAGTGGTTACAATGGTGAAGCTTAACTTCTTGGAGTGCTTCAAAACCTTGAGAAAGATGCTTGAGAAAGATCCTTGAGAAGAGAACATATGAGTTACAATCTTCCTTAGATGCTATAAAAACAAGCTTAATGCAGGATAGCATGTCAACAAAACATCTGGAAGCTTTTCAATATGCAAACTTCTATTATGACTTTAATATATCTTTATTGAAGTGACTCTTTAAATTTTGGAGGAAAAATCCTAGTTAGATATTCCTAGAAAGCTTTTGATGATGCTTTTGGGATGGCAATGGAAGGCCATGCATGAGTTCTTGATAAGTATGCAACACTTGAAGAGAAGCATATCAATTTGCTTCCAAAGCATGGAAAGATAAAAGATGCAATGTCCACACCAAGAATGAAGTTAAGTAAGATGGGTGTGTTTGCTCAAACTAGAACAGCTAAGTTGGCAAAAACTAGAACAGCTAAGTTGGCAAAAAGCGTTGATAACGTAGGTTTATTAGGGTTGTCCCAACATAGGATACTCTATTTATTGCTCTTGAAGAGTGATGGAAATGCGATATGAGCACATACAACCTCAAAGTCAAAGAGTCATGGAGCAAATTACATGACAAGATCCTTTAGGTCAAGGTGTCATGGAGCAGTATCGCTTTACGCAAACACACCTTGACACCTTGACACCTTGACCTAAAGGATCTTGTCATGTAATTTGTTAACATCTATGAACCTTGAACATAATTCATTCATTAAGTACAAACTTTCCCCAAGTTCTAGGTGGTAAAGCCTTTACTTTTTCTTCTTCCGCTTCTTCTTCTTCTACAATGTACGAGCCCTCATAGATGCGGAAAGACATATCGTGGGCCCTTTCTGGATTTAATCTGTTAAGATCCACATCATCTCTTTCAACAAATCTTATAGTTGTAACTACTCTTAATGAAAAAACATCCTTTGTTTCTCTTTAGATCTGAAACTCTCTCTTTGATTTCGTTCTTTGTTATGTGAAACACTTCAGAAAGCTACAAAGTTTGGTCTCGTGGATGGTTTTTTTCTATAACACATATGAGCTAGGGTTTTGCTTCATCTCATCCTGATAAAATGATCTTCTCAATGCACTAAAGCTTGTATTTTGGGTAGTATCCTAGGTAAAGAATGAAAAATAGTGAAGTTTGAATTCCCCCTTTTGATGGAGTAGTCTCTTCTATCTGCATTCGTGGAGTGAAAGGGAGTGCTTCAAACATTCGATGTTCTCCATGTGTTTAGTATATATGCTTTTGATGTGTTCGTTAGGTTTTGGTGTATGAAAAATTATGCCCCTTTTGTAAGTGTGTATTGATGTGCCTACATCCTCGAATCTTCAAATGCTTTTAGTAGTTTCTTCTTCCATTCTACGATAGCTAAGATCTTCCTTCTAGTTAATGATAATGGGACCCTTTAACCAGCATATTTAGCATGATTAGTTTCTTAGGAATCTATTGTAGGGTGTAAGTTGTATCCAATCCTCGCCTTAGAAAAATTCTCAGAAAGTTGAATACTTATGTTGTTATTAACAGATGGAGGGAGCAAGACTCTCGCTATATTGAGTTGGAAATTTTGTCAAGCATTGTCATATTCACAAAGATTTTGATAAAGATTTACATAAGAAAACCATAGAAAGTTTTCAAGTGACTCTTGAGGTGGATAAGTGACTTCATAGAATATGGATGTGGATAACATCAACCTCTCTTATGAGTTATGTGCATTCATGGCCCCTCCAGCAATTACATGATCGATCCTTCCATAGAGAATAAGAGGATTTGTATGCTATGTAGGTGAGGGTAGTCTTAGCATGAAATTCTTATACATTAATGAAACGAAAGTTTGCCAATGGAAATATAACACCATGATATGTTGATTGGGAAATTAGAAGCACATGAAACACGGCATCAATCAAGTAAATAAGTATAGTAATGGCCAAGATACTCATATATGTAAACATGAGATGTTGTTTGGGAACCTAGAAGCACATGAAACACGGCATCAATCAAGTAAATAGGTATAGTAATGGCACTAATGACAAGATGCTCATATATTAGAATCTCATTCGGTGTAGTTGTCCATGTGCTATCTAGAAGGAATTTGTGCATATGTTGGGCCTTCCAATTCCATACCCTATATAGATGCTCTGATTTATATGAGAAAAAGGAATTATAATTAAAAAGGAAGAAAAAGTTACAAGCCAATGGTACTAGTGCCCTTCGACTCCCGAATCCCACAAAGCAGGGGTAAAACTTGGGGATGTAAAATCCCACAAAGCAAGGGTAAAACTTGCGGATGTAAAGAGTGTTACAAAGGGAAAAAAAAAAGGCCAAGGCCCGAACTTTCTTAAAAAAACAAAATAAAAAAAGGGAACAATAAAGAATTGATAGAGCGATGAAAGACGCATGTTGGTCGACGTCGTATATAAACACACCTCTCCTCCCTAATTTCACTCATTCCGACGGTTTCTTATTTCACTCATTCCGAATCGAAGGAACAACATAACGTTGGTGCTGTCGTACTCGAAGGAAGGAACAAGAGAGCATTGCGTTGCTGCTGCTGCTGCTGCGAGTGGTGGTGCTATCTGTAAGAAACAAAGATGTCTGCTGCCGAGCATCAATCCTTACACGACAACTTGAAGAAGGTGAAGGCCGAGCTACAATCACTGAACGTGTTCGAGGCTGGAAAAGAATATGCCGAGGAAGAACGGATCATCGTCATTAGAGGATTGCTGTTCAAATTAATCAAGATTACGGTAAATGTACCCGATCAAGACTTTTACAGGACCCTGAGGGAGACGCAGGTACATACGGTTGTGAAGGATCTCTGCAAGCATTCGGCTGCCTGCATAAGGAAGCTCGCGAAAGGTCTCGCGTGTGCTTGGGGGGCACGCATCCTCCAAAATATTCGAGAAAGATCGTCGTCATCCACTATGGAAACTTCTTCACTCGCTGATGATGATGAAGAATCCCCCCAGGCAAACGGTTCATTCAAAGTGAATGTGAAAGAAAGACCTGCAGAAAAGGTTTCGATGCAAAAGCAGAATGAAGATAATACGCCGACCTCCAAACGGTTCAATCAATGTGAATGTGCAAGACCTGCAGAAAAAAAGCAGAATGATAATACGCCTAACAACTCCTCCTCCTGCGTAAGAAGTAAGCCTGTGCTGCTGGCAAACAAGCCTGTTCCGACATGTTGCTGCTGCTGCTGCTGCACAAGAAATAATAAGCCTGTGGCAGGTCCATCGTGCTGGGCTGGCCACCGCAGTTTAGCACCGTCCTCTGAAAATCTGAAACTCGGATCAGGTTCAAAACGGAAAAGATCATGTCAAGGGCATGCAAGCGAGCAGGAGGAGCAACAGTATATCGTGCAGGTCTATTGCGCGCAGCTGAAGCGCACATAAATCAAACTGTTTGGAACGCCTCTCTTCAGAAACATTGACACGAGGGACTCCCATAATCAAGCAAAGCTGAAACACAGACATTATTCGCAATGTCACATGTGTCTATGAGAAGGAAGGAAGGACATGCCATTTCAGAAATGCGAATCCCAAAGCAAATCGTTTAGCCTTCTCAGAAATGACGATTCCAAAGCGAATCGTTGAGGACATGGAAACTTGTAACTTGACGATTCCAAAGCGAATCGTTGAGCTGCACTTATTTCTTGTAACTTGGAACTGGAAACTTGTAAACAAAATTACTTTCTTCATCTTCATTTTTGCACATCCGGATCTAAATAAATTGTGTTTGGTATTTTCATGTAAGTTACTTACATTTCTTTCTTGTAACCTGGAACTTGTAAAGATATTCTTCTCTTGATCTTCATTTTAAGTTTATTTCTTGTAACATGGAACTTGTAAAGAGATTCTCTTCCACACGTTCATTTCTACACATCCAGATGCAAACAAATTGTGTTTGGTATCTTAATGTAAGTATTGACACAACAAATGTTCTATTAATGTGCCGAAAGATTTCATATTTGATAAGTCAAGGTTGCATCATGGGCGATACCTGCCCCGCCCCCTCTACGTGCACTCAGAGAGAGAGAGAGAGAGAGAGAGAGAGAGATGTGTGTAAGAATAGCATGGGTATTGTATCCTCTTCCTCTCTGGTTCCTTGGATTCATGAAGGAATGATTAGTGGTATGACTTGTAGGTGCATATATGGCACAAAGTGAGGGGATTTAAGATCTTCCCCTACCTTTTCTTCCTAATCTTCTACCTCTTCCACTTCACCTCTTCCCCTTCCTACAGAGTTACCTTGGGAAGTACTTGCTTCCTTATCACACTTCTTCCTTTTTCATTTGACATCTTTACTTCAACCTTTATCAGTGTATAGGGAAGAGGATTGAATACCTTTTTGTGGATCTTCATTCTCCATAAGCTTGACATTATGAACAAAGACTTGTCCCATGAGTGTGTTGAAGTAGGTATTTGCATGTCCATGTATAGATCCATGATAGTGGTCAATGGTTCCCACTTTTCATTTGCTTTGATTCCATTGATGACTTGTCTGACTATTTTCTCTTCATCAATGATCTATTGATCGCTTCCTAGTTGATCATCTGTGTCCTTTGTCATGGTGAAAAAGTCAATGAAGCTCTTTTTGGATTGATTCTTGAGGAAGGTGAACTCCATCCACAAGTGATTCTTCTTAGCGTTATTTATTGGAGAAAAGAGTGATTCAAATGCACTACATGTCTCTTTTGAAGTTTCAACCCCTTGTGTGTGGAAGTAAGAAATCAGAGATGGATTTTAAGATATATGACGTTGTCAAAGCATCTATTTCACACCATGTATTAAACCTCTCTTTCTCTTCTTGGGTTGATTTTCCTTCTTAGACGAGCATGAGCTAATTTGCAAATATGTATCCATACATAATTCTTCCTTATGGATATGTTGCCATCGTCAAAGACCGTCCTGAGTAGGTACTTTAATCCAATTGCTCAATCAAAGAAGGAGAACCATCACCCATAATGTATACACTATGATGCTGATTTGATACCATTGTGATGAGGTGATGGAGGAGTACAAAGATTAGAGCGTGTTTGAAAAAAACTATTCTGTACATGCATGTTTCTTGATTGGAAACATTAATACAATCTCTAGGCTTGCTTATCATGCATAAATGTGATCATAGCATATTTTATCATTGCACTCAACAGTTTGTGACAAGACCAACTATTTGTTGATTATCAGCATGAAGAGAAAACATTCTATTTATGGAAGAAGGCACTTAGAAAAATATTCACTACTCTTACCTCCTATAACCTGAGAAAAGTCCTTTTGCATACTTTCTAATAAGAAGGTAAGTGAGCTACAACAAGTTATTTCTTGAATTTAGAGTGCATAGAATGTGAGATATATACTTAATAAGTCACACATGTGATCCCAACATTTCAGGAAGAAGACAGTGCATATATGCAATCCTAAAGATTGACTTGTATATCTCCACCTAGAGCTTCAATGATCATATATTTGCATACAAAAGTTCATAAGGATTGTTTCTCTGTAATCAATGCATTGGTTAAGAGAACCATGTCATAGATTCACTTCAATGACTCTAAGAAGTCAGTAGTCATGAACAATAAAATAGACAATAGTACCTCAAGATGATCATGAAACTTCAAGTATATGATTTTATATGTAAACTACAATGCTTGGAGGTGTTGGAGGACTCCAATGCGTATGCATTGTGCGTATTCTAGAAATGAAATCTTGCTCACAAGGAGCCCTTGTGAAATGTTTTCAACAATTCATCTGAATGTACATCCTTAGATGATCAAAAGAGCATGTTTCTAAAAGTAAATCATGGAATCGGTTTCTTACCTTGGTCTATTTTAAGAAAACATGTAAAAACAAGTTGAATAGAGATGCTTTTTTAGGTAGAAAATACACCAAATCCACTTCCACAAGCTTTCAATCCATGCCATATGTGTTGACATGAAGACTTATATTGGTAATTAAATATGGAATGAGTACAAAGATCAATGAATCAAATGATTCGTGAGAGGATTCTCACAAAGTGGTTTCTCAAAGGTTAACTCAGGGGTAAGTAATGCTCAAACGTTCTCAATATGTTTTGAGCATTCAATGCCTCAAAACTAGCCAAAATGAAAAAGAAAATGAAAATGTTTCTCTTTTCATGAGAAAAAATGACCTTTTGATCCATGCTAAATTAAGTGAAACAAAAAAATGTCTTTATTTTACCTTTCCAAACCATTACAAATGTGCTACTTGTTCCTCTTCTTCATCTCCATTAGTTGAATATATTTGAACCCTTTGAATTACGTTCACGTGACTTCTTTTATTTAAAAAATTCATCTCCTTCCTTCATGTTTTCTTTTCTTCACTTGATGTAGACTATTTTTTTAGCATATTTAAGGTAGAGAATTCCACACCAAGCTTTGAATACTCCATTTTCATGACTTGATGAGGGTCCATGGGCACCATCACTACCACAACTTTCCCACACCAAACATGTGCTTCCTCTAGAAGTTCCAACAATCATCAAATAACTCTAACATGGAAGATTAAAAGTGATGATCTTTTCTCACAAATTCAAGATCAAATCGAGCATGGGCGAAAAAATGCATGGCGATGTTATGAAGACATATCATTGCATACTCTTAAATGCATGAGAGAAAATTGTGGTGCATGATGAAGTACTTGAGCAATTCACAAATGTTTCTTTGACAAAGAGGGTGATCACTATTAATGTTCTCTCAATTTAATAAGATACTGAAGTTTTTGGCTGCAAATAGATATTTGCATGGGTTTTCAATTCCTCCACATACAGTGCAAAAGAAAAGACACTTAGAGATCCCACGTGGCACATGGATGTAGATCCATAAACTTGTCACACTTCATTACTACAATTGATAAATATCATTCGAAATGGTCTCGCATGCACTCATGTGCAAATGAATTATTGTCCATGGGTGAAACTTTAGTGTTTATATGAAAGCCATTGATAGTGTAAGTCTCTACTGAATGATACTTTAGATGCATAAGAAAAAATTCAAGAGCATAGACAAGATTTCTTCCTTAAGGCAAGACACATATCAATCAAGAGGATTTCTACTCATTTGAAGCTATTAATCACTGACCTAGCTGCTTCCAAAATGATCATATTCCTCCTTTATATTACATCATTTCGCCCTAGTGTATATATAGTTGTAATATACATTTGATCCCTCTCTCTTCTAAGGAAGCATTAAACTCATGGGAGAAGTATTTTTGCCCTCCATCACACCTTAGCCCCTTCAATGTCCTACCAATTTTATTTTCTATAACTGCAAGATACTTCTAGAAACAAGAAAACACTTCATCTTTACAGTTCATGAAATATAATATAGTCATTTTACTACAATCATGAATGAAATATACATGATATCTTGATCCTGAGATATATGGTTCCTTGCTTGGTCCCCAAAGACTATTTTGGACAATCTCCAAGATGTCACCATGTATGTATCCCTTTTTTGTGAAAGATTCTCTATGAGACTTGCCCAATAGCCATGCATTGGGCATGTCTAATATTTTTTGTAAATCAGGAGTTGCTTTTTGATATTAGGTAGTACAACTACACTTCGATATATACTAATTTGTTTTAAGCTTCTGTCTCCAAAGTTTGCTAAGCTTTTGTCCCAAACTTCCAAGTGTGATAGAGTTTGTGCACCATAATTGAACAATGTTATGCTCCTTGTGTCTTGGAGTTCAAATGTGAATATACTGCCCGTATTTTCTCATTTGGAAACCTTCTTTGACCCTAGGTATGAATATTCCAAATAGGCTTCATACTTTGTATATCTCACCTACAATCATTTCTCCATAAGTTTTCGTTCACTTATGATATTCTTTGGTGATGCTAGGTACATAGGCAATTCTACTCAATAAGCCCATACTACTCTAGATCAATAGGATTATATTACCCTATCTCTAAGAGCTCCATAACCTTATCTATTGTATGCTCTTCCTTTCTACTTCCATGGATTCTTGAAGTAATGCTCAATGATATGCTTTCAGATCTTGACCTACCTTTTCTTCTTCCTCTACCTCTTTTTCTTGAACTTCTCCGTCTTCCTACAAAGTTAGCTTTGGAGGCTCTTACTTCTTCATCATGCTTCTTCATTTTTATTTAGCATCATATCTTCTACTTTTGTCACTTTATAGGGCAGAGGACGAGTTATCTTTTTTTGTATCTCCATAAATCATAAGCTTTGATTGATGGGTAAAGAATTGGTCCATGAGTGTGGTGAAATCTGTTACTTGCATGTAGATGTATAGATCCATGGAAATCATGAATGCCTCCCACTTATCATCTGGCTTGATGTCATTGATGGCTTGTGTGGTTATCTTGTCTTCATCTATGATCTCTCCAATGCTTCCTAATTGATCATATATGTCCTTTGCTTTCATCATAAAGTCAATGACACTCTACTTGGATTGCTTCTTGAGGGACATGAATGCCATCCAAATAACTCTTCATGGCCTTAGTGCCTTAAAAGGAGGATCAACCAAGATAGAGCTTTGGTGAGAGTCTTCGTTCTCTTTGATCTTTTTTTTTTTGTTTCCATGGAGTAATTTAGTTTCCTATGGAAGGCCAAACCTCTCCATTAGCCTATATATACATGAATAATGCACTACCACATACCTGAAATTAAACCAACATACCTCTACCTTATAACTCCTTATCTAGAGGTACTTAGATACTCATTTAAGCTCTACCTTGAGAGTGCATGCGTGGAAATTGTCATCATCTTTGCACTTATTCTTAGTAGAAAATTTTCGAAATTCTACTATATATGTTGTTATTTTTCTTTTAGTAGAGAGTAGTACTTCCTTAACTTGTTAGTATATTCCTAATATCACCATAGTGCATGAGTGATGGCTTCATCTTCTAGAGTTGGTGCATCTGCTAATGTTGTTGTTGCACTAATTTTCCTCTGTCCACTAGAATTTGCTAAAGGGAAGCTTGATGGTACAAATTCCACGCTCTAAAAGATTAGAATTTCTAAAATTTTGGACTCTTATGAATTTCTAGATAGTGTCATGAGGCCAAGAGAGCATAGTAAATCTTTCATGATTGTAACCCCTAAGTTGATGCTCGCGATTTATGTACATATGGGCTATGTAGATGAAATAGGATTAAGGAGAAACAAAGAGCCTCATATCATATTATCAATATGGCTTTTATGGATGAAAGTATGGGATCAATAAAATAACCCATAGTTGTAAACGAGGCACTCAAAGGCCCCAAGTGGAGAGCGACACTAAAGGTTGAGTATGATAGCATACCAAAGAATCACACTAGGGAATTGGTTGATTTACCTCCAAAGAAAAAAGTGATCGGAACCAAGTGCATTTAGAAATCAAAATACAAAGAAAATAGTACATTAGAGAAATACAAAGCTCGGTCTATTAAGCAAGGATTCACACAAGTGGAAACTACCCTAGATGTCAAATTGAGCTAACATACCTCTACCTTGTAACTCCCTATCTAGAGTGGTTTAAATCATTATTCCATCTCTACCTTGAGAGTGCATGCTTGGAGGAACGAGAAGTTCCTTGTTCGAGGGATAGCCAAGGCTAAAAGCCAGAGAGCTCATACGAGGTACCTACTCATGATGGCGAGATGAGTAGAGGGACCTTAGAGAGAACTCTAAATGTGACTAGGCAAGGGCTATACATAGGTTGGGAGGTGAGTCCCAGGCATCTCATTCTCCACTTCTCACATTTGATATCAAACCATAGAGAGAGGTTTTGGGAAATCTCGTAACTTTCTTTTTTGAGGCATTTTTCTTCCTTCCGTTAGCTGGATGGGCATGGATATGGTGAGGAATGAGTGTCCTAAGGGGGTATGCAGAAATTGAGAGCATTTTTCCATGCACCAATGGCTTCATACATGCATGATGAGCTCCGGTGTGAGGTAAGTATGTTTCTATCAACCTTTCGAAGCCTATTTTCTCTTTGTTTCTTGTTCCTTTTGCAGATTTGTCCACCTTGCCATGTAAAACATTCCATTCCGCACATTGTGATATGCGACAAGGAGGGGTGGTCTCTAATGGTTAAAGAGATACTACTTCCAGAAACTCTACAGCACATTCAACTTCAAATTTAAAGAAAGAGACAGGAAAAATTCTTAAATTCAAGCATACATACATAGAATTGCATATATTTACACACACACACACACATACACACTCATCTTTGCTCACATAACGACACACATACGCAATCTAATTATGAATGTACTCATGCATTTGATTATGCATCTACACATATCTAAGATATAAATAAATAAAGAGAGAGTCTTTTGCAGGAAGATCAGTCCAGGCAAAACAGGTCCATTATGCGAGTTGTAGATCAAGCTTTCTTGGCTAGTCAAAAGCGCAAAGGAAAATGGAGCTCTTCCACTAGTAAGCAGAAATCTGCAAATGCTGCACATTCGAAGAACCAGGACAAAGATGAGAAAAAATCAAAAAAGCAAAAATTGTTTTGTAAGTACTGTAAAGGGAATGATCATATCATAAAGAACTGTCCAAAACAGGCTACGAAAGAGCCAAAGAAGAAAGAGGTTGGAATGGTTGTTGCAGAAGCCTCTACACCAAAAATGGTGTCTGCTAATCTTGTGCAGGAAGAAGAATGGGCATTTACTATTGTTTGCAGTATTGACCCATCTTCTCATGAGCAGTGCATGTCTGCAGAAGACTCAAATGTTTGGTACTTTGACAGTGGGGCGACCAAACATATTACCTCGCAGCACAGTTTCCTCTCTTCACTCGAGCCTGCCCCTATAAGGAATACTATTACATGTGCCAATAACTCCTCTTATCTTGTCATGGGAGTTGGTAAGATCATTTTGACTACTACTAATGGTAGTTCTTTCACTTTGTCAGATGCTTTATTTGTGACAGGGATCAAGAAGAACCTCTTATCAGTTTCTGCATTAGCGAAGATTGGCTTGGTTGTAAAATTTTTTGATGACAGGTGTATAGTTCATGCTCTGTCAAATGGCGATGTGATTATTGCTTTTGGCATTTTATGTCACGGGCTCTATAAGCTCATAGACTATGAAAGATCTATAAATGATTTGGCATGTGCAGTAAATGATTCCCAGGCTAAGTCAGATGCAAAGCTTTGGCATGCACGCTTTGGTCATTTGAGTTTTGCTAGTTTGCTATGCCTGCAGAAATCTGAAATGGTGTCCTCTTTGCCCAAACTTGAGGCACCTGGAAAACATGTTTGTGAAGGCGGTATTTTGGGCAAAATGCAGCGTTCGTCCTTTCCAAAAGATGCTTCAGTTTGGGCTACTCAAAAATTGTAGCTTGTACATAGTGATGTCTATGGTCCTATGCAGACACCTTCTTTTGGGAATTATCTTTGCTTCGTGACTTTTATCGATGATTTTCGAGGCATGCATGGGTCTATCCATTGAAGGCAAAGTCCGAAGTGTTCATGTGCTTCAAACATTTTTTGGTTTTGGCTGCAAATCTGTCAGCATGTAAAATGGGCACCCTCCATTCTAATCGAGGGAGGGGGAATATATGTCTTCTGATTTTAATGCATTTTTGGCTGAACGTGGGATAAAACACCAGTGTAGAGTGCTGTATACACCTCAACAGAATGGAGTTGCTGAATGAAAGAACAGGTCGCTCATGGAGATGGCGAGGTGTATGGTCAAGAGTCAGGCTTTACCACATAGTTTCTGGCTTGAGGCTGTCATGTGTGCAACATATGTACTGAACATGTGTCCCACTAAAGCACTGTAGACTATCACTCCATATGAGGCTTGGCATGATCGCAAGCCATCTGTTGCTCATCTACGTGTTTTTAGTTGTTTGGCATATGCATTAGTGCCTGAACAACATCACAGAAAATTGGATGATAAAGCAGTAAAATGTATTTTTGGTGGGTACAGTTTTGAAAATAAAGGCTATCGTTTGTATCATCCACAGACTAAACGCATTCTGGTTAGCCGTGATGTTGTTTTTATGGAAGATGCTATTTAGCCATTGCTTTCATGTACTAAGAGATAGCTGTTAGCTCCAAAGACATGTATGATACTTTGCTACCTCTTTTTACAGGTGGACAGTCTAATGCTTGTCCCAATGAGGTAACTTCTTAGCCTTTGCAAGTTTCATGTGATGATGCAGATCATTCCATTTCTAATGTAGATTTATGTGATCCAGTAGTTGATGAGAGAGCTGATATTGAGCAGGCAAAAACTATGCCAAAATGGTTGGTGCAGACTTTGCGTGATAGCAAATTAGATGCACCTCTGTCATATCGTACTCATTCAGGCTCTCATAGTGCCTCTTTTGCATCAAATTGCTATGCTATGGCTGCATCTAGTCTCTGTGATGAGAATGAGCCTATTTCGTTTGATGAAGCACAAAATTCAGAAAACTGGATGGCTGCTATGCAATCTGAATATGATGCTATAATGAAGAATGGTACTTCGTCTTTATGTGACCTGCCTCTAGGAGGGTTATGCATAGGAAAGAGGCATTGATTTTGATGAGAACTTTGCACCTACATGCCATATGACTACTGTTCGGAGCATCTGTGCACTTGCAGCTCATCATGGTTGGGATGTACATCAGTTGGACATTAAAACAGCATTTTTGAATGGTGATTCGCATGAAGAGGTGTATGTTTTTCAGCCCCGTGGCTTTGTGGAGAAAGGGCATGAAAACTAGGTGTGCAGGTTAAAGAAGGCATTATATGGTTTAAAGCAAGGACCACGTGCTTGGTATGAGAAGATACATGCCTATCTGATTGCACAGGTTTTGAAAACAGTCCAATTGAAAGCACCTTATATGTTAAGCATGCTAATTATGTGCTTCTGATCATTGTTGTCTATGTTGACGACATGCTGCTCACTGGTCCTATTGAGAAGCATATTGCTGATTTTAAGGCTGATTTGCATGCCTCATTTGAGATGTCTGATTTGGGGCATTTGCATCACTATTTGGGCATTCAGTTTATGCAAGTTGATGGTGGAATGGCTTTGTGTCAAACAAAATATATTGACACATTATTGCAGCGTTTTGGCCTTGAAGACTGTAAGCCTATTGCCACTCCTATGGAGATAGGTTTACGATTGAATCTTCATGATGCTAGCGATGCATTTGATGTTGTTCTATATTAGTAGGCTATTGGATGCTTGATTTACTTATGCATTTCTCGGCCACATATTTAGGTTTTTGTCTCACAAATGAGCAGGTTTATGCATTGCCCAAGAGTGAAGCATTGGCAGGTGGTTAAGCACATCTTTTGCTACTTGAATGGTACTCGGCTACTTGGGTTGTTTTATCCCAAGGGGGGATCACTACCGCCAGATTTGCATGCTTTTTTTTACTTTGATTGGGTTTGCTGCTATGAAACTTGTGTGTCCACTAGTGTCTTTTGCATCATGCTTGGTAGCTCATCTACATCTTGGTTGAGCAAGAAGCAGCCTCCTATGGCCACTTCTAGTTATGAGGCTGAGTATAGGGTAGCTTTCATAGCTACTGTTGAGTGTGTGTGGCTCAGACGCCTTATGGCTGATTTGGGTGTTGCTCAGTCTTCTGCCACCACCATCTTCACTGACAGTTAGAGTGCATTGGCACTTGCGAGGAACCTTGTGTTCCATGCTCGCACTAAGCACATTGAGGTGCATTACATTATGTGAGGGAGAGGTTCTCTACTAAGGAGATCAGCTTGGCATATGTGCCCACGCAAGAGAACATTGTAGACCTTTTCACGAAGGCTCTGCCTAGGGACTCCCATAATCAAGCAAAGCTGAAACACAGACATTATTCGCAATGTCACATGTGTCTATGAGAAGGAAGGAAGGACATGCCATTTCAAAAATGCGAATCCCAAAGCAAATCGTTTAGCCTTCTCAGAAATGACGATTCCAAAGCGAATCGTTGAGGACATGGAAACTTGTAACTTGACGATTCCAAAGCGAATCGTTGAGCTGCACTTATTTCTTGTAACTTGGAACTGGAAACTTGTAAACAAAATTACTTTCTTCATCTTCATTTTTGCACATCCGGATGTAAATAAATTGTGTTTGGTATTTTCATGTAAGTTACTTACATTTCTTTCTTGTAACCTGGAACTTGTAAAGATATTCTTCTCTTGATCTTCATTTTAAGTTCATTTCTTGTAACATGGAACTTGTAAAGAGATTCTCTTCCACACGTTCATTTCTACACATCCAGATGCAAACAAATTGTGTTTGGTATCTTAATGTAAGTATTGACACAACAAATGTTCTATTAATGCGCCGAAAGATTTCATATTTGATAAGTCAAGGTTGCATAATGGGTGATACCTGCCCCGCCCCCTCTGCGTGCACTCAGAGAGAGAGAGAGAGAGAGAGAGAGAGAGAGAGAGAGAGAGAAAGAGAGAGAGAGAGAGAGAGAGAGAGAGAGAGAGAGGGAGATGTGTGTAAGAATAGCATGGGTATTGTATCCTCTTCCTATCTGGTTCCTTGGATTCATGAAGGAATGATTAGTGGTATGACTTGTAGGTGCATATATGGCACAAAGTGAGGGGATTTAAGAGCTTCCCCTACCTTTTCTTCCTGATCTTCTACCTCTTCCACTTCACCTCTCCCCCTTCCTACACAGTTACCTTGGGAAGTACTTGCTTCCTTATCACACTTCTTCCTTTTTCATTTGACATCTTTACTTCAACCTTTATCAGTGTATAGGGAAGAGGATTGAATACCTTTTTGTGGATCTTCATTCTCCATAAGCTTGACATTATGAACCAAGATTTGTCCCATGAGTGTGTTGAAGTAGGTATTTGCATGTCCATGTATAGATCCATGATAGTCGTCAACTCCATCCACAAGTGATTCTTCTTGGCGTTATTTATTGGAGAAAAGAGTGATTCAAATGCACTACATGTCTCTTTTGAAGTTTCAACCCCTTGTGTGTGGAAGTAAGAAATCAGAGATGGATTTTAAGATATATGACGTTGTCAAAGCATATTTTCACACCATGTATTAAACCTCTCTTTCTCTTCTTGGGTTGATTTTCCTTCTTAGACGAGGCATGAGCTAATTTGCAAATATGTATCCATACATAATTCTTCCTTATGGATATGTTGCCATCGTCAAAGACCGTCCTGAGTAGGTACTTTAATCCAATTGCTCAATGAAAGAAGGAGAACCATCACCCATAATGTATACACTATGATGCTGATTTGATACCATTGTGATGAGGTGATGGAGGAGTACAAAGATTAGAGCGTGTTTGAAAAAAACTATTTTGTACATGCATGTTTCTTGATTGGAAACATTAATACAATCTCTAGGCTTGCTTATCATGCATAAATGTGATCATAGCATATTTTATCATTGCACTCAACAGTTTGTGACAAGACCAACTATTTGTTGATTATCAGCATGAAGAGAAAACATTCTATTTATGGAAGAAGGAACTTAGAAAAATATTCACTACTCTTACCTCCTATAACCCGAGAAAAGTCCTTTTGCATACTTTCTAATAAGAGGGTAAGTGAGCTACAACAAGTTATTTCTTGAATTTAGAGTGCATAGAATGTGAGATATATACTTAATAAGTCACACATGTGATCCCAACATTTCAGCAAGAAGACAGTGCATATATGCAATCCTAAAGATTGACTTGTATATCTCCACCTAGAGCTTCAATGATCATATATTTGCATACAAAAGTTCATAAGGATTTTTTCTCTGTAATCAATGCATTGGTTAAGAGAACCATGTCATTGATTCACTTCAATGACTCTAAGAAGTCAGTAGTCATGAACAATAAAATAGACAATAGTACCTCAAGATGATCATGAAACTTCAAGTATATGACTTTATATGTAAACTACAATGCTTGGAGGTGTTGGAGGACTCCAATGCGTATGCAGTGTGAGTATTCTAGAAATGAAATCTTGCTCAGAAGGAGCCCTTGTGAAATGTTTTCAACAATTCATCTGAATGCACATCCTTAGATGATCAAAAGAGCATGTTTCTAAAAGTAAATCATGGAATCGGTTTCTTACCTTGGTCTATTTTAAGAGAACATGTAAAAGCAAGTTGAATATAGATGCTTTTTTAGGTAGAAAATACACCAAATCCACTTCGACAAGCTTTCAGTCCATGCCATATGTGTTGACATGAAGACTTATATTGGTAATTAAATATGGAATGAGTACAAAGATCAATGAATCAAATGATTCGTGAGAGGATTCTCACAAAGTGGTTTCTCAAAGGTTAACTCAGGGGTAATTAATGCTCAAACGTTCTCAATATGTTTTGAGCATTCAATGCCTCAATACTAGCCAAAATGAAAAAGAAAATGAAAATGTTTCTCTTTTCATGAGAAAAAATGACCTTTTGATCCATGCTAAATTAAGTGAAACAAAAAAATGTCTTTATTTTACCTTTCCAAACCATTACAAATGTGCCTTCTATATGCTCTTTTACATAAGTGTTGGATGGCGAAAACTATCCAAATTCGAATTTGTATGTTGCTACTTGTTCCTCTTCTTCATCTCCATTAGTTGAATATATTTGAACCCTTTGAATTACGTTCACGTGACTTCTTTTATTTTAAAAAATTCATCTCCTTCCTTCATGTTTTCTTTTCTTCACTTGATGTAGACTATTTTTTTAGCATATTTAAGGTAGAGAATTCCACACCAAGCTTTGAATACTCCATTTTCATGACTTGATGAGGGTCCATGGGCACCATCACTACCACAACTTTCCCACACCAAACATGTGCTTCCTCTAGAAGTTCCAACAATCATCAAATAACTCTAACATGGGAGATTAAAAGTGATGATCTTTTCTCACAAATTCAAGATCAAATCGAGCATGGGCGAAAAAATGCATGGCCATGTTATGAAGACATATCATTGCATACTCTTAAATGCATGAGAGAAAATTGTGGTGCATGATGAAGTACTTGAGCAATTCACAAATCTTTCTTTGACAAAGAGGGTGATCACTATTAATGTTCTCTCAATTTAATAAGATACTTAAGTTTTTGGCTGCAAATAGATATTTGCATGGGTTTTCAATTTCAATACACGTGAGATTGCAATTTTTTTGTAGACACGCATAGTTGAAGTGAAAATTCCTCCACATACAGTGCAAAAGAAAAGACACTTAGAGATCCCACGTGGCACATGGATGTAGATCCATAAACTTGTCACACTTCATTACTACAATTGATAAATATCATTCGAAATGGTCTCGCATTCACTCATGTGCAAATGAATTATTGTCCATGGGTGAAACCTTAGTGTTTATATGAAAGCCATTGATAGTGTAAGTCTCTACTGAATGATACTTTAGATGCATAAGAAAAAATTCAAGAGCGTAGACAAGATTTCTTCCTTAAGGCAAGACAGATATCAATCAAGAGGATTTCTACTCATTTGAAGCTATTAATCACTGACCTAGCTGCTTCCAAAATGATCATATTCCTCCTTTATATTACATCATTTCGCCCTAGTGTATCTATAGTTGTAATATACATTTGATCCCTCTCTCTTCTAAGGAAGCATTAAACTCATGGGAGAAGTATTTTTGCCCTCCATCACACCTTAGCCCCTTCAATGTTCTACCAAATTTATTTTCTATAACTGCAAGATACTTCTAGAAACAAGAAAACACTTCATCTTTACAGTTCATGAAATATAATATAGTCCATTTACTACAATCATGAATGAAATATACATGATATCTTGATCCTGAGATATATGGTTCCTTGCTTGGTCCCCATAGATTATTTTGGACAATCTCCAAGATGTCGTCATGTATGTATCCCTTTTTTGTGAAAGATTCTCTATGAGACATGCCCAATAGCCATCCATTGGGCATGTCTAATATTTTCTGTAAATCAGGAGTTGCTTTTTGATATTAGGTAGTACAACTACACTTCGATATATACTAATTTGTTTTAAGCTTCTCTCTCCAAAGTTTGCTAAGCTTTTGTCCCAAACTTCCAAGTGTGATAGAGTTTGTGTACCATAATTGAACAATGTTATGCTCCTTGTGTCTTGGAGTTCAAATGTGAATATACTGCCCGTATTTTCTCATTTGGAAACCTTCTTTAACCCTAGGTATGAATACTCCAAATAGGCTTCATACTTTGTATATCTCACCTGCAATCCTTTCTCCATAAGTTTTCGTTCACTTATGAAATTCTTTGGTGATGCTAGGTACATAGGCAGTTCTACTCAATAAGCCCATACTACTCTAGATCAATAGGATTATATTACCCTATCTCTAAGAGCTCCATAACCTTATCTATTGTATGCTCTTCCTTTCTACTTCCATGGATTCTTGAAGCAATGCTCAATGATATGCTTTCAGATCTTGACCTACCTTTTCTTCTTCCTGTACCTCTTTTTCTTGAACTTCTCCCTCTTCCTACAAAGTTAGCTTTGGAGGCTCTTACTTCTTCATCATGCTTCTTCATTTTTATTTAGCATTATATCTTCTACTTTTGTCACTTTATAGGGCAGAGGACGAGTTATCTTTTTTTGTATCTCCATAAATCATAAGCTTTGATTGATGGGTAAAGAATTGGTCCATGAGTGTGGTGAAATCTGTTACTTGCATGTAGATGTATAGATCCATGGAAATCATGAATGCCTCCCACTTATCATCTGGCTTGATGTCATTGATGGCTTGTGTGGTTATCTTCTCTTCATCTATGATCTCTCCAATGCTTCCTAATTGATCCTATATGTCCTTTGCTTTCATCATAAAGTCAATGACACTCTACTTGGATTGCTTCTTGAGGGACATGAATGCCATCCAAATAACTCTTCATGGCCTTAGTGCCTTAAAAGGAGGATCAACCAAGATAGAGCTTTGGTGAGAGTCTTGGTTCTCTTTGATCTTTTTTTTTTGTTTCCATGGAGTAATTTAGTTTCCTATGGAAGGCCAAACCTCTCCATTAGCCTATATATACATGAATAATGCACTACCACATACCTGAAATTAAACCAACATACCTCTACCTTATAACTCCTTATCTAGAGGTACTTAGATACTCATTTAAGCTCTACCTTGAGAGTGCATGCGTGGAAATTGTCATCATCTTTGCACTTCTTCTTAGTAGCAAATTTTCGAAATTCTACTATATATGTTGTTAGTTTTCTTTTAGTAGAGAGTAGTACTTCCTTAACTTGTTAGTATATTCCTAATATCACCATCGTGCATGAGTGATGGCTTCATCTTCTAGAGTTGGTGCATCTGCTAATGTTGTTGTTGCACTAATTTTCCTTTGTCCACTAGAATTTGCTAAAGGGAAGCTTGATGGTACAAATTGCACGCTCTAAAAGATTAGAATTTCTAAAATTTTGGACTCTTATGAATTTCTAGATAGTGTCATGAGGCCAAGAGAGCATAGTAAATCTTTCATGATTGTAACCCCTAAGTTGATGCTCGAGATTTATGTACATATGGGCTATGTAGATGAAAGAGGATTAAGGAGAAACAAAGAGCCTCATATCATATTATCAATATGGCTTTTATGGATGAAAGTATGAGATCAATAAAATAACCCATAGTTGTAAACGTGGCACTCAAAGCCCCAAGTGGAGAGGGACAATAAAGGTTGAGTATGATAGCATACCAAAGAATCACACTAGGGAATTGGTTGATTTACCACCAAAGAAAAAAGTGATCGGAACCAAGTGCATTTAGAAATCAAAATACAAAGAAAATAGTACATTAGAGAAATACAAAGCTCGGTCTGTTAAGCAAGGATTCACACAAGTGGAAACTACCCTAGATGTCAAATTGAGCTAACATACCTCTACCTTCTAACTCCCTATCTAGAGTGGTTTAAATCATTATTCCATCTCTACCTTGAGAGTGCATGCTTGGAGGAACGAGAAGTTCCTTGTTCGAGGGATAGCCAAGGCTAAAAGCCAGAGAGCTCATACGAGGTACCTACTCATGATGGCTAGATGAGTAGAGGGACCTTAGAGAGATCTCTAAATGTGATTAGGCAAGGGCTATACATAGGTTGGGAGGTGAGTCCGAGGCATCTCATTCTCCACTTCTCACATTTGATATCAGACCATACATAGAGGTTTTGGGAAATCTCGTAACTTTCTTTTTTGAGGCATTTTTCTTCCTTCCGTTGGCTGGATGGGCATGGATATGGTGAGGAATGAGTGTCCTAAGGGGGTATGCAGAAATTGAGATGAAGAATCCCCCCAGGCAAACGGTTCAATCAAAGTGAATGTGAAAGAAAGACCTGCAGAAAAGGTTTCGATGCAAAAGCAGAATGAAGATAATACGCCGACCTCCAAATGGTTCAATCAATGTGAATGTGCAAGACCTGCAGAAAAAAAGCAGAATGATAATACGCCTAACAACTCCTCCTCCTGCGTAAGAAGTAAGCCTGTGCTGCTGGCAAACAAGCCTGTTCCGACATGTTGCTGCTGCTGCTGCTGCACAAGAAATAATAAGCCTGTGGCAGGTCCATCGTGGTGGGCTGGCCACCGTAGTTCAGCACCACCCTCTGAAAATCTGAAACTCGGATCAGGTTCAAAACGGAAAAGATCATGTCAAGGGCATGCAAGCGAGCAGGAGGAGCAACAGTATATCGTGCAGGTCTATTGCACGCAGCTGAAGCGCACATAAATCGAACTGTTTGGAACGCCTCTCTTCAGAAACATTGACACGAGGGACTCCCATAATCAAGCAAAGCTGAAACACAGAAATTATTCGCAATGTCACATGTGTCTATGAGAAGGAAGGAAGGACATGCCCTTTCAGAAATGCGAATCCCAAAGCAAATCGTTTAGCCTTCTCAGAATTGACGATTCCAAAGCGAATCGTTGAGGACATGGAAACTTGTAACTTGACGATTCCAAAGCGAATCGTTGAGCTGCACTTATTTCTTGTAACTTGGAACTGGAAACTTGTAAACAAAGTTACTTTCTTCATCTTCATTTTTGCACATCCGGATGTAAATAAATTGTGTTTGGTATTTTCATGTAAGATACTTACACTTCTTTCTTGTAACCTGGAACTTGTAAAGATATTCTTCTCTTGATCTTCATTTTAAGTTTATTTCTTGTAACATGGAACTTGTAAAGAGATTCTCTTCCACACGTTCATTTCTACACATCCAGATGCAAACAAATTGTGTTTGGTATCTTAATGTAAGTATTGACACAACAAATGTTCTATTAATGCACCGAAAGATTTCATATTTGATAAGTCAAGGTTGCATCATGGGCGATACCTGTCCCGCCCCCTCTGCGTGCACTCAGAGAGAGAGAGAGAGAGAGAGAGAGAGAGAGAGAGAGAGAGAGAGAGAGAGATGTGTGTGTAAGAATAGCATGGGTATTGTATCCTCTTCCTCTCTGGTTCCTTGGATTCATGAAGGAATGATTAGTGGTATGACTTGTAGGTGCATATATGGCACAAAGTGAGGGGATTTAAGATCTTCCCCTACCTTTTCTTCCTGATCTTCTACCTCTTCCACTTCAACTCTCCCCCTTCCTACACAGTTACCTTGGGAAGTACTTGCTTCCTTATCACACTTCTTCCTTTTTCATTTGACATCTTTACTTCAACCTTTATCAGTGTATAGGAAAGAGGATTGAATACCTTTTTGTGGATCTTCATTCTCCATAATCTTGACATTATGAACAAAGATTTGTCCCATGAGTGTGTTGAAGTAGGTATTTGCATGTCCATGTATAGATCCATGATAGTGGTCAATGCTTCTCACTTTTCATTTGCTTTGATTCCATTGATGACTTGTCTGACTATTTTCTCTTCATCAATGATCTATTGAACGCTTCCTAGTTCATCATCTGTGTCCTTTGTCATGGTGAAAAAGTCAATGAAACTCTTTCTGGATTGATTCTTGAGGAAGGTGAACTCCATCCACAAGTGATTCTTCTTGGCGTTATTTATTGGAGAAAAGAGTGATTCAAATGCACTACATGTCTCTTTTGAATTTTCAACCCCTTGTGTGTGGAAGTAAGAAATCAAAGATGGATTTTAAGATATATGACGTTGTCAAAGCATCTTTTTCACACCATGTATTAAACCTCTCTTTCTCTTCTTGGGTTGATTTTCCTTCTTAGACGAGGCATGAGCTAATTTGCAAATATGTATCCATACATAATTCTTCCTTATGGATATGTTGCCATCGTCAAAGACCGTCCTGAGTAGGTACTTTAATCCAATTGCTCAATCAAAGAAGGAGAACCATCACCCATAATGTATACACTATGATGCTGATTTGATACCATTGTGATGAGGTGATGGAGGAGTACAAAGATTAGAGCGTGTTTGAAAAAAACTATTCTATACATGCATGTTTCTTGATTGGAAACATTAATACAATCTCTAGGCTTGCTTATCATGCATAAATGTGATCATAGCATATTTTATCATTGCACTCAACAGTTTGTGACAAGACCAACTATTTGTTGATTATCAGCATGAAGAGAAAACATTCCATTTATGGAAGAAGGCACTTAGAAAAATATTCACTACTCTTACCTCCTATAACCCGAGAAAAGTCCTTTTTCATTCTTTCTAGTAAGAAGGTAAGTGAGCTACAACAAGTTATTTCTTGAATTTAGAGTGCATAGAATGTGAGATATATACTTAATAAGTCACACATGTGATCGCAACATTTCAGCAGGAAGACAGTGCATATATGCAATCCTAAAGATTGACTTGTATATCTCCACCTAGAGCTTCAATGATCATATATTTGCATACAAAAGTTCATAAGGATTTTTTCTCTGTAATCAATGCATTGGTTAAGAGAACCATGTCATAGATTCACTTCAATGACTCTAAGAAGTCAGTAGTCATGAACAATAAAATAGACAATAGTACCTCAAGATGATCATGAAACTTCAAGTATATGATTTTATATGTAAACTACAATGCTTGGAGGTGTTGGAGGACTCCAGTGCCTATGCATTGTGAGTATTCTAGAAATGAAATCTTGCTCACAAGGAACCCTTGTGAAATGTTTTCAACAATTCATCTGAATGCACATCCTTAGATGATCAAAAGAGCATGTTTCTAAAAGTAAATCATGGAATCGGTTTCTTACCTTGGTCTATTTTAAGAAAACATGTAAAAACAAGTTGAATAGAGATGCTTTTTTAGGTAGAAAATACACCAAATCCACTTCGACAAGCTTTCAATCCATGCCATATGTGTTGACATGAAGACTTATATTCGTAATTAAATATGGAATGAGTACAAAGATCAATGAATCAAATGATTCGTGAGAGGATTCTCACAAAGTGGTTTCTCAAAGGTTAACTCAGGGGTAAGTAATGCTCAAACGTTCTCAATATGTTTTGAGCATTCAATGCCTCAAAACTAGCCAAAATGAAAAAGAAAATGAAAATGTTTCTCTTTTCATGAGAAAAAATGACCTTTTGATCCATGCTAAATTAAGTGAAACAAAAAAATGTCTTTATTTTACCTTTCCAAACCATTACAAATGTGCCTTCAATATGCTCTTTTACATAAGTGTTGGATGGCGAAAACTATCCAAATTCGAATTTGTATGTTGCTACTTGTTCCTCTTCTTCATCTCCGTTAGTTGAATATATTTGAACCCTTTGAATTACGTTCACGTGACTTCTTTTATTTTAAAAAATTCATCTCCTTCCTTCATGTTTTCTTTTCTTCACTTGATGTAGACTATTTTTTTAGCATATTTAAGGTAGAGAATTCCACACCAAGCTTTGAATACTCCATTTTCATGACTTGATGAGGGTCCATGGGCACCATCACTACCAAAGCTTTCCCACACCAAACATGTGCTTCCTCTAGAAGTTCCAACAATCATCAAATAACTCTAACATGGAAGATTAAAAGTGATGATCTTTTCTCACAAATTCAAGATCAAATCGAGCATGGGCGAAAAAATGCATGGCCATGTTATGAAGACATATCATTGCATACTCTTAAATGCATGAGAGAAAATTGTGGTGCATGATGAAGTACTTGAGCAATTCACAAATGTTTCTTTGACAAAGAGGGTGATCACTATTAATGTTCTCTCAATTTAATAAGATACTTAAGTTTTTGGCTGCAAATAGATATTTGCATGGGTTTTCAATTTCAATACACGTGAGATTGCAATTTTTTTGTAGACACGCATAGTTGAAGTGAAAATTCCTCCACATACAGTGCAAAAGAAAAGACACTTAGAGATCCCACGTGGCACATGGATGTAGCTCCATAAACTTGTCACACTTCATTACTACAATTGATAAATATCATTCAAAATGGTCTCGCATTCACTCATGTGCAAATGAATTATTGTCCATGGGTGAAACCTTAGTGTTTATATGAAAGCCATTGATAGTGTAAGTCTCTACTGAATGATACTTTAGATGCATAAGAAAAAATTCAAGAGCATAGACAAGATTTCTTCCTTAAGGCAAGACAGATATCAATCAAGAGGATTTCTACTCATTTGAAGCTATTAATCACTGACCTAGCTGCTTCCAAAATGATCATATTCCTCCTTTATATTACATCATTTCGCCCTAGTGTATATATAGTTGTAATATACATTTGATCCCTCTCTCTTCTAAGGAAGCATTAAAGTCATGGGAGAAGTATTTTTGCCCTCCATCACACCTTAGCCCCTTCAATGTTCTACCAATTTTATTTTCTATAACTGCAAGATACTTCTAGAAACAAGAAAACACTTCATCTTTACAGTTCATGAAATATAATATAGTCCATTTACTACAATCATGAATGAAATATACATGATATCTTGATCCTGAGATATATGGTTCCTTGCTTGGTCCCCAAAGATTATTTTGGACAATCTCCAAGATGTCGCCATGTATGTATCCCTTTTTTGTGAAAGATTCTCTATGAGACATGCCCAATAGCCATCCATTGGGCATGTCTAATATTTTTAGTAAATCAGGAGTTGCTTTTTGATATTAGGTAGTACAACTACACTTCGATATATACTAATTTGTTTTAAGCTTCTCTCTCCAAATTTTGCTAAGCTTTTGTCCCAAACTTCCAAGTGTGATAGAGTTTGTGTACCATAATTGAACAATGTTATGCTCCTTGTGTCTTGGAGTTCAAATGTGAATATACTGCCCGTATTTTCTCATTTGGAAACCTTCTTTAACCCTAGGTATGAATATTCCAAATAGGCTTCATACTTTGTATATCTCACCTGCAATCCTTTCTCCATAAGGTTTCGTTCACTTATGAAATTCTTTGGTGATGCTAGGTACATAGGCAATTCTACTCAATAAGCCCATACTACTCTAGATCAATAGGATTATATTACCCTATCTCTAAGAGCTCCATAACCTTATCTATTGTATGCTCTTTCTTTCTACTTCCATGGATTCTTGAAGCAATGCTCAATGATATGCTTTCAGATCTTGACCTACCTTTTCTTCTTGCTCTACCTCTTTTTCTTGAACTTCTCCCTCTTCCTACAAAGTTAGCTTTGGAGGCTCTTACTTCTTCATCATGCTTCTTCATTTTTATTTAGCATCATATCTTCTACTTTTGTCACTTTATAGGGCAGAGGACGAGTTATTTTTTTTTGTATCTCCATAAATCATAAGCTTTGATTGATGGGTAAAGAATTGGTCCACGAGTGTGGTAAAATCTGTTACTTGCATGTAGATGTATAGATCCATGGAAATCATGAATGCCTCCCACTTATCATCTGGCTTGATGTCATTGATGGCTTGTGTGGTTATCTTCTCTTCATCTATGATCTCTCCAATGCTTCCTAATTGATCATATATGTCCTTTGCTTTCATCATAAAGTCAATGACACTCTACTTGGATTGCTTCTTGAGGGACATGAATGCCATCCAAATAGCTCTTCATGGCCTTAGTGCCTTAAAAGGAGGATCAACCAAGATAGAGCTTTGGTGAGAGTCTTGGTTCTCTTTGATCTTTTTTTTTTGTTTCCATGGAGTAATTTAGTTTCCTATGGAAGGCCAAACCTCTCCATTAGCCTATATATACATGAATAATGCACTACCACATACCTGAAATTAAACCAACATACCTCTACCTTATAACTCCTTATCTAGAGGTACTTAGATACTCATTTAAGCTCTACCTTGAGAGTGCATGCGTGGAAATTGTCATCATCTTTGCCCTTATTCTTAGTACCAAATTTTCGAAATTCTACTATATATGTTGTTAGTTTTCTTTTAGTAGAATACGCACAATGTATACCCATTGGAGTCCTCCAACACCTCCAAGCATTGTAGTTTACACATAAAATCATATACTTGAAGTTTCATGATCATCTTGAGGTACTATTTTCTGTTTTATTGTTCATGACTACTGACATCTCAGAGTGATTGAAGTGAATCTATGACATGATTCTGTTAACCAATGCATTGATTACAGAGAAAAAATCCATATGAACTTTTGTATCCAAATATATGATCATTGAAGCTCTAGATGGAGATATACAAGTCAATCTTTAGGATTGCATATATGCACTGTCTTCTTCCTGAAATGTTGGGATCACACGTGTGACTTATTAAGTATATATCTCACATTCTATGCACTCTAAATTCAAGAAATAACTTGTTGTAGCTCACTTACCTTCTTATTAGAAAGTATGCAAAAGGACTTTTCTCAGGTTATAGGAGGTAAGAGTAGTGAATATTTTTGTAAGTGCCTTCTTCCATAAATAGAATGTTTTCTCTTCGTACTCATAATCAACAAATAGTTGGTCCTGTCACAAACTGTTGAGTGCAATGATAGAATATGCTATGATCACATTTATGCATGATAAGCAAGCCTAGAGATTGCATTAATGTCTCCAATCAAGAAACATGCATGTACAGAATAGTTTTTTCAAACACGCTCTAATCTTTGTACTCCTCCATCACCTCATCACAATGGTATCAAATCAGCATCATAGTGTATACATTATGGGTGATGGTTCTCCTTCTTTGATTGAGAAATTGGATTAAAGTACCTACTCAGGACGGTTTTTGACGATGACAACATATCTATAAGGAAGAATTATGTTTGGATACATATTTGCAAATTAGCTCATGCCTCGTCTAAGAAGGAAAATCAACCCACAAAGAGAAGAGAGCTTTAATACATGGTGTGAAAAAGATGCTTTGACAACGTCATATATCTTAAAATCGATCTCTCATTTCTTACTTCCACACACAAGGGGTTGAAACTTCAAAAGAGACATGTAGTGCATTTGAATCACTCTTTTCTCCAATAAATAACGCCAAAAAGAATCACTTGTGGATGGAGTTCACCTTCCTCAAGAATCAATCCAGAAAGAGTTTCATTGACTTTTTCACCATGACAAAGGACACAGATGATCAAATAGGAAGCATTCAAAAGATCATAGATGAAGAGAAAATAGTCAGACAAGTCATCAATGGAATCAAAGCAAATGAAAAGTGGGAAGCATTGACCACTATCATGGATCTATACATGGACATGCATATACCTACATCAACACACTCATGGGACAAATCTTTGTTCATAATGTCAAGCTTATGGAGAATGAAGATCCACAAAAAGGTATTCAATCCTCTTCCCTATACACTGATAAAGGTAGAAGTAAAGATGTCAAATGAAAAAGGAAGAAGTGTGATAAGGAAGCAAGTACTTCCCAAGGTAACTGTGTAGGAAGGGGAAGAGGTCAAGTGGAAGAGGTAGAAGATCAGCAAGAAAAGGTAGGGGGAGATCTTAAATCCCCTCACTTTGTGCCATATGTGCACCTACAAGTCATACTATTAAGCATTCCTTCATGAATCCAAGGAACTAGAGAGGAAGAGCATACAATACCCATGCTATTCTTACACACATCTCTCTCTCTCTCTCTCTCTCTCTCTCTCTCTCTCTCTCTCTCTCTCTCTCTCTCTCTCTCTCTCTCTCTCTCTGAATGCACGCAGAGGGGGGGGCAGGTATCGCCCATGATGCAACCTTGACTTATCAAATATGAAATCTTTTGGCGCATTAATACAACATTTGTTGTGTCAATACTTACATTAAGATACCAAACACAATTTGTTTGCATCTGGATGTGTAGAAATGAACATGCAGAAAAGAAACTCTCTACAATTTCCATGTTACAAGAAATAAACTTAAAATGAAGATCAAGAGAAGAATATCTTTACAAGTTCCACGTTACAAGAAAGAAATGTAAGTAACTTACATGAAAATACCAAACACAATTTATTTACATCCGGATGTGCAAAAATGATGATCAAGAAAGTAATTTTCTTTACAAGTTTCCAGTTCCAAGTTACAAGAAATAAGTGCAGCTCAACGATTCGCTTTGGAATCGTCAATTTACAGTTTCCGTGTCCTCAACGATTCGCTTTGGAATCGTGATTTCTGAGAAGGCTAAACGATGTCCTTCCTTCCTTTTGATAGACACATGTGACATTGCGAATAATGTCTGTGTTTCAGCTTTGCTTGATTATGGGAGTCCCTCCTGTCAATGTTTCTGAAGAGAGGCGTTCCAAACAGTTTGATTTATGTGCGCTTCAGCTGCGCGCAATAGACCTGCACGATATACTGTTGCTCCTCCTGCTCGCTTGCATGCCCTTGACATGATCTTTTCCGTTTTGAACCTGATCCGAGTTTCAGATTTTCAGAGGGCGGTGCTGAACTCCGGTGGCCAGCCCAGCACGGCGAAGTTGCCGCGAAATGCTTATTTGCGGTGGTGGCCAACCACGATGGACCTGCCACAGACTTATTATTTATTGTGCAGCAGCAGCAGCAACATGTCGGAACTTCTTACGCAGGAGGAGGAGTTGTTAGGCGTATTATCATTCTGCTTTTTTTCTGCAGGTCTTTCACATTCACATTGATTGAACCGTTTGGAGGTCGGCGTATCATCTTCATTCTGCTTTTGCATCGAAACCTTTTCTGCAGGTCTTTTACATTCACTTTGATTGAACCGTTTGCCTGGGGGGGATTCTTCATCATCATCAGCGAGTGGAGAAGTTTCCATAGTGGATGACGACGATCTTTCTTGAAGATTTTGGAGGATGCGTGCCCCCCAAGCACACGCGAGACCTTTCGCGAGCTTCCTTATGCAGGCAGCCGAATGCTTGCAGAGATCCGTCACAACCGTATGTACCTGCGTCTCCCTCAGGGTCCTGTAAAAGTCTTGATCGAGTACATTTACCGTCATCTTGATTAATTTGAACAGCAATCCTCTAATGACAATGATCCGTTCTTCCTCGGCATATTCTTTTCCAGCCTCGAACACGTTCAGTGATTGTAGCTCGGCATTCACCTTCTTCAAGTTGTCGTGTAAGGGTTAATGCTCGGCAGCAGACATCTTTGTTTCTTACAGATAGCACCACCACTCGCAGCAGCAGCAACGCAATGCTCTCTTGTTCCTTCCTTCGAGTACGACAGCACCAACGTTATGTTGTTCCTTCGATTCGGAATGAGTGAAATAAGAAACCGTCGGAATGAGTAAAATTAGGGAGGAGAGGTGTGTTTATATACGACGTCGACCAACATGCGTCTTTCATCGCTCTATCAATTCTTTATAGTTCCTTTTTTTTATTTTGTTTTTTTAAGAAAGTTCGGGCCTTGGCCTTTTTTTTTTCCCTTTGTAACACTCTTTACGTCCCCAAGCTTTACCCTTGCTTTGTTGCATTCGGGAGTCCCAAGGGCACTAGTACCATTGGCTTGTAACTTTTTCTTCCTTTTTAATTAAAATTCTTTAATTATAATTCCTTTTTCTCATAGAAATCACAGCATCTATATAGGGTGTGGAATTGGAACGCCCAACATATGCACGAATTTCTTCTAGACAGCACATGGACAGCTACAACAAATGAGATTCTAATATATGAGCATCTTGTCATTAGTTCCATTACTATAACTATTTACTTGATTGATGCCGTGTTTCATGTGCTTCTAGGTTCCCAATCAACATCTCATGTTTACATATATGATTATCTTGGCCATTACTATACTTATTTACTTGATTGATGCCGTGTTTCATGTGCATCTTATTTTCCAATCAACATATCATGGTGTTATATTTCCATTGGCAAACTTTCGTTTCATTAATGTATAAGAGTTTCATGCTAAGACTACCCTCACCTACATAACATACAAATCCTCTTATTCTCTATGGAAGGATCGATCATGTAATTGTTGGAGGGGCCACGAATACACATAACTCATAAGAGAGGTTGATGTTATCCACATTCATATTCTATGAACTCACTTATCCACCTCAACGGTCACTTGAAAACTTTCTATGGTTTTCTTATGTAAATCTTTATTAAAATCTTTGTGAATATGACAATGCTTGACAAAATTTCCAACTCAATATAGCGAGAGTCTTGCTCCCTCCATCTGTTAATAACAACAAAAGTATTCAACTTTCTGAGAATTTTTCTAAGGTGAGGATTGGATACAACTTACATCCTACAATAGATTCCTACGAAACTAATCATGCTAAATATGCTGGTTAAAGGGTCCCATTATCATTAACTAGAAGGAAGATCTTAGCTATTGTAGAATAGAAGAAGAAACTACTAAAAACATTTGAAGATTCGAGGATGTAGGCACATCAATGCACACTTACAAAAGGGGCATAATTTTTCATACACCAAAACCTAACGATCACATCAAAAGCATATATACTAAACCCATGGAGAACATCGAATGTTTGAAGCACTCCCTTTCACTCCACAAATGCAGATACAAGAGACTACTCCATCAAAAGGGGGAATTCAAACTTGAATGTTTTTCATTGTTTACCTAGGATACTACCCAAAATACAAGCTTTAGCACATTGAGAAGATCATTTTATCAGGATGAGATGAAGCAAAACCCTAGCTCATATGTGTTATAGAAAAAAACCATCCACGAGGCCAAACTTTGTAGCTTTCTGAAGTGTTTCACATAACAAAGAACGAAATCAAAGAGAGAGTTTCACATCTAAAGAGGAACAAAGGATGCTTTTTCATTAAGAGTAATTACAACTATAAGATTTGTTGAAAGAGATGATGTGGATCTTAACAGATTACATCCAGAAAGGGCCCAGGATATGTCTTTTTGCATCTATGAGGGCATGTACATTGTAGAAGAGGAAGAAGCGAAAGAAGAAAAAGTAAAGGCTTTACCACCTAGAACTTGGGGAAAGTTTGTACTTAATGAATGAATTATTTTCAAGGTTCATAGATGTTAACAAAGAAGCTCTAAGACTATAGCTTCAATATACCGATTAGGGGTCTAAGTAGAGACACCCATCTTACTTGCCTTCATTCTTGGTGTGGACATTGCATCTTTTATCCTTTCATTCTTTGAAAGCAAATTGATATGCTTCTCTTTAAGTGTTGCATACTTATCAAGAACTCATGCATGGCATTCCATTGCCATCCCAAAAGCATCATCAGAAGCTTTCTAGGAATATCTAAATAGGATTTTTACTTCGAAATTTAAAGATTCACTTCAATAAAGATATATAAAGGTCATAATAGAAGTTTGCATATTGAAAAGCTTCTAGATGTTTCATTGACCTGCTATCCTGTATTAAGCTTGTTTTTGTAGCATCTAAGGAATATTGTAACTCATATGTTCTCTTCTCAAGGATCTTTCTCAAGGTTTTGAAGCACTCCAAGAAGTTAAGCTTCACCATTAGAACGATTTCATCTTAGAATATGAGTGGTTGGCTGCGTTGGTGATCATCTATCTCATTAACGAGGTTTCCTTTGGTGCCTTAAAACATTTGTGCACTTATCCAAGGTACAAGCATATTGGAAGCAAGATCCCACCATCATTTGTGCAAGATCCCACTCTTTGACTTTAAGGTTGTATGTGCTCATATCACATTTCCATCACCCTTCAAGAGCAATAAATAGAGTATCCTATGTTGGGACAACCCTAATAAACCTATCTTATCAATGCTTTTTGCCAACTTAGCTGTTCTAGTTTTTTCCAACTCAGCTGTTCTAATCTGAGCAAACACACCCATCTTACTTAACTTCATTCTTGGTGTGGATATTGCATCTTTTATCTTTCCATGCTTTGAAAGCAAATTGATACTCTTCTCTTCAAGTGTTGCATACTTATCAAGAACTCATGCATGGCCTTCCATTGCCATCCCAAAAGCATCATTAGAAGCTTTCTAGGAATATCTAAATAGGATTTTTCCTTCGGAAGTTAAAGAGTCACTTCAATAAAGATATATTCAAGTCATAATAGAAGTTTGCATATTGAAAAGCTTCCGATGTTTCGTTGCCATGCTATCCTGCATTAAGCTTGTTTTTATAGCATCTAACGAAGATTGTAACTCATATGTTCTCTTCTCAAGGCTCTTTCTCAAGGTTTTGAAGCACTCCAAGAAGTTAAGCTTCACCATTGTAACCACTTCATCTTAGAAGATGAGTGGTTGGCTGCATTGGCTCATTAACGAGGTTTTGTTTGGTGCGTTCAAACATTTGTGCACTTATCCAAGGTACAAGCATAGTGGAAGCGAGATCCCACCATCATTTGTGCATAGAAGTTTGAAGCTTCCTTTACTATCGCAACAACAATTCTGACTCGAGTTTCCTCTAAGGCTCTAAACATTGTCTTGCTTTATTAAGTATTATAAATGGCAATACTTTTAGAATTACAGAGGTATCTTGTACATTGGGCTCATTTCTGACCTAAAATGAATCAACAACAAGCCGTTCTAAGACCCCATCCACCTATTTAGCCCTAAAAAGACTCCAAGAAGCTAGTATTGCACTGTGGTTCCCACGGATGAATAGCTTTGCAGACATGGTCTTGAGACAAGGAGATGCTATGTAGCAACTTGTGCTACTTATTTTCACCAAAGCAATTGTTGTTGGACGAGAACCCAAAGAGTATTACATAAAGAAACTTTGTTAACAACCAAATTGATTCTAGGAGCTATTGTAACAAGTTGGAAAGGCATGACACTTGCATTATCAAGATCTTGGGAATGAGAGAGAAAGCTAGAGAAGAAACATAGGAGATGAGAAAGAGAGAGTGAGAGAGAGAGAGAGACAGAGAGAGAAGAAAGTAGAAAGAGAAAGAATTCAAGTTAAAGAAGAGAGAAGTGTGATAGTGAGAGCGAAGAATGAAAAAATACAGAATTGAAGTGAAAAAAGAGAAAAGTGATAGAAAGAATACAAATTAGAGAGAGAAAGAAGGGAAAAGAAAGAGAGAAAGTAAGAGAAAATAAGGAGAAATTTAAAGAGAAGAGAGTCACGACGAGAGAAAGAAAGAGAGTATAGTGAGGAAAGTAAGTAAAAGGAGAAAGTGGAAGCTGAGAGAGACTCTAGAGAGAGAATATAACAGAGATGAAGAGAGGGAGAAAATAAGAGCAAAGAACCAAGAGCAAAAATGAGAGAGAAGAAAGAGAGTGGAAGTGAGATAGAGAAAGAGAGAAGAAAGAGAGAAAGAGTGAGACAGAGCCAACTTAGTTGTTCTAGTTTTGCATTTAAAAAGACTAAACTAGAACAGCTCAGTTTCTTGTTTGAGTGTGACTTGAAATGATTCAAAAAACTAAACTAGAGATATATGTTCGCGACTTCTAGAAAGGGCTCCTAAGTTAAGTTCTCGATTAGGGGAGGGCAAACTGAGATCTTTACTCATCATTGAGTCACTACTTGTGAATCTTAGATTTTTCATTTCTAATTGTTTCTCATAATAAACATTCATGCAATGCATGAGTTTCTCATTTGGTGTAACCTAATGGGCTTGTGAGGGAAAATATAATATCTTTTAAAATAATATGAGAGAGAGAAGTAGTTCTTAGCTATTTAAATCTACAATCATATGTTTGCTTTTCCACCTCTTCAAGTTTGACACTTTCCTATTATGTAGTCAAATGACCTTTGAAATAAAGTGCAAATTGGGGTTGAATATGAAGAAAGGAAAATGTCATAGTATCCATTACACAAAAGAATCCATAAGTTGTGTGGTTGTGTGGCCCTTTCGACTATTTCCATGCCTCATATGCCCTTGAATCAATGGCACACATGAAAAAAAAATTAGATGTAGCAAAAAAAACATTCAATTGTCTATTGGATCCTTGTAAAATATGATGTATAATGGCCATTTTGCACACATGTTTCTTTCTACTTACACATGCACAAATGTCCCATGCTATTCTTATCCACATCTGTGTGTGTGTGTGCACGCAGAGGGGGGCAGGATAAAATTCAAGATGGAGAAGAGGAACAAGTAGCAACATACAAACTCCAACTTGGATAGTTTTCCCCATCCAACACTTATGTAGAAAACCATATATAAGGCACACTTGTAATGGTTGGCAAAGGTAAAATAAAGACATTTTATTGTTTCACTTAAGTTAGCATGGATCAAAGTTTTAAGGGATTAAATGTTGTAAACGTCTTGAGAACTTTTGAGCATTACTTACCCCTGAGTTAACCTTTGAGAAACCACTTTGTGAGAAGCCTCTCACGAATCATTTGATTCATTGATCTTTGTACTCATTCCATATTTAATTACCAATATAAATCTTCATATCAGCACATATGGCATGGATTGAAAGCTTGTCGAAGTGGATTTGGTGTATTTTCTACCTAGAAAGTATCTCTATTCAATTTGTCTTTACATGTTTTCTTAAAATAGACCAAGGTAAGAAACCTATTCCATGATTTACTTTTAGTAACATGATCTTTTGATAATCTAAGGATGTGCATTCACATGAATTGTTGAAAACATTTCACAAGGGCTCCTTGTGAGCAAGCTTTCATTTCTAGAATACTCACAATGCATACCCATTGGAGTCCTCCAACACCTCCAAGAAATATACTTTAAATATCAATATACTTTAAATATCGATTCATATACTTGAAGTTTCATCATCATCTTAAGGTACTATTGTCTGTTTTATTGTTCATGACTACTAACTTCTTAGAGTCATTGAAGTGAATCTATGGTATGATTCTCTTAACCAATGCATTGATTACAGAGAAAAAATCCTTATGAACTTTTGTATGCAAATATATGATCATTGGAGATCTATATGGAGATATACAAGTCAATCTTTATGATTGGATATATGCATTGTCTTCTTCATGAAATGTTGGGATCATGCCTGTGACTTATTAAGTATTTTCTATCACATTATATGCACTCTAAATTCAAGAACTAACTTTTTGTATCTCACTTAGCTTCTTATTAGAAAGTATGCAAAAGGATTTTTCTTAGGTTACAGGAGGTAAGAGTAGTGAGTATTTTTCTAAGCGTCTTCTTCCATAAATAGAATGTTTTCTCTTCATGCTCATAATCTAGAAATAGTTGGTCTTATCACAAAATTTGAGTGCAATGATAAAAAATTTTGTGATCACATTTATAGATGATAAGCAAGCCTAGAGATTGTATTAATGACTGCAATCAAGTAATAAGCATGTACATAATAGTTTTTTCAAAATAACCTCTAATCCTTGTACTCCTCCATCACCTCCTCACAGTGGTAGCAAATCAGCATCATAGTGTATACATTATGGGTTATGGTTCTCCTTCTTTGATTGAAAAATTGGATTAAAGTACCTACTCAGGATGGTCTTTGACGGTGAAAGCATATCGATAAGGAAGAAATATGTATGGATACGTATTTGCAAATTAGCTCATGCCTAGTCTAAGAAGGAAAACCAACTCAAGATGAGAAAGAGAGCTTTAATACCTGGTGTGAAAAAGATGCTTTGACAATGTCATATATCTTAAAATCCATCTCTAATTTCTTACTTCCACACAGAAGGGGTTGTAACTTCACAAGAGACATGTAATGCATTTGGTTACTCTTTTCTTCAATAAATAGAGCCAAGAAGAATCACTTGTCGATGGAGTTCACCTTCCTCAAGAATCAATCCTGAAAGAGTTTCATTGACTTTTACACCATGACAAAGGACACAGATGATCAAGTAGGAGGCATTCGATAGATCATAGATGAAGACAAAATAGTCAGACAAGTCATTAATGAAATCAAAGCAAATGAAAAGTAGGAAGCATGGACCATTATCATGGATCTATATATGGACATGCAAATACGTTCTTCAACACAATCATGGGACAAATCTTTTTTCATAATGTCAAGCTTATGGAGAATGAAGATCCACAAAAAAGTAATCAATCCTCTTCCCTATACATTGATAAAGGTAGAGGTAAATATTTCAAATAAAAAAGGAAGAAGTGTGATGAAGAAGCAAGTACTTCCCAAGGTAACTCTCTAGGAAGGGGGAGAGGTCAAGTGGAAGAGGTAGAAGAGGAAGAAAAGGTAGGGGGAGATCTTAAATCCCCTCACTTTGTACCATATGTGCACCCACAAGTCATACCACTAATCATTCCTTCATGAATCCAAGGAACCAAAGAGGAATAGGATAAAATAGAGGAGGATATTGAGCTCCTGAGGTAATGCAGTATAAACTTATTGAACCAGAGTAGTATGAACTTGTTGAAGAAGAGTTCTATATGTACCTAACATCACCAAAACAATTGATAATTATAGAAGATATCGTGGGGATCCATACCAAGTGTTGAAAAAGATTCCCAAAGGAGAAAAGAGAGGTAGACTAGTCACCTTTGAACTCTAAGGGAGAAGGAACATATCATTGTTCAATTATGGTACAAAACCTCCATCAAACTTAGATGTTTTACACTAAAGGTCAGCTCAAATTGGAGAGAGGAATTTGAAACAAGCTAGAAGATATGAAAAGTTTAGTTGGACTACCAAATGTACATGATTTACAAATGTAGTCCATGCCAATTTGGCAAGTATCACAGGCAATCCTTCAATCTATCAACCATTGCATGGATCATGAATGTAACATCCTTGTAAACATGTGTATGCAAGGATTTGATCATTGAAGCTCTTTTCTAAAGAATGATTCAATCTCAATGACTCTGTATTTGCATTTTCTTATTCCCAAAATGTTAGGATGACATGCGTGAGTTAAAAGTTAATCTCTCACATTTTAGGCACTCTATATTTCAGCTATAAGTTGAAATAGCTCATGTATCTTCCTATTAGAAACTTTGCAAGGGGATTTTGCACAATTCAAAGTAGGTTGAGAGTAGTGGGCATTTCTAAGTGTCTTATTCCATGAATATAAGGTGTTGTCACTCATTACAACAACACATAATGCATCTACATTCCACCTCTTCTAAGGTCAACTAGATCTAGATCGAGCTACATTATCACTCAAGGATTTGATGGAACTTCCAAAGCAATCGACCTTGGATCAGGTCAGGTTGACCCATAAAATTATCGACCAACTCACAACAATCTAAAATTGGAGAAATTTTAAACTTCTAGTGTGTAATTTATTCCATCAAGCTGTCTTTCCATGAATGAAGGCGAACAAACGTGAATTGGTGCAACAATAGTATTAGTAGGTGCACTAACACTAGAAGATGAAGCCATCACTCATGCACTATGGTGATAATAAGAATAAACTTGCAAGTTTAAAAAGTACTCTTCACTACTAATAGATACCTAACAACTATTATACAATGTAAGAAAGTAGTTATGTAGGAGAGTTGAAGAGCAATGATAGAAGATATAGTAGAATTTGAAATATTTGCTACTTACAAAAAATACAAAGATGATAGCATTGTCCACTTGTGCACTCTCAAGGTAGAGATGGAATAATGATTTAAACCACTCTAGATAGGGAGCTACAAGGTAGAGGTATGTTAGCTCAATTTGACATCTAGGGTAGTTTCCACTTGTGTGAATCCTTGCTTAACAGATCCAGCTTTGTAATTCTCTAATGTACTATTTTGTTTGTATTTTGATTTCTAAATGCACTTGGTTCCGATCACTTTTTTCTTTGGTGGTAAATCAACCAATTCCCTAGTGTGATTCTTTGGTATGCTATCATACTCAACCTTTATTGTCGCTCCCCACTTCGGGTCTTTGAGTGCCTCGTTTACAACTATGGGTTATTTTATTGATCCCATAATTTCATCCATAAAAGCCATATTGATAATATGATATGAGGCTCTTTGTTGCTCCTTAATCCTCTTTCATCTACATAGCCCATATGTACATCAATCTCGAGCATCAACTTAGGGGTTATAATCATGAAAGATTTACTATGATCTCTTGGCCTCATGACACTATTATCCAAAATTTTAGAAATTCTAATCTTTTAGAGCACGCAATTTGTACCATCAAGCTTCCCTTTAGCAAATTCTAGTGGACAAAGGAAATTTAGTGCAACAACAACATTAGCAGATGCACCAACTCTAGAAGATGAAGCCATCACTCATGCACTATGGTGATATTAGGAATATACTAACAAGTTAAGGAAGTACTACTCTCTACTAAAAGAAAACTAACAACATATATTGTAGAATTTCGAAAATTTGCTACTAAGAATAAGTGCAAAGATGATGACAATTTCCGTGCGTGCACTCTCAAGGTAGAGCTTAAATGAGTATCTAAGTACCTCTAGATAAGGAGTTATAAGGTAGAGGTATGTTGGTTTAATTTCAGGTATGTGGTAGTGCATTATTCATGTATATATAGGCTAATGGAGAGGTTTGGCCTTTCATAGGAAACTAAATGACTCCATGGAAACAAAAAAAAAAATCAAAGAGAACCAAGACTCTCACCAAAGCTCTATCTTTGTTGATCCTCCTTTTAAGGCTCTAAGGCCATAAAGAGTTATTTGGATGGCATTCATGTCCCTCAAGAAGCAATCCAAGTAGAGTGTCATTGACTTTATGATGAAAACAAAGGACATATATGATCAATTAGGAAGCATTGGAGAGATCGTAGATGAAGAGAAGATAACCACACAAGCCATCAAGGACATCAATCGAGATGATAAGTGGGAGGCATTCATGATTTGAACGGATCTATACATCTACATGTAAGTAATAGATTTCACCACACTCATGGACCATTTCTTTACCCATCAGTCTAAGCTTATGATTTACGGAGATACAAAAAAAAGATAACTCGTCCTCTGCCCTATAAGGTGACAAAAGTAGAAGATATGATGCTAAATAAAAATGAAGAAGCTTGATGAAGAAGTAAGAGCCTCCAAAGCTAACTTTGTAGGAAGAGGGAGAAGTTCAAGAAAAAGAGGTAGAGGAAGAAGAAAAGGTAGGTCAAGATCTGAAAGCATATCATTCAACATTGCTTCAAGAATCCATGGAAGTACAACGGAAGAGCATACAATAGAGAAGGTGTAGAGGAGGTACTGGGGTATTTACTTTTAACAGGAACAAACAGCAAGCACTCTAGTACTTCAACTACTAAAGAGGAGTTCTCTTTAGGGAAGTATACCCTTTAACAAATCTGTGAGCAGGCAGGTGTCAATGATTGCGTAGAGTTGTGAATATTCAAGAAAATATTAATGACAAAATGACCATAAAGGAAGACCATCCACTCCTTAGTCCGAATCAGATGATTACAAGATAGGTCCAAGTGATGCTCAAAAGTTTATGTTCAGGGCGAACATGCCACTCCAGAACTAAACAACATCAATACAATGGATTCTTCCAATCAGCACAATGGACCAAATATATGCAGATCAGCACTGATCAATACAAATGGTGGAAAATTGCTCTAAGGAAAAGAGCATAAAATTATACTAACGGACGCAGAGTGACAACCAAGCCACTCTCTTCACACTATAGTGCTATTAGCCCTCTACTGGGAAGCCCACGCTCTGTATACACACCAGAGAGTGACTTCCTACAGTAGGCTTGAAGCCACCAAGTGCCAAGAGAGGACCTCTGTACGCACGTATGCAAATGTGTATATCCCAATTCTACCTCAAATGAACACAAATCCATTGCTATTATAGGCTCCAATAGGCCAAAAGGGCCTTGCCGATTCCTCACGTCCACTGATCATGCGCCGGTTGATTACCCAAAATTGGAGGGGTAGGTCAGGAAATTGAATTGGGTCCTCACAAATAGGTAGTCGTCAGGAATGGTTGGCGGCAACAACCTTTTCTCCTCTTCCTCCTTTACTAGTTCCCTTTTACCTTTTTACTTTTAATCTGAGATCCTCATGCTGCCCATGAAATTTGAATGATCCTAAGAAGCACCTTTCTTACATTGTTTTCTATACTTGCTTGTGACTCTTACATTTGATGAATGGTGATGCTTCCACTCCCATATAGTAATCCCTGAATTCTTCATAAGCATGCAACAACTCACAATCAGTGTTGTTATCCGATAGCTTCCATAATTCTCATAATTCCCTTTAGTATCACCAGGAAACAACAAAATATCTTTAACCTGATGTAGAGCCAAGATGGCCGTTGCTAAGAGTCTGAGCTGAGCATAATTGTAGTGTTTCTTGTTTATCCAAAATCATGGCCAATCCGAACATTTCGGTAGTCCTTCAGGACAATTCGTAATGGAACCCTTGGTGAGGATTGGGTCGGCACGCGGGAGGCTAGGGAGAGGGTGGTGAGGGCATGCGGGAGGGGTGGTGTGGTGAGGGCCGGGTGGGAGGCAATGGGCAGACGGGGAGAGAGAGAGAGAGAGAGAGAGAGAGAGAGAGAGAGAGAGAGAGAGAGAGAGAGAGAGAGAGAGAGAGAGAGAGAGAGAGAGAGAGACAGAGAAAGAGAGAGAGAGAGAGAGAGAGAGAGAGAGAGAGAGAGAGAGAGAGAGAGAGAGAGAGAGAGAGAGAGAGAGGAAGAGGTGAGGGGAGGAGAGAGACGGCCATGGGAAGGAGAGAGAGGAGAGAGGAGAGGACCGTGGGCAGGTGGGGAAGGAGAGATAGGAAGGGGAGAGAGAGAGAGAGAGAGAGAGAGAGAGAGAGAGAGAGAGAGAGAGAGAGAGAGAGAGAGAGAGAGAGAGAGAGAGAGAGAGAGAGAGAGAGGGGCTGAGGTGGAAGGGGGGTGGCGGGGGCTAAGGAAGAGGGAGGTGAGGGGGCTGGCGGTGAGGGGAGGGGAGGGTGATGGTGGTGAGGGGAGAGGAGGGTGATGGTGGTGAGGGGAGGGGAGGGGGTTGGCGGGGGCTGAGGGGGTGGCGGGGGAGGAGAGAGAGGGAAGGGGGGAGAGAGAGAGAGAGTGAGAGAGAGAGAGAAAGAGAGAGAGAGAGAGAGAGAGAGAGAGAGAGAGAGAGAGAGAGAGAGAGAGAGAGAGAGAGAGAGAGAGAAAGAGAGAGAGATGGGGTGAGAGGCAGTGGGGCCGTGGGTAGGCGGGTGAGGAGAGAGAGGGAGGGGGGAGAGAGAGAGAGAGAGAGAGAGAGAGAGAGAGAGAGAGAGAGAGAGAGAGAGAGAGAGAGAGAGAGAGCGGGTGAGAGGCACTGGGGCCGTGGGCACGCGGGTGAGGAGAGAGAGGGAGGGGAGAGAGAGAGAGAGAGAGAGAGAGAGAGAGAGAGAGAGAGAGAGAGAGAGAGAGAGAGAGAGAGAGAGAGAGAGAGAGAGAGAGAGAGAGAGAGAGAGGGGGGCTAGTGGTGAGGGGAGCGGAGGGGGTTGGCTGTGAGGGGAGGGGAGGGGGGTGGCGGGGTGGTGCGTGCTGAGGGGTGGGGTGGTGCGGGGTCAACGGAGGTGAGGGGTAGGGTCAAAGGGGAAAGGCGGGGGTAGAGAGAGATAGAGGGGAACACAACAGACCCCCACATCAAGTCGTTGCACCGTCTCAGTGCAACCTGCTTATTTGAAAAAGAAAACGAGATAGTCTGCAAATACTGAATGAAGATGAGGTATGTACAGTGGTTGGAGTCCTTTCAATTTATCATTAATTCAGGTACTTCTTTACCCTATAGATGTTGACGAGGGGAATCATTTTACCCTACAAATCCTCCAGATGCACTATGCCATGTGGTAATATCTTGATTACGCTATATGGTCCTATCCATTTGGGTGCCAATTTGGTTGAAATTGCTGGAACCTGATGCACCAAAACCATGGATCCCACCTGAACTTCATGGGACCTCAGATACCTGTCATGCAGTCTCTTGCGCTCTCCTTGTGTTACCTGAAGTTTTTGCATTGCCCCTTCTCTGTATTCTTCTAATGCCACCAATCTCTGAATGGGAGGTTAAATTTCAATGGTTTTGATTCCCATTTCCTTTCTGATAATGAACTCAAATGGGGCTAATGCCTCTTTTCCATATACTAAGCGAAATGGACTCTCACCAGTGGGTCCCCTTCTTGTAGTTCTGAAAGCCCAAATTGCCCCGATCAATGCTTGTGGCCAAAAGCTTTGATGATCAAAAGATAATTTGCGCAGCAACTCGATCAAAATTTATTGGAGCTCTCTGCTTGGCCATTTGCCCTTGGGTAGTAGGCACATGACTTTTTTATGAAAAACCTTGTACCTGTCAAATATAAATTGGAGCAATTGATTTACAAAATGTGTGCCTCTATCACTAGTGATTTCCAGTGGGCAACCAAATCTTGCGAAAATACGTTTATACACGAACTTAGCTACATTAATGTTGTGCAATCCACGGTAGCTTTAGCCTCTATCCATTTAGTTGCATAACATGTGGCCATCAAAATATACTTCTTACCCCCAGGCTGACCAATTGGACTAATTGGTCCTATGAAGTCAAGTTCCCATCGTTCAAATGGGAGCCATCCTGTAGATATGACTAATGGTTGGAAATTCAATCTGGTTGGCGTAGGAGCACACCTCTAGCAAATGTGCCATTCTTTAGCAAACGTGATCGCATCCTTGTAAATATGAGGCCATCATAGACCCTTGTGGATTATTCTATGAGCCAATTTTTCCCCCTTTAGATGTCCTTCACTGTGTGCAGCTTCTAGCAAAAGATTTACCTCCTCTGGATAAACACAGTTTCTCAAAATATCATCCTGACAATATTTATATAAATTCCCATTTATAAGTGAATATGCTTTGGCTTTCAGGAGCAATCTTCTCTTTTTTATAGGTGTCAAGTGTTCTTGGAGTTTCCTAGTAGTGAGAACATGGAGAATTCCATCATACCAATCAATCCGAATTGCTACTAGGAAGAGATTGTTATCCACCAGTTCATCATTAATACATGTTGCTTTTTCGCTCATTGCAGTCTTGGACACTTGATGTGCCATGTAGTGCTCTTTTCCTGGCTTAATATGGATATCAAAATTCAATTCTTGGAATAGGAGTAACCATCTCCAAATCCTTCCAGCTACTCTAGGCTTATTTATCAAGTACTTCAAGGTCTGATGGTCAGATATAACTATAAAATGTACACCAAGAAGGTAATGCCGAAACTTCTGAAGAGCAAATACAATAGACAAACCTTCCCTTTCCGTCGTACTGTAATTCCTTTCGGCTTGGTTGAGTAGTCTGCTGGCATAGGAGATAGGTCTATCAACCTTGTGTGATGATGGTTGAGCTAGAACTGCACCAACAGCATGAAGACTAGCATCTGTATGTACATGAAATTCCAATGACCAGTTAGGAACACTTAAAAGTGTAGCAGTACATAGCCTCAATTTTAGTTCACAAAATGCTTTCTCAGCTTCAGCACTCCATGAGAAAGGGACCTTTTTACTGGTAAGCCTTAACAAAGGCTTAGCTATTTCTGAATACATCTCAATAAATCTTATGTGATATCCTGCATGGCCCAAGAAACTTTGCACTTCCTTTGGGCTTTGTGGAATTGGCATGGAAAAAATAGCCGTAACCTTTGCAGGGTCAACGGTTATCCCTTCAGCAGATACTATGTGACCAAGAAGAGTACCCTTGGTGACCAACAAGTGACATTTATCAGGATTCAACTTCAAACCTGTTTTGAGACATTGCTCAAAAATTTCTTTTAGATTTTCCAAATGATCATGGAAATCTTGAACTGCTGCTCTTCTATCTGTACGTGAAAATACTGAAAAGTCATCCATGAAAATGCGTAAAAAGGTTGTCAACCATTTGCCCAATATTAGATACATTGTTCTATTAAATGAGGCTAGTCCATTCTTCAAACCAAAAGCCATGCGGGTATAGACATAAGTGCCCCAAGGAGTAACAAAGGCTGTTCTATCCCTATCATCAGGACGGATCACTATATGATTGTAGCCACTAAAACCATCCAAGAAGCTATACAAGGTGTGACCAACTACTTTCTCAAGTACTTGCTCTGTGAAGGGCTGAGGAAATCCATCTTGAACCGTCACTTTATTCAAAGCACGAAAATCAACAGATAATCTTATTTTTCCACTGCTTTTCTTGGGCACAATAATCATAGAAGAAAGCCACCTAGAATGTTCTACTAGAACAATTATACCTGCTTCTTCTAGTTTTGTAATTTCTGCTTTTACTGCCTCTGCATACTTCGGATTGAGTCGATATGGCCTACTTCTTGCGGGCGCGGCTCCCTCAACTAATGGTATCCGATATAACCCAAGCTCTTCTGGTATCCCTGTTAGATCTTTGTAGGACCATGCGAAGACACTTTTGTAAGCAAAAAGCAAAGACGTTACCTTCTGTAGTAAAGGAGGGTAATGCCACAACCAAGAGGCCAGGTGGACTACTTGAGGATTCTCTTCATCCCCTAGATTTACTTCTTGAACCAATGTTTCAGGACTAGTCTTGTTTGAGAAACCATCTCCACTATATGCAGGAGTGGAATTTAGCTTATATTCCGCAACATGTTCTTTTATCCATCCTTGAGGTATATCCGAAAAGGGGAGATCTTCTCGGCCTTCGGGCCCATAACCTTCCTGTTCTGAAATCTCTATGGTTGTTGCCCTTCCAACATTAGTATTCTCCTGCAAGCTCTTATTCCTCAATTCCTTGTGGATCTCATGGCCTTTTCCTGCAACTTCTTCATCTGCAACTTCTTCCTCTATTTCATTGATTTCCACTGTACGACACTCCGCACTTTCTATCATCCAATTCAATAATGTATCTTCTTCCTGGGGTAGAGAGGGCATAACCTGAGTGTCCATAGTATATCCAGTAGTTTCCCTGAGTCAAATCCCTATTCCAAGTGTAATTGCAATTGGCTATTGGTACTAGTTGAAATCCATAGTTTGTTTTTCTCCCAATCTTGCAAAGCTTTTGCTTGCCTTAGCCAAGGTCTCCCGAGGAGTAAAGGGTAAGAAGCCTTTTGTGGAAGTGCAATAACAACAAAATCTAGAACAATGTGGCAACCCTGTACTATCATCAGTACCTTTTCAATAATGCCAAGAGGCGCAACCCGATGTTGATCTGCTAGTGTAACTGTGAATGGTGCCATCTTGGTGGGATTCAAATTCAGTTTCTTCATGGTGAAATATGGAATCAAATTGATACCAGAGCCTCCATCTATGATTACACCTGTGAGAGCTTCATCCTTTATACAAACAGTTAATCTTGAGCTTTGGTAGTCTTCCAAGGGTGCAGGGGGAAAATCAACCATGAAACCATCTATACTGGGTGATTGGACCAAGTGAGCAGAGTGTATAATCTTCAATAAGTAACTTCTTATTTTTGAATCCATCCTTATAAGTTCGTATAGACTAACCTTATGATGAATACCTTTCAAGATCTGTTCAATGTTTACCTCATGAGTGTCTTCTTGCAGAGTTGTTGGTTGGTCCCTCAGGGAAGTAGCCATGCTTTCATAGGCTCCTTCAATTTCTGCTTGGCCCTTCCACCCAGACCTCTTTTACTCCTCTTTATCTTGGAATCCTTGTTGTTCCTCTCTATGGGTTGGTGCTGCTTGCCTAGCTCTAGTCATCATGGGCATTGCAGAGGATGAAACGGCATAAGACTCAGTGGTCATACCTTCTTCTTGCGGAGAGACTGCAATCATGTGGATTGGAGCAGGACAGCTTCTCTGGTAGTCTTTGGTATAATGATCCTTGGCCTCTGGACAATGTTGACAAGGAGGTGCATCTTCTGGAAGGGAACACCTATTTTGCATGTGGCCATACTCACCACAACGATAGCACATCAAAGGTCTATTATATCTAGGCTTCAAAGGCCGATTCTTCTCTCTATTAGGTGTATTTGAAGTACTAGCATAATATGAATCCAAACTTTGAGGGTTACCCCTTTGCTGTGTACCCTTGAGATAGCAGCAATCCCTAGCTTCATGACCATCCTTTCCACAAAATTGACAGCTTACCTTGTTAGGGCAATTAGCATTGGAATGTCCATTGTTGTTACAGATTGTACACCAAATCTGCCTTCTTATATCCTGAGTGGTCCGCAAATCTTCTAGCTCACGGTAAAGTTGGGCTACTTCGTCATCAGTGCGACGCAGTGGTGGCAAGACCTTCTCTTCTTGTTGGTTTTGTTGCATTTTCAATGCCTCCAGTTCCTTCCTCAGTTGCCCAATAGGATCCAGTTCTGCACCATACTTCGATTGTGTATCCCCTTCAAAATGTTGCCTAGCTTCTTCAATGTGTGATGCTGTTGCAACAAAATCATTGAGGGTTGCATCCAATCTAAGAGACTCACGTAACTTGTGCTGAGATGACCTGGCCAGAGCTTTTTCTATCCATTTTTTAACCAAGAAGTCACATGGAGCATGTGGAAGGCGTGCTTCAAGTGCTTTTGTTCTAGTGTGAAGTTCATGAATGGATTCACCTGATCTTAGCTTTAGATTCTCTAGCTGATCTAGAGCTCTTTCTGGGGAAACATTAGGTCGAAATGTCTGTGAGAACGCCGCCTTCAGAGCCTTCCATGTAGCAAAATGGCCATCTGCATATTGACTATACCATTTATCTGCAAGACCTTCCAATGTAGATGGAAAGAGTGCCAACATTGCATCCTCTTTATTCTTCAAACCTCGTCCATGGCATAAGGAGATGAATCTGCTCACATGATCATCAGCATCCTCATAAGCTTGTCCCTTGAAGGTAGGGAACTTGATGTTGAGTCTTGAGAGTAAATGAGAAAGATCCTCCATTTGTACTGGTGTTTCTTCTGACGTATCTGAGGAGAAGTCTAAGGTTCTCCTATGCTTCTCTTTTGAAGGAGGGTAGAGGGGAGGTAGGCTCACTAGTCGAAGTTATAGTTAACTTGTTAAGGCTCCTCCATACACAAAGAGGCTCCTTATCTGCTCGCGTATGGGTCATGTACCTACTTGCAAAAGCAATAGGGCAAAATCTACTATCCTTAGGGCCTCTCACAAAAATGCAAAGGTCCCACCGGGCGTGCCAAACTGTAGAGGAGGTACTCGGGTATTTACTTTTAACAGGAACAAACATGAAGCACTCCAGTACTTTAACTACTAAAGAGGGGTTCTCTTTAGGGAAGTATACCCTTTAGCAAATCTATGAGCAGGCAGATGTCAATGATTGCGCAGAGTTGTGAATATTCATGAAAATATTAATGACAAAATGACCATAAAGGAAGACCATCCACTCCTTAGTCCGAATCAGCTGATTACAAGATAGGTCCAAGTGATGCTCAAAAGTTTATGTTCAGGGCGAACATGCCACTCCAGAACTAAAAAACATGAATACAATGGATTCTTCCAATCAGCACAATGGACCAAATATATGCATATCAGCATTGATCAATACAAATGGTGGAAAATTGCTTTAAGGAGAGAGAGAGAGAGAGAGAGAGAGAGAGAGAGAGAAAGAGAGAGAGAGAGAGAGAGAGAAAGAGAGAGACAGAGAGGAAGAGGTGAGGGGAGGAGAGAGAGGGTCGAGGGGAGGAGAGAGAGGGTCGTGGGGAGGAGAGAGAGGGGAGAGGAGAGGACGTGGGCAGGTGGGGAAGGAGAGATAGGAAGGGGACACAGAGAGAGAGAGAGAGAGAGAGAGAGAGAGAGAGAGAGAGAGAGAGAGAGAGAGAGAGAGAGAGGGAGAGAGAGAGAGGGGGGTCGTGGGATGGAGGGGCACGAGGGAAGAGAGAGGGGCTGAGGGGGAAGGGGCGTGGTGGGGGTTGAGGAAGAGGGAGGTGAGGGGGCTGGCGGTGAGGGAAGGGGAGGGTGATGGTGGTGAGGGGAGGGGAGAGTGATGGTGGTGAGGGGAGGGGAGGGGGTGAGCGGGGGCTGAGGGGGTGGTGGGGGAGGAGAGAGAGGGAAGGGGAGAAAGAGAGAGAGAGTGAGAGAGAGAGAGAGAGAGAGAGAGAGAGAGAGAGAGAGAAAGAGAGAGAGACCGGGTGAGAGGCAGTGGGGCCGTGGGTAGGCGGGTGAGGAGAGAGAGGGAGGGGGGAGAGAGAGAGAGAGAGAGAGAGAGAGAGAGAGAGAGAGAGAGAGAGAGAGAGAGAGAGAGAGAGAGAGAGAGAGAGAGAGAGAGAGAGAGAGAGAGAGAGAGAGAGAGAGAGAGAGAGAGAGAGAGAGAGAGAGAGAGAGAGAGAGAGAGAGAGAGAGAGAGAGAGAGAGAGAGAGAGAGAGAGAGAGAGAGAGAGAGAGAGAAAGAGAGAGAGACCGGGTGAGAGGCAGTGGGGCCATGGGCAGGCGGGTGAGGAGAGAGAGGGAGGGGAGAGAGAGAGAGAGGGGCTGGTGGTGAGGGGAGGGGAGGGGGTTGGCGGTGAGGGGAGGGGAGGGGGGTGGCGGGGTGGTGCATGCTGAGGGGTGGGGTGGTGCGGGGTCAACGGAGGTGATGGGTAGGGTCAAAGCAGAAAGGCGGGGGTAGACAGAGATAGAGGGGAACACAACAGACCCCCAAATCAAGTCGTTGCACCGTCCTGGTGCAACCTGCTTATTTGAAAAAGAAAACGAGATAGTTTGCAAATACTGAATGAAGATGAGGTATGTACAGTGGTTGGAGTCCTTTCAATTTATCATTAATTCAGGTACTTCTTTACCCTGGAGATGTTGACCAGGGGAATCCTCTTACCCTGCAAATCCTCCAGATGCACTGAGCCATGTGGTAATATCTTGATTACCCTATATGGTCCTATCCATTTGGGTGCCAATTTGGTTGAAATTGCTGGAATCTGATGCACTAAAACGATGGATCCCACCTGAACTTCATGGGACCTTAAATACATGTCATGCAGTCTCTTGCACTCTTCTTCTGTTACCTAAAGTTTTTGCATTTCCCCTTAATGTCAAGCTTATGGAGAATGAAGATCCACAACAAGGTATTTAATCCTTTTCCCTATACACTGATAGAGGTAGAAGTAAGGATGTCAAATGAAAAAGAAAGGACTGTGATAAGGAAGCAAGTACTTCCCAAGGTAACTGTGTAGGAAGGGCGAGAGGTCAAGTGGAAGAGGTAAAAGATCAGGAAGAAAAGGTAGGGGGAGATCTTAAATCCCCTCACTTTGTGCCATATGTGCATCTACAAGTCATACCACTAATCATTCCTTCATGAATCCAAGGAACCAGAGAGGAAGAGGATACAATACCCATGCTATCCTTACAGACATCTCTTTCTCTCTCTCTCTCTCTCTCTCTCTCTCTCTCTCTCTCTCTCTCTCTCTCTCTCTCTCTCTCTCTCTCTCTCTCTCTCTCTTTCTCTCTCTCTCTCTCTCTCTCTCTCTCTCTCTCTCTATGAGTGCACGCAGAGGGGGGGGGGGCAGGTATCGCCCATGATGCAACCTTGACCTATCAAATATGAAATCTTTTGGCGCATTAATAGAACATTTTTTGTGTCAATACTTACATTAAGATACCAAACACAATTTGTTTGCATCTGGATGTGTAGAAATGAACATGCAGAAGAGAATCTCTTTACAAGTTCCATGTTACAAGAAATAAACTTAAAATGAAGATCAAGAGAAGAATATCTTTACAAGTTCCAAGTTACAAGAAGAAATGTAAGTAACTTACATAAAAATACCAAACACAATTTATTTACATCCAGATGCGCAAAAATGAAGATGAAGAAAGTAATTTTCTTTACAAGTTTCCAGTTCCAAGTTACAAGAAATAAGTGCAGCTCAACGATTCGCTTTGGAATCGTCAATTTACAAGTTTCCATGTCCTCAACGATTCGCTTTGGAATCGTGATTTCTGAGAAGGCTAAACGATTTGCTTTGGGATTGGCATTTCTGAAATGGCATGTCCTTCCTTCCTTCTGATAGACACATGTGACATTGCGAATAATGTCTGTGTTTCAGCTTTGCTTGATTACGGGAGTTTCTGCTGTAAATGTTTCTGAAGAGAGGCGTTCCAAACAGTTTGATTTATGTGCCCTTCAACTGCGCGCAATAGACCTGCACGATATATTGTTGCTCCTCCTGCTCGTGCTCGCTTGCATGCCCTTGACATGATATTTTCCGTTTTGAACCTGATCCGAGTTTCAGATTTTCAGAGGGCGGTGCTGAACTGTGGTGGTCAGGCCAGCACGGCGAAGTTGCCGGGAAATGCTTATTTGCGGTGGTGGCCAACCACGATGGACCTGCCACAGGCTTATTATTTCTTGTGCAGGAGCAGCAGCAACATGTCGGAACAGGCTTGTTTATAGCAGCACAGGCTTACTTCTCTCGCACGAGGAGGAGTTGTTAGGCGTATTATCATTCTGGTTTTTTTTCTGAAGGTCTTTCACATTCAGATTGATTGAACCGTTTGGAGGTGGGCGTATTATCTTCATTCTGCTTTTGCATCGGAACCTTTTCTGCAGGTCTTTCACATTCACTTTGATTGAACAGTTTGCCTGGGGGGGATCCTTCATCATCATCAGCGAGGGAAGAAGTTTCCATAGTGGATGACCAAGGTAAGAAACCTATTCCATGATTTACTTTTAGAAACATGCTCTTTTGATCATCTAAGGATATGCATTCACATGAATTGTTGAAAACATTTCACAAGGGCTCCTTGTGAGCAAGCTTTCATTTCTAGAATAGGCACAATGGATACCCCTTGGAGTCCTCCAACACCTCCAAGCATTGTAGTTTACATATGAAATCATATACTTGAAGTCTCATGATCATCTTGAGGTACTATTTTCTGTTTTATTGTTCATGACTATTGACTTCTCAGAGTAATTGAAGTGAATCTATGACATGATTCTCTTAACCAATGCATTGATTACAGAAAAAAAATCCTTATGAACTTTTGTATGCAAATATATGATCATTGAAGCTCTAGATGAAGATATACAAGTCAATCTTTAGGATTGCATATATGCACTATGTTCTTCCTGAAATGTTGGGATCACACGTGTGACTTATTAAGTATATATCTCACATTCTATGCACTCTAAATTCAAGAAATAACTTGTTGTAGCTCACTTACCTTCTTATTAAAAAGTATGCAAAAGGACTTTTCTCAGGTTATAGGAGGTAAGAGTAGTGAATATTTTTGTAAGTTCCTTCTTTCATAAATAGAATGTTTTCTCTTCATGCTCATAATCCACAAATAGTTGGTCTTGTCACAAACTGTTGAGTGCAATGATAAAATAAGCTATGATCACATTAATGCATGATAAGCAAGCCTACAGATTGTATTAATGTCTCCAATCAAGAAACATGCATGTACTGAATAGTTTTTTTCAAACACGCCCTAATCTTTGTACTCCTCCATCACCTGATCACAATGGTATCAAATCAGCATCATAGTGTATACATTATGGGTGATGGTTCTCCTTCTTTGATTGAAGAATTGGATTACAGTACCTACTCAGGACGGTCTTTGACGATGACAACATATGTATAAGGAAGAATTATGTATGGATACATATTTGCAAATTAGCTCATGCCTCGTCTAAGAAGGAAAATCAACCGACGAAGATAAAGAGAGCTTTAATACATGGTGTGAAAAAGATGCTTTGACAATGTCATATATCTTAAAATCGATCTCTGATTTCTTACTTCCACACACAAGGGGTTGAAACTTCAAAAGAGACATGTAGTGCATTTGAATCACTCTTTTCTCCAATAAATAACTCCAAGAAGAATCACTTCTGGATGGAGTTCACCTTCCTCAAGAATCAATCCAAAAAGAGTTTCATTGACTTTTTCACCATGACAAAGGACACAGATGATCAAATAGGAAGCATTCAAAAGATCATAGATGAAGAGAAAATAGTCAGACAAGTCATCAATGGAATCAAAGCAAATGAAAAGTGGGAAGCATTGACCACTATCATGGATCTATACATGGACATGTAGATACGTACTTCAATACACTCATGGGACAAATATCTTTGTTCATAATGTCAAGCTTATGGAGAATGAAGATCCACAAAAAGGTATTCAATCCTCTTCCCTATACACTAATAAAGGTAGAAGTAAAGATGTCAGATGAAAAAGGAAGAAGTGTGATAAGGAAGCAAGTACTTCCCAAGGTAACTGTGTAGGAAGGGGGAGAGGTCAAGTGGAAGAGGTAGAAGATCAGGAAGAAAAGGTAGAGGGAGATCTTAAATCCCGTCACTTTGTGCCATATGTGCACCTACAAGTCATACCACTAACATTCCTTCATGAATCCAAGGAACGAGAGAGGAAGAGGATACAATACCCATGCTATTCTTACACACATCTCTCTCTCTCTCTCTCTCTCTCTCTCTCTCTCTCTCTCTCTCTCTGTGAGTGCACGCAGAGGGGGGGGGGGGGGGGCATGTATCACCCATGATGCAACCTTGACTTATCAAATATGAAATCTTTTGGCGCGTTAATAGAACATTTGTTGTGTCAATACTTACATTAAGATACCAAACACAATTTGTTTGCATCTGCATGTGTAGAAACGAACATGCAGAAAAGAATCTTTTTACAAGTTCCATGTTACAAGAAACAAACTTAAAATGAAGATCAAGAGAAGAATATCTTTACAAGTTCTAGGTTACAAGAAAGAAATGTAAGTAACTTACATGAAAATACCAAACACAATTTATTTACATCCGGATGTGCAAAAATGAAGATGAAGAAAGTAATTTTCTTTACAAGTTTCCAGTTCCAAGTTACAAGAAATAAGTGCAGCACAAGGATTCTCTTTGGAATCGTCAAGTTACAAGTTTCCATGTCCTCAACGATTCGCTTTGGAATCGTGATTTCTGAGAAGGCTAAACGATTTGCTTTGGGATTGGCATTTCTGAAATGGCATGTCCTTCCTTCCTTCTGGTAGACACATGTGACATTGCGAATAATGTCTGTGTTTCAGCTTTGCTTGATTATGGGAGTCCCTCCTGTCAATGTTTCTGAAGAGAGGCGTTCCAAACAGTTTGATATATGTGCGCTTCAGCTGCGCGCAATAGACCTGCACGATATACTGTTGCTCCTCCTGCTCGCTTGCATGCCCTTGACATGATCTTTTCCGAGTTTCAGATTTTCAGAGGGCAGTGCTGAATTGCGGTGGCCAGGCCAGCACGGCGAAGTTGCCGGGAAATGCTTATTTGCAGTGGTGGCCAACCACGATGGACCTGCCACAGGCTTATTATTTCTTGTGCAGCAGCAGCAGCAACATGTCGGAACAGGCTTGTTTGCCAGCAGCACAGGCTTACTTCTTACGCAGGAGGAGGAGTTGTCAGGCCTATTATCATTCTGCGTTTTTTCTGCAGGTCTTTCACATTCACATTGATTGAACCGTTTGGAGGTCGGCGTATTATCTTCATTCTGCTTTTGCATCGAAACCTTTTCTGCAGGTCTTTCACATTCACTTTGATTGAACCGTTTGCCTGGGGGGGATTCTTCATCATTATCAGCGAGTGAAGAAGTTTCCATAGTGGATGACGACGATCTTTCTCGAATATTTTGGAGGATGCGTGCCCCCCAAGCACACGCGAGACCTTTCGCGAGCTTCCTTATGCAGGCAGCCGAATGCTTGCAGAGATCCTTCACAACCGTATGTACCTGCGTCTCCCTCACGGTCCTGTAAAAGTCTTGATCGGGTACATTTACCGTCATCTTGATTAATTTGAACAGCAATCCTCTAATGACGATGATCCGTTCTTCCTCGGCATATTCTTTTTCAGCCTCCAACACGTTCAGTGATTGTAGCTCGGTCTTCACCTTCTTCAAGTTGTCGTGTAAGGGTTGATGCTCGGCAGCAGACATCTTTGTTTCTTACAGATAGCACCACCACTCGCAGCAGCAGCAGCAGCAACGCAATGCTCTCTTGTTCCTTCCTTCGAGTACGACAGCACCAACTTATGTTGTTCCTTCGATTCGGAATGAGTGAAATAAGAAACCGTCGGAATGAGTAAAATTAGGGAGGAGAGGTGTGTTTATATACGACGTCGACCAACATGCGTCTTTCATCGCTCTATCAATTCTTTATTGTTCCCTTTTTTTATTTTGTTTTTTTAAGAAAGTTCGGCCCTTGGCCTTTTTTTTTCCCTTTGTAAAACTCTTTACATCCCCAAGTTTTACCCTTGCTTTGTTGGATTCGGGAGTCCCAAGGGCACTAGTACCATTGGCTTGTAACTTTTTCTTCCTTTTCAATTAAAATTCTTTTTAATTATAATTCCTTTTTCTCATATAAATCAGAACATGTATATAGGGTATGGAATTGGAACGCCCAACATATGCACGAATTCCTTCTAGACAACACATGGACAACTACAACGAATGAGATTCTAATATATGAGCATCTTGCCATTAGTTCCATTACTATACCTATTTTCTTGATTGATGCCGTGTTTCATGTGCTTCTAGGTTCCCAATCAACATCTCATGTTTACATATACGAGTATCTTGGCCATTACTATTCTTATTTACTTGATTGATGCCGTGTTTCATGTGCTTCTAATTTCCCAATCAACATATCATGGTGTTATATTTCCATTGGCAAACTTTCGTTTCATTAATGTATAAGAGTTTCATGCTAAGACTACCCTCACCTACATAACATACAAATCCTCTTATTCTCTATGGAAGGATCGATCATGTAATTGCTGGAGGGGCCATGAATACACATAACTCATAAGAGAGGTTGATGTTATCCACATCCATATTCTATGAACTCACTTATCCACCTCAAGGGTCACTTGAAAGCTTTCTATGGTTTTCTTATGTAAATCTTTATCAAAATCTTTGTTAATATGACAATGCTTGAAAAAATTTCCATCTCAATATAGCGAGAGTCTTGCTCCCTCCATCTGTTAATAACAACAGAAGTATTCAACTTTCTGAGAATTTTTCTAACTGAGGATTGAATACAACTTACATCCTACAATAGATTCCTAAGAGACTAATCATGCTAAATATGCTGGTTAAAGGGTCCCATTATCATTAACTAGAAGGAAGATCTTAGCTATTGTAGAATGGAAGAAGAAACTACTAAAAACTTTTGAAGATTCGAGGATGTAGGCACATCAATGCCCACTTACAAAAGGGGCATAATTTTTCATACACCAAAACCTAACGATCACATCAAAAGCATATATACTAAACACATGGAGAACATCGAATGTTTGAAGCACTCCCTTTCACTCCACGAATGCAGATAGAAAAGACTACTCCATCAAAAGGGGGAATTCAAACTTCCATATTTTTCATTCTTTACCTAGGATACTACCCAAAATACAAGCTTTAGCGCATTGAGAAGCTCATTTTATCAGGATGAGATGAAGCAAAACCCTAGCTCATATGTGTTATAGAAAAAAACCATCCATGAGACCAAACTTTGTAGCTTTCTGAAGTGTTTCACATAACAAAGAACGAAATCAAAGAGAGAGTTTCAGATCTAAAGAGAAAAAATGATGCTTTTTCATTAAGAGTAATTACAACTATAAGATTTGTTGAAAGAGATGATGTGGACCTCAACAGATTAAATCCAGAAAGGGCCCACGATATGTCTTCCAGCATCTATGAGGGCTCGTACATTGTAGAAGAGGAAGAAGCAGAACAAGAAAAAGTAAAGGCTTTACCACCTAGAACATTGGGGAAAGTTTGTACTTAATGAATGAATTATGTTCAAGGTTCATAGATGTTAACAAAGAAGCTCTAAGACTATAGCTCCAATATACCGATTAGGGGTCTGAGCAGAGACACCCATCTTACTTGCCTTCATTCTTGGTGTGGACATTGCATCTTTTATCTTTCCATTCTTTGAAAGCAAATTGATATGGTTCTCTTTAAGTGTTGCATACTTATCAAGAATTCATGCATGGCATTCCATTGCCATCCTAAAAGCATCATCAGAAGCTTTCTAGGAATATCTTAATAGGATTTTTACTTCGAAATTTAAAGATTCAGTTCAATAAAGATATATTAAAGTCATAATAGAAGTTTGCATATTGAAAAGCTTCTAGATGTTTTATTGACCTGCTATCCTGCATTAAGATTGTTTTTGTAGCATGTAAGGAATAATGTAACTCATATGTTCTCTTCTCAAGGTTTTGAAGCACCCCAAGAAGTTCAGCTTCACCATTAGAACGAGTTTATCTTAGAATATGAGTGGTTGGCTGCGTTGGTGATCATTTATCTCCTTAACGAGGTTTCCTTTGGTGCCTTCAAACATTTGTGCACTTATCCAAGGTACAAGCATATTGGAAGCAACATCCCACCATCATTTGTGCAAGATCTCACTCTCTGACTTTAAGGTTTTATGTGCTCATATCACATTTCCATCACTCTTCAAGAGCAATAAATAGAGTATCCTATGTTGGGATAAACCTAATAAACCTACGTTATGAATGCTTTTTGCCAACTTAGCTGTTCTAGTTTTTGCCAACTTAACTATTCTAATCTGAGCAAACACACCCATCTTACATAAATTCATTCTTGGTGTGGACATTCTTGGTGTGTCCTTCAAAATGTAAAGATTCACTTCAATAAAGATATATTAAAGTCATATTAGAAGTTTTCAAATTGAAAAGCTTCAGATGTTTCCTTGACATGCTATCCTGCACTAAGCTTGTTTTTATAGCATCTAAGGAAGATTGTAACTCATATGTTCTCTTCTCAAGGATCTTTCTCAAGGTTTTGAAGCACTCCAAGAAGTTAAGCCTCACCATTGTAACCACTTCATCTTAGAAGATGAGTGGTTGGCTGCATTGGTGATCATCTATCACATTAACGAGGTTTTGTTTGGTGCCTTCAAACATTTGTGCACTTATCCAAGGTACAAGCATAGTGGAAGCGAGATCCCACCATCATTCGTGCATAGAAGTTTGAAGCTTCCTTTACTATCATAGCAACAATTCTGACTCGAGTTTCCTCTAAGGCTCTAAACATAGTTTTGCTTTATTAACTATAATAAATGGCAATACTTTCAGAATTACACAGGTATCTTGTACATTGGGCTCATTTCCAACCTAAAATGAATCAACAACAAGCCGTTCTAAGACCCCATCCACCTATTTAGCCCTAAAAAGACTCCAAGAAGCTAGTATTACACTGTGGTTCCCACGGATGAATAGCTTTGCAGACATGGTCTTGAGACAAGGAGATGCTACATAGCAACTTGTCCTACTTATTTTCACCAAAAAAATTGCTGCTGGACGAGAACCCAAAGAGTATTACATAAAGAAACTATGTTAACAACCAAATTGTTTCTAGGAACTATTGTAACAAGGTGGAAAGGCATGACACTTGCATTATCAAGAGCTTGGGAATGAGAGAGAAAGTTAGAGAAAAACATAGGAGGTGAGAAAGAGAGAGTGAGAGAGAGAGACATAGAGAGAAAAAAGTAGAGAGAGAAAGAATTCAAGTTAAAGAAGAGAGAAGTGCGATAGTGAGAGCGAAGAAAGAACAAAGACAGAATTGAAGTGAAAAAAAGAGAAACGTGATAGAAAGAACACAAACTAGAGAGAGAAAGAAGCGAAAAGAAAGAGAGAAAGTAAGAGAGAAGAAGGAGAAATTTAGAGAGAAGAGAGTCACGACGAGAGAAAGAAAGAGAGAATAGTGAGGAAAGTAAGTAAAAGGAGAAAGTGGAAGCAGAGAGAGACTCTAGAGAGAGAATATAAGAGAGATGAAGAGAGGGAGAAAATAAGCGCAAAGAACCAAGAGCAAAAATGAGAGAGAAGAAAGAGAGTGGAAGTGAGATAGAGAAAGAGAGAAGAAAGAGAGAAAGAGTGAGACAGAGCCAACTTAGCTGTTCTAGTTTTGCATTTAAAAAGACTAAACTAGAACAGCTAAGTTTCTTGTTTTAGTGTGACTTGAAATTCTTCAAAAGACTAAACTAGAGATATATGTTCGCGACTTCTAGAAAGGGCTCCTTAGTTAAGTTCTCGATTAAGGGAGGGCAGATTGAGATCTTTACTCATCATTGAGTCACTACTTGTGAATCCACCATTTTTCATTTCTAATTGTTTCTCATAATAAACATTCATGCAATGCAAGAGTTTCTCATTTGGTGTAACCTAATGGGCTTCTGAGGGAAAATATAATATCTTTTAAAATAATATGAGAGAGATAAGTAGTTCTTAGCTATTTAGATCTACAGTCATATGCTTGCTTTTCCACCCCTTCAAGTTTGACACTTTCCTATTATGTAGTGAAATGACCTTTGAAATAAAGTGCAAATTGGGGTTGAATATGAAGAAAGAAAAATCTCATAGTATCCATTACACAAAAGAATCCATAAGTTGTGTGGCTGTGTGGCCCTTTGGACTATTTCCAATCCTCATATGCACTTGAATCAATGGCACGCATTAAAAAAAAAATTAGATGTAGCAAAAAAAACATTCAATTGTCTATTGGATCCTTGTAAAATATGATGTATAATGGCCATTTTGCACACATGCTTCTTTCTACTGACACATGCACACATGTCCCATGCTATTCTTATACACATCTCTATGTGTGTGTGTGTGTGCACGCAGAGGGGGGCAGGAGCAAATTCAAGATGAAGAAGAGAAACAAGTAGCAACATACAAACTCGAACTTGGATAGTTTTCCCCATCCAACACTTATGTAAAAAACCATATGGAAGGCACATTTGTAATGGTTGGCAAAGGTAAAATAAAGACATTTTATTGTTTCACGTAAGTTAGCATGGATCAAAGGCTCATTTTTTCTCATGAAAAGAGAAGCATTTTCATTTTCTTTTTCATTTTGGCTAATTTTAAGGGATTAAATGCTCTAAACATCTTGAGAACTTTTGAGCATTACTTACCCCTGACTTAACCTTTGAGAAACCACTTTGTGAGAAGCCTCTCAGGAATCATTTGATTCATTGATCTTTGTACTCATTCCATATTTAATTACCAATATAAATCTTCATATCAGCACATATGGCATGGATTGAAAGCTTGTCGAAGTGGATTTGGTGTATTTTCTACCTAAAAAGTATCTCTATTCAACTTGTCTTTACATGTTTTCGTAAAATAGACCAAGGTAAGAAACCTATTCCATGATTTACTTTTAGTAACATGCTCTTTTGATAATCTAAGGATGTGCATTCACATGAATTCTTGAAAACATTTCACAAGGGCTCCTTGTGAGCAAGCTTTCATTTCTAGAATACTCACAATGCATACCCATTGGAGTCCTCCAACACCTCCAAGCAATATAGTTTACATATCAATTCATATACTTGAAGTTTCATCATCATCTTAAGGTACTATTGTCTGTTTTGTTGTTCATGACAAGTGACTTCTCAGAGTCATTGAAGTGAATCTATGGTATGATTCTCTTAACCAATGCATTGATTACAGAGAAAAATTCATTATGAACTTTTGTATGCAAATATATGATCATTGGAGATCTATATGGAGATATACAAGTCAATCTTTATGATTGGATATATGCATTGTCTTCTTCCTAAAATGTTGGGATCACACGTGTGACTTATTAAGTATTTTTCTATCACATTTTATGCACTCTAAATTCAAGAACTAACTTTTGGTAGCTCACTTAGCTTCTTATTAGAAAGTATGCAAAAGGATTTTTCTTAGGTTACAGGAGGTAAGAGTAGTGAGTATTTTTCTAAGCGTCTTCTTCCATAAATAGAATGTTTTCTCTTCATGTTCATCATCTAAAAATAGTTGGTCTTATCACAAAATTTGAGTGCAATGATAAAAATTGATGCGATTACATTTATGGATGATAAGTAAGCCTAGAGATTGTATTAATGACTGCAATCAAGTAATAAGCATGTACATAATAGTTTTTTCAAAACAACCTCTAATCCTTGTACTCCTCCATCACCTCCTCACAGTGGTATCAAATCAGCATCATAGTGTATACATTATGGGTGATGGTTTTCCTTCTTTGATTGAAAAATTGGATTAAAGTACCTAGTCAGGATGGTCTTTGACCGTGAAAGCATATCCATAAGGAAGAAATATGTATGGATACGTATTTGCAAATTAGCTCATGCCTAGTTTAAGAAGGAAAGCCAACTCAAGAAGAGAAAGAGAGCTTTAATACCTGGTGTCAAAAAGATGCTTTGACATCGTCATGTATCTTAAAATCCATCTCTAATTTCTTACTTCCATACAGAAGGGGTTGTAACTTCACAAGAGACATGTAATGCATTTGGTTACTCTTTTCTTCAATAAATAGAGCCAAGAAGAATCACTTGTCGATGGATTTCACCTTCCTCAAGAATCAATCCAGAAAGAGTTTCATTGACTTTTACACCATGACAAAGGACACAGATGATCAACTAGGAGGCATTCGATAGATCATAGATGAAGAGAAAATAGTCAGACAAGTCATCAATGAAATCAAAGCAAATGAAAAGTGGGAAGCATGGACCATTATCATGGATCTATACATGGACATGCAAATACCTACTTCAACACACTCATGGGACAAATCTTTGTTCATAATGTCAAGTTTATGGAGAATGAAGATCCACAAAAATGTAATCAATCCTCTTCCCTATACATTGATAAAGGTAGAGGTAAATATTTCAAATAAAGAAGGAAGAAGTGTGATGAAGAAGCAAGTACTTCCCAAGGTAACTCTGTAGGAAGGGGGAGTGGTCAAGTGGAAGAGGTAGAAGAGGAAGAAAAGGTAGGGGAAGATCTTAAATCCCCTCACTTTGTACCATATGTGCACCCACAAGTCATACCACTAATCATTTCTTAATGAATCCAAGGAACCAAAGAGGAATAGGATACAATAGAGGAGGATATTGAGCTCCTGAGGTAATGCAGTGTAGACTTATTGAACCAGAGTAGTATGAACTTATCGAAGAAGAGTTCTATATGTACCTAGCATCACCAAAACAATTGATAGTTATATAAGATATCGTGGAGATCCATACCAAGTGTTGAAAAAAATTGCCAATGGAGAAAAGAGAGGTAGACTAGTCACCTTTGAACTCCAAGGGACAAGGAACATATCATTGTTCAATTATGGTACAAAACCTCCATCAAACTTAGATGTTTTACACTAAAGGTCAGCTCAAATTGGAGAGGGGAATTTGAAACAAACTAGAAGATACGAAAAGTTTAGTTGGACTACCAAATGTACATGATTTACAAATGTAGTCCATGCCAATTTGGCAAGTATCACAGGCAATCCTTCAATCTATCAACCACTGCATGGATCATCAATGTAACATCCTTGTGAACATGTGTATGCAAGGATTTGATCATTGAAGCTCTTTTGTAAAGAATGACTCAATGTCAATGACAATGTATTTGCATTTTCTTATTCCCAAAATGTTAGGATGACATGCGTGAGTTAAAAGTAAATCTCTCACATTTTAGGCACTCCATATTTCAGCTATGAGTTGAAATAGCTCATGTATCTTCCTATTAGAAACTTTGCAAGGGGATTTTGCACAATTCATAGTAGGTTGAGAGTAGTGGGCATTTCTAGGTGTCTTATTCCATGAATATAAGGTGTTGTCTTCATGTTTGTAGTCTACAAATATTTTTTATTGGCACATACTTTTGATCACATTTCTCCAAAGTACTATGATCATGTTTATGCATCATTGGCAAGGCTAGTAGGTCTATTAATGTATGGAGGCAAGATATACAAGTCTATATCAGGTTTTTGGAAAGACCTTCTCATCTTGCTATGTTCCTATCACCTTCTCATAGAAGATTTTAATGAATTGTAGAGACAATACTCAAGGACTGTAATGGGCTTGCCATTCCCATGAAGGTAAGATTATGATTGATTCTTCATGATGTTTTAAATGTTTTTGATGCTTTATTGTGACTACTTTTGAGGTATGAACAATGTCTACCTCTCGTGATATGAATATGGAATGCATATACATAAGAGCTCAATTATGAGGAGAAGTTGTCAATCGATTTGGATTGAAACTTGTGGTCAGTCACATTGGACTAGAGATGGTTAGTAGATACCTTAGAAAGAAATTACCATTTGAACAAGACAGAGATTTTCTAGGTTTGTATGGAATAGATGTTGTTATTATGAGTGTTCCTTCTTCCTACATCCCTTAATGGCATGAACCTTCTTTTCAGAATGGAAAAAGCTTCTAGTTAATCTTTGGATTCTTATTTGAATTACCATAAGATCCTTTTCCCTTTGCATTTGTATAAAGTGTTGCCTATGATTTGATCCCTTCCTATTCCTGAAACACATTTATTCTTATAAAAGTATTGAAAAAACTCTGCCAATGAAAAATGTGATGGTCGAACCAGAGTGTCAGGGATAGTTAGGAGCCCATCATATATTTCAAGACAATTTTGAACACACCTATAAGCAAGTTCTTCAAGTGTTATTAGGAAACCGACAACACATATTTGATCTTGTTAATGTTTTATTTGCTTGACGAAGTCTTCAAACTTCTCTCACTCAAAGTGATTCTCGTTTGGTAATTGATTCTCAAGATTTTGAACCCGATCTTGGTTTCATATTGGAAAGCTAATATTCTTAAGCTTCATTCACTTTAGTGATGTGCTAGAATAAAGTAAGCACATAATTTCTTACACTCATAACAACAACACCTAATGCATCTACATTCCACCTCTTCTAAGCTCAACTAGATCTAGATCGAGCTACATTATCACTCATGGATTTGATGGAACTTCCAAAGCAATCGGCCTTGGATCAGGTCAGGTTGACCCATAAAATTATCCACCAACTCAAAACAATCCAAAATTGGAGAAATTTTGAACTTCTAGTGTGTAATTTATTCCATCAAGCTGTCTTTCCATGAATGAAGGCAAACAAATGTGAATTGATGCAACAATAGTATTAGTAGGTGCACTAACACTAGAAGATGAAGCCATCACTCATGCACTATGGTGATAATAAGAATAAACTTGCAAGTTTAAAAAGTACTCTTCACTACTGATAGATACCTAACAACTATTATACCATGTAAGAAAGTAGTTATGTGGGAGAGTTGAAGAGCAATGATAGAGAAGATAATAGATATAGTAGAATTTCAAATATTTGCTACTTACAAAAAATACAAAGATGATAGCATTGTCCACTTGTGCACTCTCAAGGTATAGATGGAATAATGAATTTAACCACTCTAGATAGGGAGCTACAAGGTAGAGGTATGTTAGCTCAATTTGACATCTAGGGTAGTTTCCACTTGTGTGAATCCTTGCTTAATAGATCCAGCTTTGTATTTCTCTAATGTACTATTTTGTTTGTATTTTGATTTCTAAATGCACTTGGTTCCGATCACTTTTTTCTTTGGTGGTAAATCAACCAATTCCCTAGTGTGATTCTTTGGTATGCTATCATACTCAACCTTTATTGTCACTCTCCACTTTGGGTCTTTGAGTGCCTCGTTTACAACTATGGGTTATTTTATTGATCCCATAATTTCATCCATAAAAGCCATATTGATAATATGATATGAGGCTCTTTGTTGCTCCTTAATCCTCTTTCATCTACATAGCCCATATATACATAAATCTCAAGCATCAACTTAGGGGTTACAATCATGAAAGATTTACTATGCTCTCTTGGCCTCATGACACTATCTAGAAATTCATAAGAGTATGAAATTTTAGAAATTCTAATCTTTTAGAGCGTGCAATTTGTACCATCAAGCTTCCCTTTAGCAAATTCTAGTCGACAAAGAAAAATTAGTGCAACAACAACATTAGTAGATGCACCAACTCTAGAAGATGAAGCCATCACTCATGCACTATGGTGATATTAGGAATATACTAACAAGTTAAGGAAGTACTACTCTCTACTAAAAGAAAACTAACAACATATATTGTAGAATTTCGAAAATTTGCTATTAAGAATAAGTGCAAAGATGATGACAATTTCTACGCGTGCGCTCTCAAGGTAGAGCTTAAATGAGTATCTAAAATACCTCTAGATAAGGAGTTATAAGGTAGAGGTATGTTGGTTAATTTCAGGTATGTGGTAGTGCATTATTCATGTATATATAGGCTAATGGAGAGGTTTGGCCTTCCATAGGAAACTAAATTACTCCATGGAAACAAAAAAAGAAAAGATCAAAGAGAACCAAGACTCTCACCAAAGCTCTATCTTGGTTGATCCTCCTTTTAAGGCACTAAGGCCATGAAGAGTTATTTGGATGGCATTCACGTCCCTCAAGAAGCAATCCAAGTAGAGTTTCATTGACTTTATGATGAAAACAAAGGACATATATGATCAATTAGGAAGCATTGGAGAGATCATAGATGAAGAGAAGATAACCACACAAGCCATCAATGACACCAAGCAAGATGATAAGTGGGAGGCATTCATGATTTCCATGGATCTATACATCTACATGCAAGTAACAGATTTCACCACACTCATGGACCAATTCTTTACCCATCAATCAAAGCTTATGATTTATGGAGATACAAAAAAAAAGATAACTCGTCGTCTGCCCTATAAAGTGAAAAAAGTAGAAGATAGGATGCTAAATAAAAATGAAGAATCATGATGAAGAAGTAAGAGCCTCCAAAGCTAACTTTGTAGGAAGAGGGAGAAGTTCAAGAAAAAGAGGTAGAGGAAGAAGAAAAGGTAGGTCAGGATCTGAAAGCATATCATTGAACATTGTAATCCATGGAAGTAGAAAGGAAGAGCATACAATAGAGAAGGTTATGGAGCTCTTAGAGATAGGGTAATATAAACCTATTGATCTAGAGTAGTATGGGCTTATGGAGTAGAATTTCCTATGTACCTACCATCACCAAAGAATTTGATAAGTGAACAAAAACTTATGAAGAAAGTATTGCAGGTGAGATATACAAAGTATTAAGCCTATTTGGAATATTCATACCTAGGCGTAAAGAAGGTTTCCAAATGAGAAAGTACGGGTAGTATATTCACATTTGAACACCAAGACAAAAGGAGCATAACATTGTTCAATTATGGTACACAAACTCTATCACACTCGGAAGTCTGGGACGAAAGCTTAGCAAACTTTGGAGACAGAAGCTTCAAACAAATTATTATATATCAAAGTGTAGTTGTACTACCTAATATCACAAAGCAACACATGATTTACAAAACCAATGGATGGCTATTGGGCATGTCTCATATAGAATCTTTCACAAAAAAGAGATACATACATGGCGACATCTTGGATATTGACCAAACTAATCTTTGGGGACCACGCAAGCAGCCATCTATCTCATCTATCTCAGCGTCAAGGTATTATGTATATTTCATTTATGATTCTAGTAAATGGACTATATTACATTTCATTAATTGTAAAGATGAAGTGTTTTCTTGTTTCTAGAAGTATCTTGAGTTACAAGAAATAAGTGCAGCTCAACGATTCGGTTTGGAATCGTAAATTTACAAGTTTCCATGTCCTCAACGATTCGCTTTGGAATCGTGATTTCTGAGAAGGCTAAACGATTTGCTTTGGGATTGGCATTTCTGAAATGGCATGTCCTTCCTTCCTTCTGATAGACACATGTGACATTGCGAATAATGTCTGTGTTTCAGCTTTGCTTGATTATGGGAGTCCCTCCTGTCAGTGTTTCTGAAGAGAGGCGTTCCAAACAGTTTGATTTATTTGCGCTTCAGCTGCGCGCAATAGACCTGCACGATATACTGTTGCTCCTCCTGCTCGCTTGCATGCCCTTGACATGATCTTTTCCGTTTTGAACCTGATCCGAGTTTCAGATTTTCAGAGGGCGGTGCTGAACTGCGGTGGCCAGCGCAGCACGGCGAAGTTGCCGGGAAATGCTTATTTGCGGTGGTGGCCAACCACGATGGACCTGCCACAGGCTTATTACTTCTTGTGCAGCAGCAGCAGCAACATGTCGGAACAGGCTTGTTTGCCAGCAGCACAGGCTTACTTCTTACGCAGGAGGAGGAGTTGTTAGGCGTATTATCATTCTGCTTTTTTTCTGCAGGTCTTTGACATTCACAGTGATTGAACCGTTTGGAGGTCGGCGTATTATCTTCATTCTGCTTTTCCATCGAAACCCTTTCTGCAGGTCCTTCACATTCACTTTGATTGAACCGTTTGCCTGGGGGGGATTCTTCATCATCATCAGCGAGTGAAGAAGTTTCCATAGTGGATGACGACGATCTTTCTCAAATATTTTGGAGGATGCGTGCCCCTCAAGCACACGCGAGACCTTTCGCGAGCTTCCTTATGCAGGCAGCCGAATGCTTGCAGAGATCCTTCACAATCGTATGTACCTGCGTCTCCCTCAGGGTCCTGTAAAAGTCTTGACCGGGTACATATACCGTCATCTTGATTAATTTGAACAGCAATCCTCTAATGACGATGATCCGTTCTTCCTCGACATATTCTTTTCCAGCCTCGAACACGTTCAGTGATTGTAGCTCGGCCTTAACCTTCTTCAAGTTGTCGTGTAAGGGTTGATGCTCGGCAGCAGACATCTTTGTTTCTTACAGATAGCACCACCACTCGCAGCAGCAGCAACGCAATGCTCTCATGTTCCTTCCTTCGAGTACCACAGCACCAACGTTATGTTGTTCCTTCGATTCGGAATGAGTGAAATATGAAACCGTCGGAATGAGTAAAATTAAGGAGGAGAGGTGTGTTTATATACGACGTCGACCAACATGCGTCTTTCATCGCTCTATCAATTCTTTATTGTTCCCTTTTTTTTATTTTGTTTTTTTAAGAAAGTTCGGGCTTTGGCCTTTTTTCTTTCCCTTTGTAACACTCTTTACATCCTCAAGTTTTACCCTTGCTTTGTGGGATTCGGGAGTACTAACAGCACTAGTACCATTGGCTTGTAAGTTTTTCTTCCTTTTTAATTAAAATTCTTTTTAATTGTAATTCCTTTTCCTCATATAAATCAGAGCATCTATATAGGGTATGGAATTGGAGCGCCCAACATATGCACGAATTCCTTCTAGACAGCACATGGACAACTACAACGAATGAGATTCTAATATATGAGCATCTTGTCGTTAGTTCCATTACTATACCTATTTGCTTGATTGATGCCGTGTTTCATGTGCTTCTAGGTTCCCGAGCAACATCTCATGTTTACATATATGAATATCTTGGCCATTACTATACTTATTTATTTGAAGCACATCCTTTCACTCCACCAATGCAGATAGAAGAGACTACTCCATCAAAAGGGGGAATTCAAATTTCATTGTTTTCATTCTTTACCTAGGATACTACCCAAAATACAAGCTTTAGCGCATTGAGAAGATCATTTTTTCAGGATGAGATGAAGCAAAACCCTAGCTCATATGTGTTATAGAAAAAACCATCCACGAGACCAAACTTTGTAGCTTTCTGAAGTGTTCCACATAACAAAGAACGAAATCAAAAGAGAAACAAAGAAGGCTTTTTCATTAAGAGTAATTACAACTATAAGATTTGTTGAAAGAGATGATATGGATCTTAAGAGATGAAATCCAGAAAGGGCCCAGGATATGTCTTTCTGCATCTATGAGGGCTCATACATTGTAGAAGAAGAAGAAGCGGAAGAGGAAAAAGTAAAGGCTTTACCACCTAGATCTTGGGCAAAGTTTGTACTTAATGAATGAATTATGTTCAAGGTTCATAGATGTTAACAAAGAATCTCTAAGAGTATAGCTTCAATATACCGATTAGGGGTCTGAACAAAGACACTCATCTTACTTGCCTTCAATCTTGGTGTGGACATTGCATCTTTTATCTTTCCATTCTTGTAAAGCAAATTGATATGCTTCTCTTTAAGTGTTGCATACTTATCAAGAACTCATGCATGGCATTCCATTTCCATCCCAAAAGCATCATCATAAGCTTTCTAAGAATATCTTAATAGGATTCTTCCTTCGAAATTTAATGATTCACTTCAATGAAGATATATTAAAGTCATAATAGAAGTTTGCATATTGAAAAGCTTCTAGATGTCTTATTGACCTGCTATCTTGGATTAAGCTTGTTTTTGTAGCATCTAAGGAATATTGTAACTCGTATGTTCTCTTCTCAAGGATCTTTCTCAAGGTTTTGAAGCACTCCAAGAAGTTAAGCTTCACCATTAGAACCAGTTCATCTAAGAATATGGGTGGCTGGCTGCGTTGGTGATCATCTATCTCATTAACGAGGTTTCCTTTGGTGCCTTCAAACATTTGTGCACTTATCCAAGGTACAAGCATATTGGAAGCAATATCCCATCATCATTTGTGCAAGATCCCACTCTTTGACTTTAAGGTTGTATGTGCTCATATCCCATTTCCATCACTCTTCAAGAGAAATAAATAGAGTATCCTATGTTGGGAAAACCCTAATAAACCTACGTTATCAATGCTTTTTGCCAACTTAGCTGTTCTTCTTTTTGCCAACTTAGCTGTTCTAATCCGAGCAAACACACCCATCTTAAATAACTTCATTCTTGGTGTGGTCATTGCATCTTTTATCTTTCCATGCTTTGGAAAGATAAAAGATGCTATATAGCAACTTCTGCTACTTATTTTCACCAAAACAATTGCTGCTCGACGAGAACCCAAAGAGTATTACATAAAGAAACTATGTTAACAACCAAATTGATTCTAGGAAATGTTGTAACAAGGTGGAAACACATGACACTTGCATTATCAAGAGCTTGGGAATGAGAGAGAAAGTTAGAAACAAAACATAGGAGATGAGAAGAGAGAGTGAGACGAAAGTAGAAAGAGAGAGAATTCAAGTTAAAGAAGAGAGAAGTGCGATAGTGAGACCGAAGAAAGAAAAAAGACAGAATTGAAGTGAAAAAAGAGACAAGTGATAGAAAGAATACAAACTAGAGAGAGAAAGAAGCGAAAAGAAAGAGAGAAAGTAAGAGAGAAGAAGGAGAAATTTAGAGACAAGAGAGTCAAGACGAGAGAAAGAAAGAGAGAATAGTGAGGAAAGTAAGTAAAAGGAGAAATTGAAAGCAGAGAGAGACTATAGAGAGAGAATATAACAGAGATGAAGAGAGAGAGAAAATAAGAGCAAAGAACCAAGAGTGAAAAAGAGAGAGAAGAAAGAGACTGGAAGTGAGATAGAGAAATAGAGAAGAAAGAGAGAAAGAGTGAAACAGAGCCAACTTAGCTGTTCTAATTTTGCATTTAAAAAGACTAAACTAGAACAACTAAGTTTCTTGTTTTAGTATGACTTGAAATTCTTCAAAAGACTAAACTAGAGATATATGTTCGCGACTTCTAGAAAGGGCTCCTAAGTTAAGTTCTCGATTAGGGGAGGGCAGGTTGAGATCTTTACTCATCGTTGAGTCACTACTTGTGAATCCAAGATTTTTCATTTCTAATTGTTTCTCATAATAAACATTCATGCAATGCAAGACTTTCTCATTTGGTGTAACCTAATGGGCTTGTGATGGAAAATATAATATCTTTTAAAATAATATGAGAGAAAGAGAAGTATTTCTTAGCTATTGTAGAGGCCAGAGCTCTTGGCATTCTGATGTGGAGGAAAGCTCTAAGATGCAGTTTCAGATGCGGATTATTGCTTCCATTTCAGTTGATTTGTTTTTCGGTCTCTCACTTTCTCATCTATTTCTCTTTCTCCCTCTCTATTTCTCTCACTTTCTATTTCTCTCTCTCTCCCTCTCTATCTCTTTCCCTCTCTCTTTCTTCTCTCTCTCTCTCTCTCTCTCTCTCTCTCTCTCTCTCTCTCTCTCTCTCTCTCTCTCTCTCTCTCTCTCTCTCTCTCTCTCTCTCTCTCTCTCTCTCTCTCTCTTCCCCTCTCTCTCCCCCCTCCCTTCTCACTCTCCTCACCCGCCATCCCGCACCCCTCCACCCCGCCATCCTCTCCTCCTGCGCCCCCCGCCCCTCATTGCCCCGCCTCCGCACCCCGCCCGCTTCCCCCGCACCCCCTCCCACTTGCACCCGCCATTCCCACCCGCTTAGTCCCGCCAAGCCCCCCCCACCTAGCCTCTCCGCCCCACTCAACCCACCAAACCTAGCTCCTCTACCCACCCGCCTCCGCCTCCTCCTCCTCTACCCACCCGCCTCCGCCTCCTCCTCCTCTACCCACCCGCCTCCGCCTCCTCCTCCTCTACCCACCCGCCTGCGCCTCCTCCTCCTCTACCCACCCGCCTGCGCCTCCTCCTCCTCTACCCACCCGCCTCCGCCTCCTCCTCCTCTACCCACCCACCTCCGCCTCCTCCTCCTCTACCCACCCGCCTCCGCCTCCTCCTCCTCTACCCACCCGCCTCCGCCTCCTCCTCCTCTACCCACCGCCTCCGCCTCCTCCTCCTCTTCCCACCCGCCTCCGCCTCCTCCTCCTCTTCCCACCCGCCTCCGCCTCCTCCTCCTCTTCCCACCCGCCTCCGCCTCCTCCTCCTCTACCCACCCGCCTCCGCCTCCTCCTCCTCTACCCACCCGCCTCCGCCTCCTCCTCCTCTACCCACCCGCCTCCGCCTCCTCCTCCTCTACCCACCCGCCTCCGCCTCCTCCTCCTCTACCCACCCGCGTCCGCCTCCTCCTCTACCCACCTGCCTCCGCCTCCTCCTCCTCTTCCCACCCGCCTCCGCCTCCTCCTCCTCTACCCACCCGCCTCCCCTCCTCTCCTCTACCTGCCCACACACCCACACTTACACAAACACACTTTCACCCACCCCCATACACACACACAAATACACACACACTTTCACACATATACACCCACCCCCATACACACACACAACTCACACACTCTCACACACACACACCCTTCCACACACACCCTCAAACACTCTCACCCACACACACCCTTCCACTCACACACCGGCTCACTCACACACCCATATACACACACATGCACTCTCACGCATATACTTCCACACACCCTCTCACATACACATGCACCCACATACGCACCCACATACACACACACCCATACACTCACGCACCCACGCATATCTCGGTGATGATGGGAGGATATCAATAAGGAAATTGTTGGGGCTAAGCATTTGATTTACATGACTGGATGGTCAGTATACACACGAATTGAGTTGATTCGGGACTCAGAAAGGCCAATCAAAGGTTCCTAGGGGGATCGGGTGAACCTCCTTGTGTGGAGTAACATAACTCTTGTTGGCATCTTCAAGAAGGATGATCTTCTGACCGACACAATATTGAAGACGTGTTAGTGATATAACAGGAGAAGTTGATTGGAAAGACCAAGGGTGTGAACTTCCACCATGCTGCAGGAGACTATGGTAAATGAAGAAGTACATGGGCTTACTAGTAGTGATGCTACCCCACCTGTCATCCCAATCTCCCGAACTGCATAATTAAAGGGGCTCAGATGGCAAGTGAAAAGATAGAAAGGTAATTGTTAAAATTGAAAGTGGAATTGCCTGCAACCATTCACGGACTACCTATTTTTGTGGATCTAATTCAAATCAAGTGGAATACTTGACCTACCCCCAATTTTGGGTGGTTATCCGGCGCGTGATCAGTGGACGTGAAGATTCGGCAAGGCTCTCTTGGCCTATTGAGGCCTATATAAACAAGGGATTTGTGCTCATTAGGGTACACACTTTTTGGTACATTTTTCTGGAGTCACTTTGCCGAGTATATACGTGCCGAAGTTCTCTCTTGCACTTGGTGGTTTCAAGTCTACTGTGGGAGCTACTCTGTAGTGTGTTTACAGAGGGGAGGCCTCTCAGTGAAGGGCTATGAGCACTATAGTGCAAAAGAGTAGCTTGGATTTTTCTTCTTTTCCGTGAGTCAATGTGGTGGATTGTGTTCTATTCTCTTGAGAAGATCTTACCCTTTGTATTGTTCTGAGTTAGTCTGCATATCAGTGGTCCTTATGCTGATAGGAAGAAACTGTTGTATTGGAGTTAATACTTTTAGGGTGGCTTGTTAGCCCTAAGTTTACACATTTGAGCATCTTTCATCATTTGCCTAACTTTGTAGTCATCTGATTTGAATCAAGCAGTGTACGGTCTTTCTTGGTCATTTGTTTTCCATATTTCCGAAGTATTAACCACTCTGTGCAATCCATGTTATATACCTGCTCACAGAAATGTTAAAAGGTATACTTCCCTAAAGAGAACCCCCCTTGAGTAGGCGACGTACTGGATGGTTAAACTTTAATCTCTACTTTTGTTAAAAGCAGACACCCCAGTACCTCCTCTACAGTTTGGCACGCCCGGTGGGACCTTTGCATTTCTGTGAGAGGTATTTTTGCCCTATTACATTTGCAAGTAGGTACATGACCCATACACGTGCAGATAAGGAGTCTCTTCGTGTTCGGAGGAGCCTTAACAAGTTAGCCATAACCACGACTAGTGAGTCTACCTCCCCTCTGCCTTCCATAAATTTATCTATTGATTTGGGTACGACACCATTGTCAAAAGAGAGGTATAGGAGAACCCTAGACTTCTCCTCAGATACGTCCGAAGAAACACCAGTACAAATGGAGGACCTCTCTCATTTGCTCTCCAGATTAAACATCAAATTCCCTACCTTCAAGGGACAAGCTTATGAGGATGCTGATGATCATGTGAGGAGATTCATCTCTTTATGCCGTGGAAGAGCTCTGCAAAATAGAGAGGATGCAATGCTGGCACTTTTTCCATCCACATTGGAGGGTCTTGCGGATAAATGGTATAGTCAATATGCAGATGGCCATTTCACTACATGGGAGGCTCTGAAGGCGGCATTCTCACAGACATTCCGACCAAGTGATTCCTCAGAAAGAGCTCTAGATCAGCTAGAGAATTTGAAGCTAAGATCAGGTGAATCTTTTCATGAACTTCACACTAGAACAAAAGCACTTGTTGCACGTCTGCCACATGCTCCAGGTGACTTTTTGGTTAAACAGTGGATCGAAAAGGCTCTACCTAGGTCATCTGAGCAGAAGCTTCGTGAATCTCTTAGATTGGATGCGACCCTCAATGATTTTGTTGCAGCGGCATCACGCATTGAAGAAGCAAGGCAACATTTTGAAGGGGATACACAATCAAAGTATGCTGCAGACCTGGATCCGATTGAGCAACTGAGAAGGGAACTGGAAGCATTGAAGATGCAACAAAATCAACAAGAAGAGAAGGTCTTGCCACCACTGCGACGCACTGATGATGAAGTAGCCCAACTTCACCGAGAGTTAGAAGATTTGAAGACCACACAAGATATAAGGAGACAAATTTGGTGTACAATCTGTAACAACAATGGACATTCCAATGCTAATTGCCCTATTAAGGTAAGCTGTCAATTTTGTGGAAAGGACGGTCATGAAGCAAGGGATTGCTACTACCTCAAGGGTACACAGCAGAGAGGTAACCCTCAAAATTTGGATTCATATTATGCTAGTACTTCAAATACATCTAATAGAGAAGAGAATAGGCCTGCAAAGCCTAGATATAATAGACCCTTGATGTGCTACCGTTGTGGTGAATATGGCCACATGCAAAATAGGTGTTCCCTCCGAGAAGATGCACCTCCTTGTCAACATTGTCCAGAGGCCAAGGATCATTATACCAAAGATTGCCCAAGAGGTCGTCCTGCTCCAATTCATATGATTGCAGTCTCTCCACATGAAGAAGGAAAAACCACTCAGACTTATGCTGTTTCATCCTCTGCAATGCCCATGATGACTAGAGCTAGGCAAGGAGCTGCAACCCAGAGAGATGAACAACAAGGATTTCAGGATAAAGAGGAAGAAAAGGAGTCTGGATGGAAGGACCAAGCACAAATTGAAGGAGCTTATAATAAGATGACTACTTCTTTAAAGAGCCAACCAACAAGTCTGCAAGAAAACACTCAGGAGGTAAACATTGAACAGATCTTGAAAGGTATTCATCACAAGGTTAGTCTATATGAACTTATAAGGATGGATTCAAAAATAAGAAGTGACTTACTAAAGATTATACACTCTGCTCACTTGGTCCAATCACCTACTATAGATGGTTTCATGGTTGATTTTCCCCCTGCACCCTTAGCAGACTACCAAAGCTCAAGATTATCTGTTTGTATAAAGGATGAAGCTCTCACAGGTGTGATCATAGATGGAGGCTCTGGTATCAATTTAATGCCAGATTTTACAATGAAGAAGCTGAAATTGAACCCCACCAAGTTGGCACCATTCACGGTTACATTGGCAGATCAACATCGGGTTGCGCCACTGGGCATTATTGAGAAGGTACTGATGGTAGTACAGGGCTGCCATTTTGTTCTAGATTTTGTTGTTATTGCACTTCCACAGGAGACTTCTTACCCTCTACTCCTGGGGAGACCTTGGCTGAGACAAGCAAAAGCTTTGCAAGATTGGGGAAAAAATAAACTATGGATTTCAACAAATACCAATAGCCAACTGCAACTACATTTGGAAGAAGGATTCGAGTCAGGAAAAACTAGTGGATATACTGTCGATACTCAGGTAATGCCCTCTCTACCCCAAGAAGATGATACATTGTTAAATTGGATGATGGGAAGTGTAGAGTGTTGCAGAGTGGAGATCAATGAAGTTGAGGAAGAAGTTGCAGATAAGGAAATTAAAGAAAAGGGCAATGAAGACCACAAGGTGTTGGAGAATGAGCAACTGAAGGAAAATACAATCTTTGAAGAGGATACCAATATAAAAGTATCAGAGAGGAAAATTATGAACCTAAGAGCAGAGAAGATCTCCCTTTTGCAGATATACCTCAAGGTTGGATGAAAGAACATGTTGTAGAATATAAATTAAAATCCACTCCTGCATATAGTGGAGATGATTTCTCAAGCAAGACCAATTCTGAAACATTAGTTCAAGAAGTAAATTTAGGGGATGAAGAGAACCCTCAAGTAGTCCATTTGGCATCCTGGTTGTGGCATTATCCTAATTTACTACAGAAGGTAACTTCTTTGCTCTTTACTTACAAAAGTGTCTTCGCGTGGTCCTACAAAGATCTAACAGGAATACCAGAAGAGCTTGGATTACATCGGATACCCTTGGTTGAGGGAGCTACGCCTGTAAGAAGTAGGCCATATCGACTCAATCCGAAGTATGCAGAGGCGATAAAAGCAGAGATTACAAAACTAGAAGAAGCAGGTATAATTGTGCCAGTAGAACATTCCAGGTGGCTTTCTTCTATGGTTATTGTGCCGAAGAAAAATAGTGGAAAAATAAGGGTATGTGTTGATTTTCGTGCTTTGAATAAAGTGACTATTCAAGATGGATTTCCTCAGCCCTTCACAGAGCAAGTACTTGAAGAGGTAGCTGGTCACACTTTGTATAGTTTCTTGGATGGTTTTAGTGGCTACAATCAGATAGTCATCCATGCTGATGATAGGGACAAAACAGCCTTTGTCACTCCCTAGGGCACTTATGTCTATACTCGAATGGCTTTTGGTTTGAAGAATGCACCGGCTTCATTTAATAGAACGATGTATCTGATATTGGGCAAATGGTTAACAACCTTTCTACGCATTTTCATGGATGACTTTTCAGTATTTTCAGGTACAGATAGAAGGGCAGCAGTTCAAGATTTCCATGCATTAGGAAAAAAAATGAACCCTGCATGGGCCTTTTGGATTAGAGAGTGATTAGTGATGGACCAATGAGAGGAGGGTGGTGGACACAGTCTAGTCCCTTAATCCACTAGGCTAGGTATAGGCTTCCCTTGGTTTGGGCCAGTCAAAACCACATATACCTGTCAAAATTCGTGGTTTTTTCATTGAAGTAGTTTTTGAAGGGAATGGAAATTAAATAGAACCCTTGGATCCTCTAGAAACTCAATGGCTAAGATCAATTCTTGAGAGGAAACGGCGCCTAAAATTTGGGCCATTGGATTTGGAGAGAATCCAATGGCTTTGATTTGATCAATGCATGGATCACTAGACATTAAATCTAGACCATTCAATTTGTAGTCTATCTAATGGACTAAATTCCATGCGGATCCCCACGTATCTTGTGCGAATATTGAGCCGTTTGTCTTTTAGTGCCATAAGCTTGGGTACTAATCTCTACCATCCAAGCATGTGAAGATCCAACGGCTGAAAACTGACGTCGATTCCGAAATAATACCCACGCGTGAGCTATTTTGTCTCCCACTGCACCTATTTTGTCTTCTAGTGTCAGAAATTTGGGTCTCAATCTCCACCATCCAAGCATGTGAAGATCTAACGATTGAAAAATGGCGTCGACTGCGAAATTTTACTCTCTTTCTTCCCACGCATGAGCTATTTTGTCTCCCATTGCACCTATTTTGTCTTCTAGTGACAGAGTTTGAGCTTTCCTTTTTTATTTTTAATTCCCAAATCCTAAGTCATATCGTGGCCATCCAAACAATACATCTAAAGGCTAGAAAAACACACGAATCTTCTACATGACTTTATTCATTATTTTAATGTACAATACCACTGGTGGTTTCTCTCAGCCTCTTAATCCACCTAATTAGCCATTTTAATCCCTTAAAATTAGGAATCCTTACAAGGCCCATGCAAGGTTCACTTTTGGACGTAATGGACCATTTGGAAAATCTAAAAGAAATTTTTGAGCAATGTCTCAAAACAGGTTTGAAATTGAATCCTGATAAATGTCACTTTTTGGTCACTAAGGGCACTCTTCTTGGTCACATAGTATCTGCGGAAGGTATAACTGTTGACCCTGCAAAGGTTACAGCTATTCTTTCCATGCCAATTCCACAAAGCCCAAAGGAAGTGCAAAGTTTCTTGGGCCATGCAGGGTATCACAGAAGATTCATTAGGATGTATTCGGAAATTGCTAAGCCCTTGTCAAGGCTTACCAGCAAAAAGATCCCTTTCTCATGGAGTGCTGAAGCTGACAAAGCATTTTGTGAACTAAAGTTGAGGCTATGTACTGCTCCACTTTTAAGTGTTCCTAATTGGTCATTGGAATTTCATGTGCATACAGATGCTAGTCTTCATGCTGTTGGTGCAGTTCTAGCTCAACCATCATCTCACAAAGTGGATAGACCTATCTCTTATGCAAGCAGACTACTCAATCATGCTGAAAGAAATTACAGTACAACGGAAAGAGAAGGTTTGGCTATCGTATTTGCTCTTCAGAAGTCTAGACATTATCTCCTTGGTGTACATTTCATTGTTATTTCTGATCATCGGCCCTTGAAGTATTTGATAAACAAGCCTAGAGTAGCTGGAAGGATTTGGAGATGGTTACTCCTATTTCAAGAATTTAATTTTGATATTCATATTAAGCCAGGAAAAGAGCACTACATGGTAGATCAAGTGTCCAGGACGGCAATGAGCGAAAAGGCAACAGGTATTAATGATGAATTGGTGGATAGCAATCTTTTTCTAGTAGCAATCCGCACGGGTTGGTATGATGAAATTCTTCATGTTCTCACTACTGGAAAGATCCCAGAACACTTGACACCTGTAGAAAAGAGAAGATTGCTCCTAAAAACCAAAGCATATTCTCTTATAAATGGAAATTTATATAAATACTGTCAGGATGATATATTGAGAAGGTGTGTCTATCCAGAGGAGGTAAATCTTTTGCTCGAGGCTGCACACAATGAAGGACACCTAAAGGGGGAAGAATTGGCTCATAGAATCATCCACAAAGGATTATGGTGGCCTCACATTTTCAAGGATGCAATCAAGTTTTCTAAAGAATGCCACATCTGCCAGAGGTGTGCTCCCCCGCCAACCAGATTGAATTTCCAACCATTGGTCATATCTACAGGATGGCTCCCATTTGAACGATGGGGTCTTGATTTCATAGGGCCAATTAGCCCAACTGGGCAACCAGGAGGTAAAAAGTATATTTTGATGGCCACATGCTATGCCACTAAATGGATAGAGGCTAAAGCTACTATAGATTGCACGGCTTTAACAGTAGCTAAATTTATGTATAAACGTATTTTCTCAAGATTTGGTTGCCCACTGGAAATTACTAGTGATAGGGGCACACATTTTGTAAATCAATTGCTCCAGTTTATGTTTGACAAGTACAAAATCTTCCATAAAAAATCTTGTGCCTACTACCCCAGGGCAAATGGCCAAGCAGAGAGTTCCAATAAGATTTTGATTGGATTGCTTCGCAAATTATCTTTCGATCATCAAAGCTCTTGGCTGCTAGCACTGATTGGTGCAATTTGGGCTTTCAGAACCACGAAGAGGGGAACCACAGGCGAGACTCCATTCCGTTTAGTATATGGAAAAGAGGCATTGGCACCATTTGAGTTTATTATCAGAAAGGAAATAGGAATGAAAACCATTGGCATTCAACCCCCCATTCAGAGATTGGTGGCATTAGAAGAGTACAGAGAAGGGGCAATGCAAAAACTTCTGGTGACACAAGAAGAGCGCAAGAGATTGCATGATAGGTTTCTAAGGTCCAATGAAGTTTAGGAAGGGTCCATGGTTTTAGTGCATCAAGTTCTGGCAATTCCAACCAAGTTGGCACCTAAATGGATAGGGCCTTATAAGGTAATAACGGTACTCCCTCATGGTGCAGTGCAACTGGAGGATCTGCAAGGAAAAAGGATTCCCCTTGTCAACATCTCCCGGGTGAAGAAGTATCTGAACTAGGTCAAAATGGAAGCATTCCACCCTTGTACATACCATGTTTCTTTTCTGTGATTATAGAATAACTAGATCTCATTGAAACGAGTAGAATAAGGAAGAAATTGCACCAGGGACGGTGCAAAAGCTTGATGTGGGGGTCTATAGAGGCCAGAGCTCTTGGCATTCTGATGTGGAGGAAAGCTCTCAGATGCAGTTTCAGATGCGGATTATTGCTTCCATTTCAGTTGATTTGTTTTTTGGTCTCTCACTTTCTCATCTATTTCTCTTTCTCCCTCTCTATTTCTCTCACTTTCTATTTCTCTCTCTCTCCCTCTCTATCTCTTTCCCTCTCTCTTTCTTCTCTCTCTCTCTCTCTCTCTCTCTCTCTCTCTTCCCCTCTCTCTCCCCCCTCCCTTCTCACTCTCCTCACCCGCCATCCCGCACCCCTCCGCCCCGCCATCCTCTCCTCCTCCGCCCCCCGCCCCTCATTGCCCCGCCTCCGCACCCCGCCCGCTTCCCCCGCACCCCCTCCCACCTGCACCCGCCATTCCCACCCGCTCAGTCCCGCCAAGCCCCCCCCCACCTAGCCTCTCTGCCCCACTCAACCCACCCACCTAGCTCCTCTACCCACCCGCCTCCGCCTCCTCCTCCTCTACCCACCCACCTCCGCCTCCTCCTCCTCTACCCACCCGCCTCCGCCTCCTCCTCCTCTACCCACCCGCCTCCGCCTCCTCCTCCTCTACCCACCCGCCTCCGCCTCCTCCTCCTCTTCCCACCTGCCTCCGCCTCCTCCTCCTCTACCCACCCGCCTCCGCCTCCTCCTCTACCCACCCGCCTCCGCCTCCTCGTCCTCTACCCACCCGCCTCCGCCTCCTCCTCCTCTACCCACCCGCCTCCGCCTCCTCCTCCTCTACCCACCCGCCTCCGCCTCCTCCTCCTCTACCCACCCGCCTCCGCCTCCTCCTCCTCTACCCACCCGCCTCCGCCTCCTCCTCCTCTTCCCACCTGCCTCCGCCTCCTCCTCCTCTTCCCACCCGCCTCCGCCTCCTCCTCCTCTACCCACCCGCCTCCGCCTCCTCCTCCTCTACCCACCCGCCTCCGCCTCCTCCTCCTCTACCCACCCGCCTCCGCCTCCTCCTCCTCTACCCACCCGCCTCCGCCTCCTCCTCCTCTTCCCACCTGCCTCCGCTTCCTCCTCCTCTCCCACCCGCCTCCCCTCCTCTCCTCTACCTGCCCACACACCCACACTTACACAAACACACTTTCACCCACCCCCATACACACACACAAATACACACACACTTTCACACATATACACCCACCCCCATACACACACACAACTCACACACTCTCACACACACACACCCTTCCACACACACCCTCAAACACTCTTACACACACACACCCTTCCACTCACACACCGGCTCACTCACACACCCATATACACACACATGCACTCTCACGCATATACTTCCACACACCCTCTCACATACACACGCACCCACATACGCACCCACATACACACACACCCATACACTCACGCACCCACGCATATCTCGGTGATGATGGGAGGATATCAATAAGGAAATTGTTGGGGCTAAGCATTTGATTTACATGACTGGATGGTCAGTATACACACGAATTGAGTTGATTCGGGACTCAGAAAGGCCAATCAAAGGTTCCAAGGGGGATCGAGTGAACCTCCGTGTGTGGAGTAACATAACTCTTGTTGGCATCTTCAAGAAGGATGATCTTATGACCGACACAATATTGAAGACGTGTTAGTGATATAACAGGAGAAGTTGACTGGAAAGACCAAGGGCGTGAACTTCCACCATGCTGCAGGAGACTATGGTAAATGAAGAAGTACATGGGCTTACTAGTAGTGATGCTACCCCACCTGTCATCCCAATCTCCCGAACTGCATAATTAATGGGGCTCAGATGGCAAGTGAAAAGATAAAAAGGTAATTGTTAAAATTGAAAGTGGAATTGCCTGCAACCATTCACGGACTACCTGATTTTGTGGATCTAATTCAAATCAAGTGGAATATTTGACCTAACCCCCAATTTTGGGTGGTTATCCGGCGCGTGATCAGTGGACGTGAAGATTCAGCAAGGCTCTCTTGGCCTATAGAGGCCTATATAAACAAGGGATTTGTGCTCATTAGGGTACACACTTTTTGGTACATTTTTCTGGAGTCACTTTGCCGGGTATATACGTGCCAAAGTTCTCTCTTGCACTTGGTGGTTTCAAGTCTACTGTGGGAGCTACTCTGTAGTGTGTTTACAGAGGGGAGGCCTCTCAGTGAAGGGCTATGAGCACTATAGTGCAAAAGAGTAGCTTGGATTTTTCTTCTTTTCCGTGAGTCAGTGTGGTGGATTGTGTTCTATTCTCTTGAGAAGATCTTACCCTTTGTATTGTTCTGAGTTAGTCTGCATATCAGTGGTCCTTATGCTGATAGGAAGATACTGTTGTATTGGAGTTAATACTTTTAGGGTGGCTTGTTAGCCCTAAGTTTACACATTTGACCATCTTTCATCATTTGCCTAACTTTGTAGTCATCTGATTTGAATCAAGCAGTGTACGGTCTTTCTTGGTCATTTGTTTTCCATATTTCCGAAGTATTAACCACTCTGTGCAATCCATGTTATATACCTGCTCACAGAAATGTTAAAAGGTATACTTCCCTAAAGAGAACCCCCCTTGAGTAGGCGACGTACTGGATGGTTAAACTTTAATCTCTACTTTTGTTAAAAGCAGACACCCCAGTACCTCCTCTACAGCTATTTAAATCTACAATCATTTGTTTGCTTTTCCACCTATTCAAGTTTGACACTTTCCTGGCTAGTTTTTAGGGATTAAATGCTCTAAACATCTTAAGAACTTTTAAGCATTACTTACTCCTGAGTTAACCTTTGAGAAACCACTTTGTGAGAAGCCTCTCATGAATCATTTGATTCATTGATCTTTGTACTCATTCCATATTTAATTACCAATATAAATCTTCATATCAGAACATATGGCATGTATTGAAAGCTTGTCGAAGTGGATTTGGTGTATTTTCTACCTAAAATGTAAATCTATTCAACTTGTCTTTACATGTTTTCTTAAAATAGACCAAGGTAAGAAACCTATTCCATGATTTACTTTTAGTAACATGCTCTTTTGATAATCTAAGGATGTGCATTCACATGAATTGTTGAAAACATTTCACAAGGGCTCCTTGTGAGGAAGCTTTCAATTCTAGAATACTCACAATGCATACCCATTGGAGTCCTCCAACACCTCCAAGCAATATACTTTACATATCAATTCATATACTTGAAGTTTCATCATCATCTTAAGGTACTATAGTCTGTTTTATTGTTCATGACTACTGACTTCTTAGAGTCATTGAAGTGAATCTATGGTATGATTCTCTTAACCAATGCATTGATTACAGAGCAAAAATCCTTATGAACTTTTGTATGCAAATATATGATCATTGAAGATCTATATGGAGATATACAAGTCAATCTTTATGATTGGATATATGCATTGTCTTCTTCGTGAAATGTTGGGATCACGCATGTGACTTATTAAGTATTTACTATCACATTTTATGCACATTTTTCTTAGGTTACAGGAGGTAAGAATAGTGAGTATTTTTCTAAGCGTCAATTTCCATAAATAGAATGTTTTCTCTTCATGCTCATAATCTACAAATAGTTGGTCTTATGACAAAATTTGAGTGCAATGATAAAAATTACTATGATCACATTTATGGATGATAAGCAAGCCTAGAGATTGTATTAATGACTACAATCAAGTAATAAGCATGTACATAATAGGTCTTTCAAAGCAACCTCTAATCCTTGTACTCCTCCATCACCTCCTCACAGTGGTATCAAACTCAGGATGGTCTTTGATGGTGAAAGCATATCCGTAAGGAAGAAATATGTATCGATACGTATTTGCAAATTAGCTCATGCCTAGTCTAAGAAGGAAAACCAACTCAAGAAGAGAAAGAGAGCTTTAATACCTGGTGTGAAAAAGATGCTTTGACAACGTCATATATCTTAAAATCCATCTGTGATTTCTTTTTTCCACACACAAGGGGTTGTAACTTCACAAGAGACATGTAATGCATTTGGTCACTCTTTTCTTCAATAAATAGAGCCAAGAAGAATCACTTGTGGATGGAGTTCACCTTGCTCAAGAATCAATCCAGAAAGAGTTTCATTGACTTTTACACCATGACAAAGGACACAGATGATCAACTAGGAGGCATTCGATAAGATCTCCCCCTACCTTTTCTTCTTGATCTTTTACCTCTTCCACTTGACCTCTCCCCCTTCCTACATAGTTACCTTGGGAAGTACTTGCTTCCTTATCAAAGTTCTTCCTTTTTCATTTGACATCTTTACTTCTACCTTTATCAGTGTATAGGGAAAAGGATTGAATACCTTTTTGTGGATCTTCATTCTCCATAAGCTTGACATTATGAACAAAGATCTATCCCATGAGTGTGTTGAAGTAGGTATCTGCATGTCCGTGTATAGATCCATGATAGTGGTCAACGCTTCCCACTTTTCATTTGCTTTGATTCCATTGATGACTTGTGTGACTATGTTCTCTTCATCTATGATCTATTGAATGCTTCCTAGTTGATCATCTGTGTCCTTTGTGATGGTGAAAAAGTCAATGAAACTCTTTTTGGATTGATTCTTGAGGAAGGTGAACTCCATCCACAAGTGATTCTTCTTGGCGTTATTTATTGGAGAAAAGAGTGATTCAAATGCGCTACATGTCTCTTTTGAAGTTTCAACCCCTTGTGTGTGGAAGTAAGAAATCAGAGATGGACTTTAAGATATATGACGTTGTCAAAGCATCTTTTCACACCATGTATTAAAGCTCTCTTTGTCTTCTTGGTTTGATTTTCCTTCTTAGAATATGCATGAGCTAATTTGCAAATATGTATCCATACATAATTCTTCCTTATGGATATTTTGTCATCGTCAAAGACTGTTGTGAGTAGGTACTTTCATCCAATTTTTGAATCAAAGAAGGAGAACCATCACCCATAATGTATACACTATGATCCTGATTTGATACCATTGTGATGAGGTGATGGAGGAGTACAGAGATTAGAGTGTGTTTGAAAAAAACTATTCTGTACATGCATATTTCTTGATTGGAGACATTAATACAATCTCTAGGCTTGCTTATCATGCATAAATATGATCATAGCATATTTTATCATTGCACTCAACAGTTTGTGACAAGACCAACTAATTCTTGACTATGAGCATGAAGAGAAAACATTCTATTTATGGAAGAAGGCACTTACAAAAATATTCAGTACTCTTACCTCCTATAACGTGAGAAAAGTCCTTTTGCATACTTTCTAATAAGAAGGTAAGTGAGCTACAACAAGTTATTTCTTAAATTTAGAGTGCATAGAATGTGAGATATATACTTAATAAGTCACACGTGTGATCCCAACATTTCAAGAAGAAGATAGTGCATATATGCAATCCTAAAGATTGACTTGTATATCTCCATCTAGAGCTTCAATGATTTGCATACAAAAGTTCATAAGGATTTTTTCTCTGTAATCAATGCATTGGTTAAGAGAATCATGTCATAGATTTACTTCAATGACTCTGAGAAGTGAGTAGTCATGAACAATAAAACAGACAATAGTACCTCAAGATGATCATGAAACTTCAAGTATATGATTTTATATGTAAACTACAATGCTTGGAGGTGTTGGAGGACTCCAATGGGTATGCATTGTGCATATTCTAGAAATGAAAGCTTGCTCACAAGGAGCCCTTGTGAAATATTTTCAACAATTCATGTGAATGCACATCCTTAGATGATCAAAAGAGCATGTTTCTAAAAGTAAATCATGGAATAGGTCTCTTGCCTTGGTCTATATTTAAAAAACATGTAAAAACAAGTTGAATAGAGATGCTTCTTTAGGTAGAAAATACAACAAATCCACTTCGACAAGCTTTCAATCCATGCCATATGTGTTGACATGAAGATGTATATTGGTAATTAAATATGGAATGAGTCCAAAGATCAATGAATCAAATGATTCGTGAGAGGATTCTCACAAAGTGGTTTCTCAAAGGTTAACTCATGGGTAAGTAATGCTCAAACGTTCTCAATATGTTAATAGCATGCAATCCCTCAAAACTAGCGAAAAAGAAAAAGAAAATGAAAATGCTTCTCTTTTCATGAGAAAAAATGACCTTTTGATCCATGCTAAATTAAGTGAAACAATAGAATGTCTTTATTTTACCTTTCCAAACCATTACAAATGTGCCTTCTATATGGTCTTTTACATAAATGTTGGATGGCGAAAACTAGTCAAATTCGAATTTGTATGTTGCTACTTGTTCCTCTTCTTCATCTCGATTAGTTGAATATATTTGAACCCTTTGAATTACCTTCACGTGACTTCTTTTATTTTCAAAAATTCATCTCCTTCCTTCATCTTTTATTTCCTTCACTTGATGTAGACTATTTCTTTAGCATATTCACGGTAGATAATTCCACACCAAGCCTTGAAAACACCATTTTCATGACTTGATGAGGGTCCATGGGCACCATCACTACCACAGCTTTCCCACATTAAACATGTGCTTCCTCTAGAAGTTCCAACAATCATCAAATAACTCTAACATGGAAGATTAAAAGTGATGATCTTTTCTCACAAATTCAAGATCAAATCGAGCATGGACAAAAAAAATGCATGGCGATGTTATGAAGACCTATCATTGCATACTCTTAAATGCATGAGAAAAAATTGTGGTGCATGATGAAGTACTTGAGCAATTCACAAATGTTTTTTTGACAAAGAGGTTGATCACTATTAATGTTCTCTCAGTTTAATAAGATACTTAAGTTTTTGGCTACAAAAAGATATTTGCATGGGTTTTCAATTTCAATACACGTGAGATTGCAATGTTGTTAAAGACACACATAGTTGAAATGAAAATTCCTCCACATACAGTGCAAAAGAAAAGACACTTAGAGATCCCAAGTGGCACATGGATGTAGATCCATAAACTTGTCACACTTCATTAGTACAATTAATGAATATCATTCGAAATGATCTCACATTCACTCATGTGCAAATGAAATATTGTCCATGGGTGAAACCTTAGTGTTTATATGAAAGCCATTGATAGTGTATGTCTCTATTGAATGATAGTTTAGATGCATAAGAAAAAATTCAAGAGCATAGACAAGATTTCTTCCTTAAGGCAAGAAAGATATCAATCAAGAGGATTTCTACTCATTTGAAGTTATTAATCACTGACCTAGCTGCTTCCAAAATGATTCTACTCCTCCTTTATATTACATCATTTTGCCCTAGTGTATGTATAGTTGTAATATACATTTGATCCCTGTCTCTTCTAAGGAAGCATTAAACTCATGGTAGAAGTATTTTTGCCCTCCATCACAACTTAGCCCCTTCAATGTTCTACCTATTTTATTTTCTATAACTGCAAGATACTTCTAGAAACAAGAAAATGCTTCATCTTTACAATTAATGAAATATAATATAGTCCATTTACTACAATCATGAATGAAATATACATAATACCTTGACGCTGAGATAGATGGTTCCTTGCTTGGTCCCCAAAGATTAGTTTGGACAATATCCAAGATGTCGCCATGTATGTATCTCTTTTTTGTGAAAGATTCTCTATGACACATGCCCAATAGCCATCCATTGGTTTTGTAAATCATGTGTTGCTTTGTGATATTAGGTAGTACAACTACACTTTGATATATACTAATTTGTTTGAAGCTTTTGTCTCCTTTACCTCTTTTTCTTGAACTTCTCCCTCTTCCTACAAAGTTAGCTTTGCAGGCTCTTACTTCTTCATCATGCTTCTTCATTTTTATTTAGCATTATATCTTCTAGTTTTGTCACTTTATAGGGCAAAGGACGAGTTATCTTTTTTTTGTACCTCCATAAACCATAAGCTTTGATTGATGGGTAAAGAATTGGTCCATGAGTGTGGTGAAATCTGTTACTTTCATGTAGATGTAAAGATCCATGGAAATCATGAATGCCTCCCACTTATCATCTCGCTTGATGTCATTGATGGCTTCTGTGGTTATCTTCTCTTCATCTATGATCTATCCAATGCTTCCTAATTGATCATATATGTCCTTTGTTTTCATCATAAAGTCAATGACACTCGGATTGCTTCTTGAGGGAGATGAATGCCATCCAAATAACTCTTCATGGCCTTAGTGCCTTAAAAGGAGGATCAACCAACATAGAGCTTTGGTGAGAGTCTTGGTTCTCTTTGATCTTTTTGTTTTTGTTTCTATGGAGTAATCTAGTTTCCTATGGAAGGCCAAACCTCTCGATTAGCCTATATATACATGAATAATGCACTACCACATACCTGAAATTAAACCAACATACCTCTACCGTATAACTCCTTATCTAGAGGTACTTAGATACTTATTTAAGCTCTACCGTGAGAGTGCACGCGTGGAAATTGTCATCATCTTTGCACTTATTCTTAGTAGCAAATTTTTGGTATTCTAAAATATATGTTGTTAGTTTTTCTTTTAGTAGAGAGTAGTACTTCCTTAACTTGTTAGTATATTCCTAATATCACCATAGTGCATGAGTGATGGCTTCATCTTCTAGAGTTGGTGCATCTGCTAATGTTGTTGTTGCACTAATTTTCCTTTGTCCACTAGAATTTGCTAAAGGGAAGCTTGATGGTACAAATTGCACGCTCTAAAGGATTAGAATTCTAAAATTTTGGACTCTCATGAATTTCTAGATAGTGTCATGAGGCCAAGAGAGCATAGTAAATCTTTCATAATTGTAACCCCTAAGTTGATTCTCGCGATTTATGTACATATGGGCTATGTAGATGAAAGAGGATTAAGCAGCAAAAAAGAGCCTCATATCATATTATCAATATGTCTTTTATGGATGAAATTATGGGATCAATAAAATAACCCATAGTTGTAAACGAGGCACTCAAAGACCCCAAGTGGAGAGCGACAATAAAGGTTGAGTATGATAGCATACCAAAGAATCACACTAGGGAATTGGTTGATTTACCACGAAAGAAAAAAGTGATCAGAACCAAGTGGATTTAGAAATCAAAATACAAACAAAATAGTACATTAGAGAAATACAAAGCTAGATCTGTTAAGCAAGGATTCACACAAGTGGAAACTACCCTAGATGTCAAATTGAGCTAACATACCTCTACCTTGTAACTCCCTATCTAGAGTGGTTTAAATCATTATTCCATCTCTACCTTGAGAGTGCACAAGTGGATAATGCTATCATCTTTCTATTTTTTGTAAGTAGCAAATATTTGAAGTTCTACTATATCTATTATCTTCTCTATCATTGCTCTTCAACTCTCCTACATAACTACTTTCGTACATGGTATAATAGTTGTTAGGTATCTATTAGTAGTGAAGAGTAATTTCTAAACTTGCAAGTTTATTCTTATTATCACCATAGTGCATGAGTGATGGATTCATCTTCTAGTGTTAGTGCACCTACTAATACTATTGTTGCATCTATTCACATTTGTTCGCCTTCATTCATGGAAAGAGAGCTTGATGGAATAAATTACACACTAGAAGTTCAAAATTTCTCCAATTTTGGATTGTTGTGAGTTGTTGGATAATTTTATGGGTCAACACGACCTGATCCAAGGTCGATTGCTTTGGAAGTTCCATCAAACCCTTGAGTGATAATGTAGCTTGATCTAGATCTAGTTGAGCTTAGAAGAGGTGGAATGTAGATGCATTATGTGTTGTTGTTATGAGTGTAAGAAATTATGTGCTTACTTTATTCTAGCAGATCACTAAAGTGAATGAAGCTTAAGAATATTAGCTTTCCAATATGAAACCAAGATCGGATTCAAAATCTTCAGAATCAATTACCAAACGAGAATCACTTTGACTGAGAGAAGTTTGAAGACTCCCTCAAGCAAATCAAACATTAACAAGATCAAATCTGTGTTGTCGGTTTTCTAATAACACTTGAAGAACTTGCTTATAGGTGTGTTCAAAATTGTCTTGAAATATATGATGGGCTCCTAACTATCCTTGACACTCTTGTTCGACCATCACCTTTTTCATTGGCAGAGTTTTTTCAGTACTTTTATACGAATAAATGTGTTTCAAGAATAGGAATGGATCAAATCATAGGCAACATTTTATACAAATGCAAAGGGAAAAGGATCTTATGGTGATTTAAATAAGAATCCAAAGATTAACTAGAAGCTTTTTCCATTGTGAAAAGAAGATTCATGCCATTAAGGGTTGTAGGAAGAAGGAACGCTCATAATATCAACCTCTATTCCATAGGAACCTAGAAAATCTCTGTCTTGTTCAAATGGTAATTTCTTTCTAAGGTATCTACTAACCATCTCTAGTCCAATGTGACTGACCACAAGTTTCAATCCGAATCGATTGACAACTTCTCCTCATAATTGAGCTCTTATGTATATGCATTCCATATTAATATCATGAGAGGTAGACATTGTTCGTTCCTCAAAAGTAGTCACAATAAAGCATCAAAGACATTTAAAACATCATGAAGACTCAATCATAATCTTACCTCCATGGGAATGGCAAGCCCATTACAGTCCTTGAGTATGGTCTCTACAATTCATTAGAATCTTCCTTGAAGAGCTGATATGAACATAGCAAGAAGAGAAGGTCTTTCCAAAAACCTGATATAGACTTGTATATCTTGCTTGCATACATTAATAAACCTACTAACCTTGCCAATGATGCATAAACATGATCATAGTACTTTCTAGAAATGTGATCAAAAGTATGTGCCAATAAGAAATATTTGTAGATTACAAGCATGAAGACAACACCTTATATTCATGGAATAAGACACTTAGAAATGCCCACTACAGACAAGTCATCAATGAAATCAAATCAAATAAAAAGTGGGAAGCATGGACCATTATCATGGATCTATACATGGACATGCAAATACCTACTTCAACACACTCATGGGACAAATCTTTGTTCATAATGTCAAGCTTATGGAGAATGAAGATCCACAAAAATCTAATCAATCCTCTTCCCTATACACTGATAAAGGTAGAGGTAAATATTTCAAATAAAAAAGTAAGAAGTGCGATGAAGAAGCAAGTACTTCCCAAGGTAACTCTGTAGGAAGGGGGAGAGGTCAAGTGCAAGAGGAAGAAGAGGAAGAAAAGGTAGGGGGAGATCTTAAATCCCCTCACTTTGTTCCATATGTGCACCCACAAGTCATAGCACTAATCATTCCTTCATGAATCCAAGGAACCAAAGAGGAATAGGATACAATAGAGGAGGATATTGAGCTCCTAAGGTAATGCAGTATAAACTTATTGAACCAGAGTAGTATGAACTTATTGAAGAAGAGTTCTATATATACCTAGCATCACCAAAACAATTGATAATTATAGAAGATATCGTGGAGATCCATACCAAGTGTTGAAAAAGATTTCCAATGGAGAAAAGAGAGGTAGACTATTCACCTTTGAACTCCAAGGGACAAGGAACATATAATTGTTCAATTATGGTACAAAACCTCCATCAAACGTAGATGTTTTACACTAAAGTTCAGCTCAAATTGGAGAGAGGAGTTTGAAACAAACTAGAAGATATGAAAAGTTTAGTTGGACTACCAAATGTACATGATTTACAAATGTAGTCCATGCCAATTTGGAAACTATCACAGGCAACCCTTCAATCTATCAACCATTGCATGGATCATCAATGTAACATCCTTGTGAACATGTGTATGCAAGGATTTGATCATTGAAGCTCTTTTGTAAAGAATGAGTCAATCTCAATGACTCTGTATTTGCATTTTCTTATTCCCAAAATGTAAGGATGACATGTGTGAGTTCTTAAGTAAATATCTCACATTTGAGGCACTCCATATTTCAGCTATGAGTTGAAATAGCTCATGTATGTTCCTATTAGAAACTTTGCAAGGGGAGTTTGCACAATTCATAGTAGGTTGAGAGTAGTGGGCATCTCTAAGTGTCTTATTCCATGAATATAAGGTGTTCTCTTCATGCTTGTAGTCGGGAAATATTTTGTATTGGCACATATATTTGATCACATTTCTCCAAAGTAATATGATCATGTTTATGCATCATTGGCAAGGCTAGTAGGTCTATTAATGTATGGAGACAAGATATACAATTCTATATCAGGTTTTTTGAAAGACCTTCTCATCTTTCTATGTTCCTATCACCTTCTCATAGAAGATCTTATGAATTGTAGAGATCATACTCAAGGAGTGTAATGGGCTTGCCATTCCCATGGAGGTAAGATTATGATTGATTCTTCATAATGTTTTAAATGTGTTTGATGCTTTATTGTGACTACTTTTGAGGTATGAACAATGTCTACCTCTCATGATATTAATGTGGAATGCATATACATAAGAGCTCAATTATGAGGAGAAGTTGTCAATCGATTCGGATTGAAACTTGTGGTCAGTCACATTGGACAAGAGATGGTTAGTAGATACCTTAGAAAGAAATTACCATTTGAACAAAACAGAGATTTTCTAGGTTTGTATGGAATAGAGGTTGATATTATGAGCGTTCCTTCTTTCTACAACCCTTATTGGCATGAATCTTCATTTCACAATGGAAAAAGCTTCTAGTTAATCTTTGGATTCTTATTTGAATTATCATAAGAGACTTTTCCCTTTGCATTTGTTGAAAATTTTGCCTATGATTTGATCCATTCTTATTCTTGAAACACATTTATTCTTATAAAAGCATTGAAAAAACGCTGCCAATGAAAAAGGTGATGGTCTAACCAGAGTGTCAAGGATAGTTAGGAGCCCATCATATATTTCAAGACAATTTTGAACACACCTATAAGCAAGTTCTTCAGGTGTTATTAGAAAACCCACAACACAGGTAGAGCATCTCAAGGTAGAGCTTAAATGAGTATCTAAGTACCTCTAGATAAGGAGTTATAAGGTAGAGGTATGTTGGTTTAATTTCAGGTATGTGGTAGTGCATTATCATGTATATATAGGCTAATGGAGAGGTTTGGCCTTCCATAGGAAACTAAATTACTCCATGGAAACCAAAAAAAAAGATCAATGAGAACCAAGACCCTCACCGAAGTTCTATCTTGGTTGATTCTCCTTTTAAGGCACTAAAGCCATGAAGAGTTATTTGGATGGCATTCATGTCCCTCAAGGAGCAATCCAAGTAGAGTGTTATTGACTTTATGATGAAAACAAAGGACACATATGATCAATTAGGAAGCATTGGAGATATCATAGATGAAGAGAAGATAACCACACAAGCCATTGATGACATCAAGCGAGATGATAAGTGGGAGGCATTCATGATTTCCATGGATCTATACATCTACATGCAAGTAACAGATTTCACCACACTCATGGACCAATTCTTTACCCATCAATCAAAGCTTATGATTTATGGAGATACAAAAAAAAGATAACTCGTCCTCTGCCCTATAAAGTGACAAAAGTAGAAGATATGATGCTAAATAAAAATGAAGAAGCATGATGAAGAAGTAAGAGCCTTCAAAGCTAACTTTGTAGGAAGAGGGAGAAGTTCAAGAAAAAGAGGTAGAGGAAGAAGGTTCATACCCAGGCTTAAACAAGGTTTCCAAATGAGAAAATACGGGTAGTATATTCACATTTGAACTCCAAGACACAAGGAGCATAACATTGTTCAATTATGGTACACAAACTCTATCACACTTGGAAGTTTGGGACAAAAGCTTAGCAAACTTTGGAGAGAGAAGCTTAAAACAAATTAGTATATATCAAAGTGTAGTTGTACTACCTTATATCACAAAGCAACACATGATTTACAAAACCAATGGATGGCTATTGGGCATGTCTCATAGAGAATCTTTCACAAGAAAGGGATACATACATGGCGACATCTTGGATATTGTCCGAACTAATCTTTGGGGACTAAGCAAGGAACCATCTATCTAAGGGTCAAGGTATTATGTATATTTCATTCATGATTGTAGTAAATGGACTATATTATATTTCATTAATTGTAAAGATGAAGTGTTTTCTTGTTTCTAGAAGTATTTTGCAATTATAGAAAATAAAATAGGTAGAACATTGAAGGGGCTAAGGTGTGATGGAGGGCAAAGATACTTCTCACATGCGTTTAATGCTTCCTTAGAAGATAGAGGGATCAAATGTATATTACAACTATATATACGCTAGGGCAAAATGATGTAATATAAAGGAGGAATAAAATCATTTTGGAAGCAGCTAGGTCAGTGATTAATAGCTTCAAATGAGTAGAAATCCTCTTGATTGATATTTTTCTTGCCTTAAGGAAGAAATGTTGTCTATGCTCTTGAATTTTTTCTTATGCATCTAAAGTATCATTCAGTAGAGACATACACTATCAATGGATTTCATATAAACACTAAGGTTTCACCCATGGACAATAATTCATTTTCACATGAGTGAATGTGAGACCATTTCGAGTGATACTCATCAATTGTAGTAATGAAGTGTGACAAGTTTATGGATCTACATCCATGTGCCACTTGGCATCTCTAAGTGTCTTTTCTTTTGCACTGTATGTGGAGGAAGTTTCACTTTGACTATGCGTGTCTATAACAACATTGCAATCTCACGTGTATTGAAATTGAATTGCTCAAGTAACATTTGTGAATTGCTCAAGTACTTCATCATGCACCACCACTTTCTCTCATGCATTTAAGAGTATGCAATGATAGGTCTTCATAACATGGCCATGCATTTTTTTGCCCATGCTCAATTTGATCTTGAATTTGTGAGAAACGATCATCACTTTTAATCTTCCATGTTAGAGTTATTTGATGATTGTTGGAACTTCTAGAGGAAGCACATGTTTGGTGTGGGAAAGCTCTGGTAGTGATGGTGCCCATGGACCCTCATCAAGTCATGAAAATGGAGTATTCAAAGCTTGGTGTGGAATTGTCTACCTTAAATACGCTAAAGAAATAGTCTACATCAGGTGAAGAAAAGAAAAGGTGAAGGAAGGAGATCAATTTTTGAAAATAAAAGAAGTCACGTGAAGGTAATTGAAAGGGTTCAAATATATTCAACTAATGGAGATGAAGAAGAGGAACAAGTAGCAATATACAAATTCGAATTTGGATAGTTTTCGCCATCCAACACTTATGTAAAAGACCATATAGAAGGCACATTTGTAATGGTTTGGAAAGGTAAAATAAAGACATTTTATTGTTTCACTTAATTTAGCATGGATCAAAAGGTCATTTTTTCTCATGAAAAGAGAAGCATTTTCATTTTCTTTTTCATTTTGGCTAGTTTTGAGGAATTGAATGCTATAGACATATTGAGAACGTTTGAGCATTACTTACCCCTGAGTTAACCTTTGAGAAACCAATTTGTGACAATCCTCTCATGAATCAATTGATTCATTGATCTTTGTACTCATTCCATATTTAATTACCAATATACATCTTCATGTCAACACATATGGCATGGATTGAAAGCTTGTCGAAGTGGATTTGGTGTATTTTCTACCTAAAAAATCATCTCTATTCAACTTGTTTTTACATGTTTTCTTAAAATAGACCAAGGTAAGAAACCTATTCCATGATTTACTTTTAGAAACATGCTCTTTTGATCATCTCAGGATGTGCATTCACATGAATTGTTGAAAACATTTCACAAGGGCTCCTTGTGAGCAAGCTTTCATTTCTAGAATACGCACAATGCATACCCATTGCAGTCCTCCAACACCTCCAAGCATTGTAGTTTACATATAAAATCATATACTTGAAGTTTCATGATCATCTTGAGGTACTATTTTCAGTTTTATTGTTCATGACTACTGACTTCTCAAAGTGATTGAAGTGAATCTATGACATGATTCTCTTAACCAATGCATTGATTATAGAGAAACAATCCTTATGAACTTTTGTATGCAAATATATGATCATTGAAGCTCTAGATGGAGATATACAAGTCAATCTTTAGGATTGCATATCTGCACTGTCTTCTTCCTGAAATGTTGGGATCACACGTGTGACTTATTAAGTATATATCTCACATTCTATGCACTCTAAATTCAAGAAATAACTTGTTGTAGCTCACTTATCTTCTTATTAGAAAGTATGCAAAAGGACTTTTCTTAGGTTATAGGAGGTAAGAGTAGTGAATTATTTTGTAAGTGCCTTCTTCCATAAATAGAATGTTTTCTGTTCATGCTCATAATCAACAAAAATAGTTGGTCTTGTCACAAACTGTTGACTGCAATGATGAAATATGCTATGATCACATTTATGCATGATAAGCAAGCCTAGAGATTGCATTAATGTCTCGAATCAAGAAACATGCATGTACAGAATAGTTTTTTCAAACACGCTCTAATCTTTGTACTCCTCCATCACCTCATCACAATGGTATCAAATAAGCATCATAGTGTATACATTATGGGTGATGGTTCTCCTTCTTTGATTGAAAAATTGGATTAAAGTACCTACTCAGGACGGTCTTTGACGATGACAACATATGTATAAGGAAGAATTATGTATGGATACATATTTGCAAATTAGCTCATGCCCCGTCTAAGAAGGAAAATCAACCCACGAGGAGAAAGAGAGCTTTAATACATGGTGTGAAAAAGATGCTTTGAGAACATCATATATCTTAAAATCGATCTCTAATTTCTTAGTTCCACACACAAGGGGTTGAAACTTCAAAAGAGACATGTACTGCATTTGAATCACTCTTTTCTCCAATAAATAACGCCAAGAAGAATCACTTGTGGATGGAGTTCACCTTCCTCAAGAATCAATCCAGAAACAGTTTCATTGAATTTTTCACCATGACAAAGGACACAGATGGTCAAATAGGAAGCATTTAAAAGATCATAGATGAAGAGAAAATAGTCAGACAAGTCATCAATGGAATCAAAGCAAATGAAAAGTGGGAAGCATTGACCACTATCATGGATCTATACATGGACATGCAGATACCTACTTCAACACACTCATGGGACAAATCTTTGTTCATAATGTCAAGCTTATGGAGAATGAAGATCCACAAAAAGATATTCAATCCTCTTCCCTATACACTGATAAAGGTAGAAGTAAAGATGTCAAATGAAAAAGGAAGAAGTGTGATAAGGAAGCAAGTACTTCCCAAGGTAACTGTGTAGGAAGGGGGAGAGGTCAAGTGGTAGAGGTAGAAGATCAGGAAGAAAAGGTAGGGGGAGATCTTAAATCCCCTCACTTTGTGCCATATGTGCACCTACAAGTCATACCACTAATCATTCGTTCATGAATCCAAGGAACTAGAGAGGAAGAGGATACAATACCCATGCTTTTCTTACACACATCTCTCTCTCTCTCTCTCTCTCTCTCTCTCTCTCTCTCTCTCTCTCTCTCTCTCTCTCTCTCTCTGTGAGTGCACGCAGAGAGGGGGGCAGGTATCGCCCATGATGCAACCTTGACTTATCAAATATGAAATCTTTTGGCGCATTAATAGAACATTTGTTGTGTCAATACTTACATTAAGATACCAAACACAATTTGTTTGCATCTGGATGTGTAGAAATGAAGATGTAGAAAAGAATATCTTTACAAGTTCCATGTTACAAGAAATAAACTTAAAATGAAGATCAAGAGAAGAATATCTTTACAAGTTCCAGGTTACAAGAAAGAAATGTAACTTACATGAAAATACCAAACACAATTTATTTACATCCGGATGTGCAAAAATGAAGATGAAGAAAGTATTTTTCTTTACAAGTTTCCAGTTCCAAGTTAAAAGAAATAAGTGCAGCTCAACGATTCTCTTTGGAATCGTCAAGTTACAAGTTTCCATGTCCTAAACGATTTGCTTTGGAATCGCGATTTCTGAGAAGGCTAAACGATTTGCTTTGGGATTGGCATTTCTGAAATGGCATGTCCTTCCTTCCTTCTGATAGACACATGTGACATTGCGAATAATGTCTCTGTTTGCTTGATTATGGGAGTCCCTCCTGTCAATGTTTCTGAAGAGAGGCGTTCCAAACAGTTTGATTGATGTGCGCTTCAGCTGCGCGCAATAGACCTGCACGATATACTGTTGCTCCTCCTGCTCGCTTGCATGCCCTTGACATGATGTTTTCCGTTTTGAACCTGATCCGAGTTTCAGATTTTCAGAGGGCGGTGCTGAACTGCGGTGGCCAGCCCAGCACGGCGAAGTTGCCGGGAAATTCTTATTTGCGGTGGTGGCAAACCACGATGGACCTGCGACAAGCTTATTATTTCTTGTGCAGCAGCAGCAACATGTCGGAACAGGCTTGTTTGCCAGCAGCACAGGCTTAGTTCTTACGCAGGAGGAGGAGTTGTTAGGCGTATTATCATTCTGCTTTTTTTCTGCAGGTCTTTCACATTCACATTGATTGAACCGTTTGGAAGTCGGCGTATCATCTTCATTCTGCTTTTGCATCGAAACCTTTTCTGCAGGTCTTTGACATTCACTTTGATTGAACCGTTTGCCTGGGGGGATTCTTCATCATTATCAGCGAGTGAAGAAGTTTCCATAGTGGATGACGACGATCTTTCTCGAATATTTTGGAGGATGCGTGCCCCCCAAGCACACGCGAGACTTTTCGCAAGCTTCCTTATGCAGGCAGCCGAATGCTTGCAGAGATCCTCTAATGACGATGATCGGGTACATTTACCGTCATCTTGATTAATTTGAACAGCAATCCTCTAATGACGATGATCCGTTCTTCCTCGGCATATTCTTTTCCAGCCTCGAACACGTTCAGTGATTGTAGCTCGGGCTTCACCTTCTTCAAGTTGTCGTGTAAGGGTTGATGCTCGGCAGCAGACATCTTTGTTTCTTACAGATAGCACCACCACTCGCAGCAGCAGCAGCAGCAACGCAATGCTCTCTTGTTCCTTCCTTCGAGTACGACAGCACCAACGTTATGTCGTTCCTTCGATTCGTAATGAGTGAAATAAGAAACCGTCGCAATGAGTAAAATTAGGGAGGAGAGGTGTGTTTATATATGACGTCGACCAACATGCGTCTTTCATCGCTCTATCAATTCTTTATTGTTCCCTTTTTTTATTTTGTTTTTTTAAGAAAGTTCGGTCCTTGGCCTTTTTCTTTTCCCTTTGTAACACTCTTTACATCCCCAAATTTTACCCTTGCTTTGTGGGATTCGGGAGTCCCAAGGGCACTAGTACCATTGGCTTGTAACTTTTTCTTCCTTTTTAATTAAAATTCTTCATAATTATAATTCCTTTTTCTCATATAAATCAGAGTATCTATATAGGGTATGGAATTGGAACGCCCAACATATGCACGAATTCCTTCTAGATAGCACATGGACAACTACAACGAATGAGATTCTAATATATGAGCATCTTGTCATTAGTTCCATTACTATACCTATTTACTTGATTGATGCCGTGTTTCATGTGCTTCTAGGTTCCCAATCAACATCTCATGTTTACATATATGAGTATCTTGGCCATTACTATACTTATTTACTTGATTGATGCCGTGTTTCATGTGCTTCTAATTTCCCAATCAACATATCATGGTGTTATATTTCCATTGGCAAACTTTCGTTTCATTAATGAATAAGAGTTTCATGCTAAGACTACCCTCACCTACATAACATACAAATCCTCTTATTCTCTATGGAAGGATCGATCATGTAATTGCTGGAGGGGCCATGAATACACATAACTCATAAGAGAGGTTGATGCTATCCACATCCATATTCTATGAACTCACTTATCCACCTCAAGGGTCACTTGAAAACTTTCTATGGTTTTCTTATGTAAATCTTTATCAAAATCTTTGTGAATATGACAATGCTTGACAAAATTTCCAACTCAATATAGCGAGAGTCTTGCTCCCTCCATCTGTTAATAACAACAAAAGTATTCAACTTTCTGAGAATTTTTTTAAGGTGAGGATTGGATACAACTTACATCCTACAATAGATTCCTAAGAAACTAATCATGCTAAATATGCTGGTTAAAGGGTCCCATTATCATTAACTAGAAGGAAGATCTTTGCTATTGTAGAATGGAAGAAGAAACTACTAAAAACATTTGAAGATTCGAGGATGTAGGCACATCAATGCACACTTACAAAAGGGGCATAATTTTTCATACACGAAAACCTAACGATCACATCAAAAGCATATATACTAAACACATGGAGAACATTGAATGTTTGAAGCACTCCCTTTCACTCCACGAATGCAGATAGAAGAGACTACTCCATCAAAAGGGGAAATTCAAACTTCCATGTTTTTTCATTCTTTACCTAGGATACTACCCAAAATACAAGCTTTAGCGCATTGAGAAGATCATTTTATCAGGATGAGATGAAGGAAAACCCTAGCTCATATGTGTTATAGAAAAAAACCATCCACGAGACCAAACTTTGTAGCTTTCTGAAGTGTTTCACATAACAAAGAACGAAATCAAAGAGAGAGTTTCAGATCTAAAGAGAAACAAAGGATGCTTTTTTCATTAAGAGTAATTACAACTATAAGATTTGTTGAAAGATATGATGTGGATCTTAACAAATTAAATCCAGAAAGGGCCCATGATATGTCTTTCTGCATCTATGAGGGCTCGTACATTGTAGAAGAGGAAGAAGCAGAAGAAGAAAAAGTAAAGGGTTTACCACCTAGAACTTGGGGAAAGTTTGTACTTAATGAATGAATTATGTTCAAGGTTCATAGATGTTAAAAAAGAAGCTCTAAGACTATAGCTTTAATATACCGATTAGGGGTCTGAGCAGAGACACCCATCTTACTTGCCTTTATTCTTGGTGTGGACATCGCATCTTTTATCTTTCCATTCTTTGAAAGCAAATTGATATGCTTCTCTTTAAGTGTTGCATTGTTATCAAGAACTCATGCATGGCATTCCATTGCCATCCCAAAAGCATCATCAGAAGCTTTCTAGGAATATCTAAATAGGATTTTTACTTAGAAATTTAAAGATTTACTTCAATAAAGATATATTAAAGTCATAATAGAATTTTGCATATTGAGAAGCTTCTAAATGTTTTATTGACCTGCTATCCTGCATTAAGCTTGTTTTTGTAGCATCTAAGGAATATTGTATCTCATATGTTCTCTTCTCAAGGATATTTCTCAAGGTTTTTAAGCACTCCAAGAAGTTAAGCTTCACCATTAGAACCAGTTCATCTTAGAATATGAGTGGTTGGCTGCATTGGTGATCATCTATCTCATTAACGAGGTTTCCTTTGGTGCCTTCAAACATTTGTGCACTTATCCAAGGTACAAGCATATTGGAAGCAAGATCCAACATCATTTGTGCAAAACCCCACTCTTTGACTTTAAGGTTGTATGTGCTCATATCACATTTCCATCACTCTTCAAGAGCAACAAATAGAGTATCCTATGTTGGGAAAACCCTAATAAACCTACGTTATCAATGCTTTTTGCCAACTTAGCTGTTCTAGTTTTTGCCAACTTAGCTCTTCTAATCTGAGCAAACACACCCATCTTACTTAACTTCATTCTTGGTGTGGACATTGCATCTTTTATCTTTCCATGCTTTGGAAGCAAATTGATACTCTTCTCTTCAAGTGTTGCACACTTATCAAGAAATCATGCATGACCTTCCATTGCCATCCCAAAAGCATCATCAAAAGCTTTCTAGGAATATCTAAATAGGATTTTTCCTTCGAAATTTAAAGAGTCACTTCAATAAAGATATATTAAAGTCATAATAGAAGTTTGCATATTGAAAAGCTTCAGATGTTTCGTTGACATGCTATCCTGCATTAAGCTTGTTTTTATAGCATCTAAGGAAGATTGTAACTCATATGTTCTCTTCTCAAGGATCTTTCTCAAGGTTTTGAAGCACTCCAAGAAGTTAAGTTTCACCATTTTAACCTATTCATCTTAGAAGATGAGTGGTTGGCTGCATTGTTGATCATCTATCTCATTAACGAGGTTTTGTTTGGTGCCTTCAAACATTTGTGCACTTATCCAAGGTACAAGCATAGTGGAAGTGAGATCCCACCATCATTTGTGCATAGAAGTTTGAAGCTTCCTTTACTATCACAGCAACAATTCTGACTCGAGTTTCCTCTAAGGCTCTAAACATTGTCTTGCTTTATTAACTATTATAAATGGCAATACTTTTAGAATTACAGAGGTATCTTGTACATTGGGCTCATTTCTGACCTAAAATGAATCAACAACAAGCCGTTCTAAGACCCCATCCACCTATTTAGCCCGACAAAAACTCCAAGAAGCTAGTATTGCACCGTGGTTCCCATGGATGAATAGCTTTGCAGACATGGTCTTGAGACAAGGAGATGCTATATAGCAAGTTGTGCTACTTATTTTCACCAAAACAATTGTTGCTGGATAAGAACCCAAAGAGTATTACATAAAGAAACTATGTTAACAACCAAATTGATTCTAGGAACTATTGTAACAAGGTGGAAAGGCATGACACTTGTATTATCAAGAGCCTGGGAATGAGAAAGAAAGCTAGAGAAAAAAAAAAGGAGATGAGAAAGAGAGAGTGAGAGAGAGAGACAGAGAGAGAAGAAAGTAGAAAGAGAAAGAATTCAAGTTAAAGAAGAGAGAAGTGCAATAGTGAGAGCGAAGAAAGACTTTGTGCCATATGTGCACCTACAAGTCATACCACTAATCATTCCTTCATGAATCCAAGGAACCAGAGAGGAAGAGGATACAATACCCATGATATTCATACACACATCCCTCTCTCTCTCTCTCTCTCTCTCTCTCTCTCTCTCTCTCTCTCTCTTTGTGAGTGCACGCAGAGGGGGGGGGGGCAGGTATTGCCCATGATGCAACCTTGACCTATCAAATATGAAATCTTTTGGCGCATTAATAGAACATTTGTTGTGTCAATACTTACATTAAGATACCAAACACAATTTGTTTGCATGTGGATGTGTAGAAATGAACATGCAGAAGAGAATCTCTTTACAAGTTCCATGTTACAAGAAATAAACTTAAAATGAAGATCTAGAGAAGAATATCTTTACAAGTTCCAGGTTACAAGAAAGAAATGTAAGTAACTTACATGAAAATACCAAACACAATTTATTTACATCCGGATGTGCAAAAATGAAGATGAAGAAAGTAATTTTCTTTACAAGTTTCCAGTTCCAAGTTACAAGATATAAGTGCAGCTCAACGATTCGCTTTGGAATCGTCAATTTACAAGTTTCCATGTCCTCAACGACTCGCTTTGGAATCGTGATTTCTGAGAAGGCTAAACAATTTGCTTTGGGATTGGCATTTCTGAAATGGCATGTCCTTCCTTCCTTCTGATAGACACATGTGACATTGCGAATAATGTCTGTGTTTCAGCTTTGCTTGATTATGGGAGTCCCTCCTGTCAATGTTTCTGAAGAGAGGCGTTCCAAACAGTTTGATTTATGTGCGCTTCAGCTGTACGCAATAGACCTGCACGATATACTGTTGCTCCTCCTGCTCGCTTGCATGCCCTTGACATGATCTTTTCCGTTTTGAACCTGATCCGAGTTTCAGATTTTCAGAGGGCGGTGCTGAACTGCGATGGCCAGCCCAGCACGGCGAAGTTGCCGGGAAATGCTTATTTGCGATGGTGGCCAACCACGGTGGACCTGCCAGAGGCTTATAATTTCTTGTGCAGCAGCAGCAACAACATGTCAGAATAGGCTTGTTTGCCAGCAGCACAGGCTTACTTCTTATGCTACTTGTTCCTCTTCTTCATCTTGAATTTGCTCCTGCCCCCCTCTACGTGCACACACGCAGAGAGATGCGTCTAAGAATAGCATGGTACATGTGTGCATGCGTGAGTAGAAAGAAACATGTGTGCAAAATTGCCATTATACATCATATTTTACAAGGATCCAATAGACAATTGAATGTTTTTTTTTTGCTACATCTAATATTTTTTTTTCATGCGTGCCATTGTTTCAAGTGCATATGAGCCTTGGAAATAGTCCGAAGGGCCACACAACCACACAACTTATGGATTCTTTTGTGTAATGGATACTATGAGATTTTCTTTTCTTCATATTCAACCCCAAACTCGCACTTTATTTCAAAGGTCATTTGACTACATAATAGGAGAGTGTCAAACTTGAAGAGGTGGAAAAGCAAACATATGATTGTAGATTTAAATAGCTATGAACTACTTCTCTCTCTCATATTATTTTAAAAGATATTATATTTTCCATCACAAGTCCATTAGGTTAAACCAAATGAGAAAGTCTTGCATTGCATGAATGTTTATTATGAGAAACAATTAAAAATGAAAAATCTTCGATTCATAAGTAGTGACTCAACGATGAGTAAAGATCTCATTATGCCCTCCCCTAATCGAGAACTTAACTTAGGAGCCCTTTCTAGAAGTCGCGAACATATATCTCTAGTTTAGTCTTTTGAAGAATTTCAAGTCACACTAAAACAAGAAACTTAGCTGTTCTAGTTTAGTCTTTTTAAATGCAAAACTAGAACAGCTAAGTTGGCTCTGTCTCACTCTTTCTCTCTTTCTCTATCTCACTTCCAAGCTCTTTCTTCTCTCTCATTTTTGCTCTCGGTTCTTTTATCTTATTTTGTCCCTCTCTTCATCTCTCTTATATTCTCTCTCTAGAGTCTCTCTCTGCTTCCACTTTCTCCTTTAACTTACTTTCCTCACGATTCTCTCTTTCTTTCTCTCGTCTTGACTCTCTTCTCTCTAAATTTCTCCTTCTTCTCTCTTACTTTCTCTATTTCTTTGTACCTTGGATAAGTGCACAAATATTTGAAGGCTCCAAACGAAACCTTGTTATTGAGATAGATGATCACCAATGCAGCCAAGCACTCATCTTCTAAGATGAAGTGGTTACAATGGTGATGCTTAACTTCTTCGAGTGCTTCAAAACCTTGAGAAAGATCCTTGAGAAAGATCCGTGAGAAGAGAACATATGAGTTACAATCTTCCTTAGATGCTATAAAAACAAGCTTAATGCAGGATAGCATGTCAACAAAACATCTAGAAGCTTTTCAATATGCAAACTTCTATTATGACTTTAATATATCTTTATTGAAGTTACTCTTTAAATTTCAGAAGAAAAATCCTGGTTAGATATTCCTAGAAAGCTTTTGATGATGCTTTTGGGATGGCAATGGAAGGCCATGCATAAGTTCTTGATAAGTATGCAACACTTGAAGAGAAGCATATCAATTTGCTTCCAAAGCGTCGAAAGATAAAAGATGCAATGTCCACACCAAGAATGAAGTTAAGTAAGATGGGTGTGTTACCTCATACAAGAACAGCTAAGTTGGCAAAAACTAGAACAGCTAGGTTGGCAAAAAGCATTGATAACGTAGGTTTATTAGGGTTGTCCCAACATAGGATACTCTATTTATTGCTCTTGAAGAGTGATGGAAATGCCATATGAGCACATACACCTCAAAGTCAAAGAGTGGGATCTTGCACAAATGATGGTGGGATCTTGCTTCGAATATGCTTGTACCTTGGATAAGTGCACAAATGTTTGAAGGCACCAAAGGAAACCCTTTTAATGAGATAGATGATCACCAACGCAGCGAACCACTCATATTCTAAGATGAATTGGTTCTAATGGTGAAGTTTAACTTCTTGGAGTGCTTCGAAACCTCGAGAAAGATCCTTGAGAAGAGAACATATGAGTTACAATATTCCTTAGATGCTACAAAAAAAATCTTAATGCAAGATCTAGAAGCTTTTCAATATGCAAGTTTCTATTATGACTTTAATATATGTTTATTGAAGTGAATCTTTAAATTTTGAAGGAAAAATCCTATTTAGATATTCCTAGAAAGCTTTTGATGATGCTTTTGGGATGGCAATGGAATGCCATGTATGAGTTCTCGATAAGTATGCAACACTTAAACAGAAGCATATCAATTAGCTTTCAAAGCATGGAAGATTGAATCATTCTTTACAAAAGAGATTCAATGATCAAATACTTGGATACACATGTTCACAAGGATAATACATTCATGATCCATGCATTGGTTGATAGAATGAAAGATTGCCTATGATACTTGCCAAATTGGCATGCAATGCATTTGTAAATCATGTGCATTTGGTAGTCCAACTACACTTTTCATATCTTCTAATTTGTTTCAAGGTCCTCTCTCCAATGTCACTTGACCTTTAGTGTATAACATCTAAGTTTGATAGAGTTTTTGTACCATTATTGAACAATGATATGTTCCTTGTCCCTTGGAGTTCAAAGGTGACTAGTCTACCTCTCTTTTCTCCTTTGGAAATCTTTTTCAACACTTGGTATGGATCTCCATAATCTCTTCTATAACTATCATTTGTTTTGGTGATGCTAGGTACATATAGAAATCTTCTTCAATAACTTCATACTACTTATGTTCAATAAGTTTATACTACTATACCTCAAGAGCTCAATAACCTACTCTATTGTATCCTCTAGTTCCTCTCTGGTTCCTTGGATTCATGAAGCGATGATTAGTTGACATCTTCACTTCTACCTTTATCAGTGCATAGGGAAGAGGATTGATAAACTTTTTTTGGATCTTCATTCTCCATAAGCTTGACATTATAAGGAAAGATTTTCCCATGAGTGTGTTGAAGTAGGTATTTTCATGTCCATGTATAGATCCATGATAGTGGTCAATGCTTCCCACTTTTCATTTGCTGTGATTCCATTGATAACTTGTCTCACTATTTGCTCTTCATCTATAATCTATTGAATGCTTCCTACTTGATCATCTATGTCCTTTGTCATGGTGAAAACATCAATGGAACTCTTTTTGGATTGATTCTTGAGGAAGGTGAACTCCATCCACAAGTGAGTCTTCTTGGCTCTATTGATTGAAGAAAAGAGTGATTCAAATGCATTACATGTCTCTTGTCAAGTTACAACCCCTTGTGTTTGGAAGTAGGAAATTAATCTAAGAGATGTAATGACGTTGTCAAAGTATCTTCTTCAAACCATGTATTAAAGCTCTCTTTCTCTTCTTGAGTTGGTTTTCCTTCTTAGAGCGCAAGAACTAATTTTTGAAATATGTATCCATACATATTTCTTCCTTGTGGATATGCTTTCATCATTAAAGACCATCGTGAGTACGTACTTTATTCCAATTTTTCAATCAAAGAAGGAGAACTAGCACCCATAATGTATACATTATGATGCTTATTTGATACCACTGTGAGGAGGTGATGGAGGAGTACAAAGATTAGAGGGTGTTTGGAAAAAACTATTCTGTACATGCTTATTTCTTTCTTGGACACATTAGTATAATCTCTAGGCTTGCTTATGATGCGTAAATGTGACCATAGTAATTTTTATCAGTGCACTCAAAAGTTTGTGACAAGACCAACTATTTGTAGATTATTAGCATGAAGAGAAAACATTCTATTTATGGAAGAAGGCACTTAGAAAAATACTCACTACTCTTACCTCCTATAACTTGAGAAAAATCCTTTTGCATACTTTCTAATAGGAAGGTAAGTGAGCTACGACAAGTTTTTTTATTGAGTTTAGAGTGCATAGAATGTGAGAGATATACATAATAAGTCACACGTGTGATCCCAACATTTCAGGAAGAAGACAATGCATATATGCAATCATAAAGATTGAAATGTAGATCTCCATATAGAGCTTCAATGATTATATATGTGAATACAAAAGTTCATAAGGAGTTTTTCTTTCTAATCCATGCATTGGTTAAGAGAATCATACCATAGATTCACTTCAATGACTCTGAGAAGTCATTAGTCATGAATAGTAAATAGACAATAGTACCTCAAGATGATCATGAAACTTCAAGTATGTGAATTGATATGTAAAGTAAATTGCTTGGAGGTGTTGGAGGACTCCAATGGGTATGCATTGTGAGTGTTCTAGAAATGAAAGCTTGCTCACAAGTAGCCCTTGTCAAATGTTTTCAACAATTGATGTGCACATCCTTAGATGATCAAAAGAGCATGTTAATAAACGTAAATCATGGAATAGGATACTTACCATGGTATAATTTAAGAAAACAAAAACAAGTTGAATAGTGATGCTTTTTAGATAGAAAATACACCAACTCCACTTTGACAAGCTTTCAATGCATGTCATATGTGCTGATATGAAGATTTATATTGGTAATTAATTATGAAATGAGTACATAGATCAATGAATCAAATGATTCATGAGAAGCTTCTCACAAAGTGGTTTCTCAAAGGTTAACTCAGGGGTAACTAATGCCCAAGAGCTCTCAAGATGTTTATAGCATTCAATCCCTCAAAACTAGCCAAAATGAAAAAGAAAATGAAAATGCTTCTCTTTTCATGAGAAAAAATGACCCTTTGATCCATGATAAATTAACTGAAACAATAAAATGTCTTCATTTTACCTTTTCAAACCATTTCAAATATGCCTTCTATATGGTTTTTTACATAAGCGTTGAATGGCTAAAACTATTCAAATTCGAATTTGTATGTTGCTACTTCTTCCTCTCCTTCATCTCCATTAGTTGAATATATTTGAACCCTCTGAATTACCTTCATGAGCCTTCTTTTATTTTGAAAAATTCATCTCCTTCCTTCATCTTTTCCTTTCTTCACTTGATGTAGACTAATGTTTGAGAATATTTAAGGTAGAGAATTCCACACCAAGGTTCGAATACTCCATTTTCATGACTTGATGAGGGTCCATGGGCACAATCAGTACCACACCTTTCCCACACCAAACATGTGCTTCTTGTAGAAGTTCCAACAATCATCAAATAACTCTAACATGGAAGATTAAAAGTGATGATCTTTTCTCACAAACTCAAGATCAAATTGAGCATGGGCAAAACAAATTATGTGCCTTATGCATGGCCATGTTATGAGGACCTATCATCTCATACTCTTAAGTGCATGAGAGAAAATTATGGTGCATGATGAAGTACTTGAGAAATTCACAAATGTTTCTTTGACAAAGAGAATAATCACTGATAATGTTCTCTCAATTTAATACAACAGTTAATTTTTTGACTACAAATAGATATTTGAATGGGTTTTCAATTTCAATACACGTGAAATTGCAATTTTTTTGTAGACACGCATAGTTGAAGTGAAAATTCTTCGACACACGGTGCGTATGTTGGGCGTTCCAATTCCATACCCTATATAGATGCTCTGATTTATATGAGAAAAAAGAATTATAATTAAAAAGAATTTTAATTAAAAAGGAAGAAAAAGTTACAAGCCAATGGTACTACTGCCCTTGGGACTCCCGAATCCCACAAAGCAAGGGTAAAACTTGGGGATGTAGAGAGTGTTACAAAGGGAAAAAAAAGGCCAAGGCCCGAACTTTCTTACAAAAACAAAATAAAAAAAGGGAACATTAAAGAATTGATAGAGCGATGAAAGATGCATGTTGGTCGACGTCGTATATAAACACACCTCTCCTCCCTAATTTTACTCATTCCGACGGTTTCTTATTTCACTCATTCCGAATCGAAGGAACAACATAACGTTGGTGCTGTCGTACTCGAAGGAAGGAACAAGAGAGCATTGCGTTGCTGCTGCTGCTGCTGCGAGTGGTGGTGCTATCTGTAAGAAACAAAGATGTCTGCTGCCGAGCATCAACCCTTACACGACAACTTGAAGAAGGTGAAGGCCGAGCTGCAATCACTGAACGTGTTCGAGGCTGGAAAAGAATATGCCAAGGAAGAATCATTAGAGGATTGCTGTTCAAATTAATCAAATGACGGTAAATGTACCCGATCAAGACTTTTACAGGACCCTGAGGGAGACGCAGGTACATACGGTTGTGAAGGATCTCTGCAAACATTCGGCTTCCTGCATAAGGAAGCTCGCGAAAGGTCTCGCGTGTGCTTGGGGGGCACGCATCCTCCAAAATATTCGAGAAAGATCGTCGTCATCCACTATGAAAACTTCTTCACTCGCTGATGATGATGAAGAATCCGCCCCAGGCAAACGGTTCAATCAAAGTGAATGTGAAAGAAAGACCTGCATAAAAGGTTTCGATGCAAAAGCAGAATGAAGATAATACGCCAACCTCCAAACGGTTCAATCAATGTGAATGTGAAAGACCTGCAGAAAAAAAGCAGAATGATAATACGCCTAACAACTCCTCCTCCTGCGTAAGAAGTAAGCCTGTGCTGCTGGCAAACAAGCCTGTTCCGACATGTTGCTGCTGCTGCTGCACAAGAAATAATAAGCCTGTGGCAGGTCCATCGTGGTTGGCCACCACCGCAAATAAGCATTTCCCGGCAACTTCGCCGTGCTGGGCTGGCCACCGCAGTTTAGCACCGCCCTCTGAAAATCTGAAACTCGGATCAGGTTCAAAACGGAAAAGATCATGTCAAGGGCATGCAAGCGAGCAGGAGGAGCAACAGTATATCGTGCAGGTCTATTGCGTGCAGCTGAAGCGCACATAAATCAAACTGTTTGGAACGCCTCTCTTCAGAAAGATTGACAGGAGGGACTCCCATAATCAAGCAAGGCTGAAACTCAGACATTATTCGCAATGTCACATGTGTCTATCAGAAGGAAGGAAGGACACGCCATTTCAGAAATGCCAATCCCAAAGAAAATCGTTTAGCCTTCTCAGAAATCACGATTCCAAAGCGAATCGTTGAGGACATGGAAACTTGTAAATTGACGATTCCAAAGCGAATCGTTGAGCTGCACTTATATCTTGTAACTTGGAACTGGAAACTTGTAAAGAAAATTACTTTCTTCATCTTCATTTTTGCACATCCGGATGTAAATAAATTGTGTTTGGTATTTTCATGTAAGTTACTTACATTTCTTTCTTGTAACCTGGAACTTGTAAAGATATTCTTCTCTTGATCTTCATTTTAAGTTTATTTCTTGTAACATGGAACTTGTAAAGAGATTCTCTTCTGCATGTTCATTTCTACACATCCAGATGCAAACAAATTGTGTTTGGTATCTTAATGTAAGTATTGACACAACAAATGTTCTATGAATGCGCCAAAAGATTTCATATTTGATAGGTCAAGGTTGCATCATGGGCGATACCTGCCCCCTCCCCCCTTTGCATGCACTCACAGAGAGAGAGAGAGAGAGAGAGAGAGAGAGAGAGAGAGAGATGTGTGTAAGAATAGCATGGGTATTGTATCCTCTTCCTCTCTGGTTCCTTGGATTCATGAAGGAATGATTAGTGGTATGACTTGTAGGTGCACATATGGCACAAAGTGAGGGGATTTAAGATCTCCCCCTACCTTTTCTTCCTGATCTTTTACCTCTTCCACATGACCTCTCCCCCTTCCTACACAGTTACCTTGGGAAGTACTTGCTTCCTTATCACAGTTCTTCCTTTTTCATTTGACATCTTTACTTCTACCTTTATTAGTGTATAGGGAAAAGGATTGAATACCTTTTTGTCGATCTTCATTCTCCAAAAGCTTGACATTATGAACAAAGATCTATCCCATGAGTGTGTTGAAGTAGGTATCTGCATGTCCGTGTATAGATCCATGATAGTGGTCAATGCTTCCCACTTTTCCTTTGATTTGATTCCATTGATGACTTGTCTGACTATTTTCTCTTCATCTATGATCTATTGAATGCTTCCTAGTTGATCATCTCTGTCCTTTGTCATGGTGAAAAAGTCAATGAAACTCTTTCTGGATTGATTCTTGAGGAAGGTGAACTCCATCCACAAGTGATTCTTCTTGGCGTTATTTATTGGAGAAAAGAGTGATTCAAATGCACTACATGTCTCTTTTGAAGTTTCAACCCTTTGTGTGTGGAAGTAAGAAATCAGAGATGGATTTTAAGATATATGACGTTGTCAAAGCATCTTTTCACACCATGTATTAAAGCTCTCTTTCTCTTCTTGGGTTGATTTTCCTTCTTAGACGAGGCAATAGCTAATTTGCAAATATGTATCCATACATAATTCTTCCTGATGGATATTTTTTCATCGTCAAAGACCGTTGTGAGTAGGTACTTTAATCCAATTTTTCAATCAAAGAAGGAGAACCATCACCCATAATGTATACACTATGATCCTGATTTGATACCATTGTCATGAGGTGATGGAGGAGTACAAAGATTAGAGTGTGTTTGAAAAAAACTATTCTGTACATGCATGTTTCTTGATTGGAGACATTAATACAATCTCTAGGCTTGCTTATCATGCATAAATATGATCATAGCATATTTTATCATTGCACTCAACAATTTGTGACAAGACCAACTATTTGTTGATCATGAGCATGAAGAGAAAACATTCTATTTATGGAAGAAGGCACTTACAAAAATATTCACTACTCTTACCTCCTATAACCTGAGAAAAGTCCTTTTGCATACTTTCTAATAAGAAGGTAAGTGAGCTACAACAAGTTATTTCTTGAATTTAGAGTGCATAGAATGTGAGATATATACTTAATAAGTCACACGTGTGATCCCAACATTTTAGGAAGAAGACAGTGCATATATGCAATCCTAAAGATTGACTTGTATATCTCCATCTAGAGCTTCAATGATCATATATTTGCATACAAAAGTTCATAAGGATTTTTTCTCTGTAATCAATGCATTGGTTAAGAGAATCATGTCATAGATTCACTTCAATGACTCTGAGAAGTGAGTAGTCATGAACAATAAAACATACAATAGTACCTCAAGATGATCATGAAACTTCAAGTATATGATTTTATATGTAAACTACAATGCTTGGAGGTGTTGGAGGACTCCAATGGGTATGCATTATGCGTATTCTAGAAATGAAAGCTTGTTCACAAGGAGCCCTTTTGAAATGTTTTCATGAATTCATGTGAATGCAAATCCTTTGATGATCAAAAGAGCATGTTTTTAAAAGTAAATCATGGAATAGGTTTCTTACCTTGGTCTATTTTTAAAAAACATGTAAAACCAAGTTGAATAGAGATGCTTCTTTAGGTAGAAAATACACCAAATCCACTTCGACAAGCTTTCAATCCATGCCATATGTGTTGACATGAAGATGTATATTGGTAATTAAATATGGAATGAGTCCAAAGATCAATGAATCAAATGATTCGTGAGAGGATTCTCACAAAGTGGTTTCTCAAAGGTTAACTCATGGGTAAGTAATGCTCAAACGTTCTCAATATGTTAATAGCATTCAATCCCTCAAAACTATCGAAAATGAAAAAGAAAATGAAAATGCTTCTCTTTTCATGAGAAAAAAAGACCTTTTGATCCATGCTAAATTAAGTGAAACAATAAAATGTCTTTATTTTACCTTTCCAAACCATTACAAATGTGCCTTCTATATGGTCTTTTACATAAATGTTGGATGGCGAAAACTATCCAAATTCGAATTTGTATGTTGCTACTTGTTCCTCTTCTTCATATCCATTAGTTGAATATATTTGAACCCTTTGAATTACCTTCAAGTGAATTCTTTTATTTTCAAAAATTCATCTCCTTCTTTCATCTTTTCTTTTCTTCACTTGATGTAGACTATTTCTTTAGCATATTCACGGTAGAGAATTCCACACCAAGCCTTGAAAACTCCATTTTCATGACGTGATGAGGGTCCATGGGCACCATCACTACCACAGCTTTCCCACACCAAACATGTGCTTCCTCTAGAAATTCCAACAATCATCAAATAACTCTAACATGGAAGATTAAAAGTGATGATCTTTTCTCACAAATTCAAGATCAAATCGAGCATGGGCAAAAAAATGCATGGCCATGTTATGAAGACCTATCATTGCATACTCTTAAATGCATGAGAGAAAACTGTGGTGCATGATGAAGTACTTGAGCACTTCACAAATGTTTTTTTGCAAAGAGGGTGATCACTATTAATGTTCTCTCAGTTTAATAAGATACTTAAGTTTTTGGCTGCAAATAGATATTTGCATGGGTTTTCAATTTCAATACACGTGAGATTGCAATGTTGTTATAGACACGCATAGTTGAAGTGAAAATTCCTCCACATACAATGCAAAAGAAAAGACACTTAGAGATCCCAAGTGGCACATGGATGTAGATCCATAAACTTTTCATACTTCATTACTACAATTGATGAATATCATTCGAAATGGTCTCACATTCAGTCATGTGCAAATGAATTATTTTCCATGGGTGAAACCTTAGTGTTTATATGAAAGCCATTGATAGTGTATGGCTCTATTGAATGATACTTTAGATGCATAAGAAAAAATTCAAGAGCATCGACAAGATTTCTTCCTTAAGGCAAGAAAGATATCAATCAAGAGGATTTCTACTCATTTGAAGCTATTAATCACTGACCTAGCTACTTCCAAAATGATTCTATTCCTCCTTTATAATACATCATTTTGCCCTAGTGTATGTATAGTTGTAATATACATTTGATCCCTCTCTCTTCTAAGGAAGCATTAAACTCATGGGAGAAGTATTTTTGCCCTCCGTCACAACTTAGCCCCTTCAATGTTCTACCTATTTTATTTTCTATAACTGCAAGATACTTCTAGAAACAAGAAAACGCTTCATCTTTACAATTAATGAGATATAATATAGTCCATTTACTACAATCATGAATGAAATATACATTGTAGAGCCTCCATATGCCTCTCTCTCTCTCCCTCCTCCGTTCTAACAACCCACACATTTTTCTTGGTGTTATCGGTGTCTTGGAGCTATCAGAATGTCTTGAAAAATACACAAGCTTGATTAATGATCCTCCAATGTCCATCGCGAAATGGGAGATATCATCACTTTGATTTGGAAGAAGAATAGCTGGTGTGCGATCTTCCTCTTGAGAGCCATGGATAGCCGCACCACTCAAATCTAATTGAGGCCGAGAGGGTGAGCGAAGCATCATGGACCCTTTTGCTGTTGTGAGCAACCGACCAAGTCCCCAACGTGCCCCCTCATCCCCACCTCCTCCTCCACTCAACCCCATGCGCCCCCTCACCCCCGCAAGCCCCCCTCCCCTCCCCTCACCACTCACCCCCACAAGCCCCCTCCCCTCCCCTCACCACCATCCCCCGCAAACCCCCTCCCTTTCCCTCACCACCTCCCCCCACCTCCATGCGCCTCCCCCTCACCCTCTTGCGCCCCATCCCCTCCCTTCTTGCGCCCCTCCCCCTCACCACTCACCCCCACCAAGCCCCTCCCCTCCCCTCACCACTCACCCCCGCAAAGCCCCTCCCCTCCCCTCACCACTCACCCCCGCAAGCCCCCTCCCCTCCCCTCACCACCATCCCCCGCAAACCCCCTCCCTTTCCCTCACCACCTTCCCCCACCTCCATGCGCCCTCCCCCTCACCCCCTTGTGCCCCATTCCCTCCCTTCTTGCGCCCCTCCCCCTCACCACTCACACCCACCAAGCCCCTCCCCTCCCCTCACCACTCACCCCCGCAAAGCCCCTCCCCTCCCCTCACCACTCACCCCCGCAAGCCCCCTCCCCTCCCCTCACCACCATCCCCCGCAAACCCCCTCCCTTTCCCTCACCACCTCCCCCCACCTCCATGCGCCTCGCCCTCACCCCCCTTGCGCCCCATCCTCTCCCTTCTTGCGCCCCTCCCCCTCACCACGCACCCCCACCAAGCCCCTCCCCTCCCCTCACTCCCCCACCTCCGTGCGCCTCCCCCTCACCCCCTTGCGCCCTCCCCCTCACCCCCTTGCGCCCTCCCCCTCACCCCCTTGCGCCCATTCCCTCCCTTCTTGCGCCCCTCCCCCTCACCACTCACACCCACCAAGCCCCTCCCCTCCCCTCACCACTCACCCCCGCAAAGCCCCTCCCCTCCCCTCACCACTCACCCCCGCAAGCCCCCTCCCCTCCCCTCACCACCATCCCCCGCAAACCCCCTCCCTTTCCCTCACCACCTCCCTCCACCTCCATGCGCCTCCCCCTCACCCCCTTGCGCCCTCCCCTTCACCCCCTTGCGCCCCATTCCCTCCCTTCTTGCGCCCCTCCCCCTCACCACTCACACCCACCAAGCCCCTCCCCTCCCCTCACCATTCACCCCCGCAAAGCCCCTCCCCTCCCCTCACCACTCACCCCCGCAAGCCCCCTCCCCTCCCCTCACCACCATCCCCCGCAAACCCCCTCCCTTTCCCTCACCACCTCCCCCCACCTCCATGCGCCTCCCCCTCACCCTCTTGCGCCCCATCCCCTCCCTTCTTGCGCCCCTCCCCATCACCACTCACCCCCACCAAGCCCCTCCCCTCCCCTCACCACTCACCCCCGCAAAGCCCCTCCCCTCCCCTCACCACTCACCCCCGCAAGCCCCCTCCCCTCCCCTCACCACTAACCCCCACCACCCCCCTCCCCTTACCACTATCCCCCCCCCCACTCCACACACTTCCCCTCGCACTCTCCCTCACTTTCACCCTCGCACACACCCTCACACACATAATCACTCACATAACGCACCCACACATATGCCCGAGGAGGCTCAACAGACTTCTAAGAAGACCGAACCACAGAGATCTCCCGAAGAAGAGAAAGAAGCTGAATCTAAGTCATTTAAATTCCTAGTAATTGTTTGAAGAACATGCAGAGGACTCTGGAATATGGAGCCAGTTATCTCCAGAAGATTGCTGCAAGGTGGGACAGTGGAGGAACACCATGATTGGATAAGCAGATGGACCAATCGGCTTCGTTGGATTGTCAGAACCGGATGAAGAGAGTTCGTAAAAGTAAAAGTGTATTGTCAAGAGTAAAAGTGGCCGCCAACCATTCACGGCGACTACCTATCTTTGGGGATCCAATTCAAATCAAGGGAATAATTGACCTACCCCTCCAATTTTGGGTGGTTAACCGGCGCGTGATCAATGGACGTGAAGATTCAGCAAGGCTCTCTTGGCCTATTAGAGCCTATAAAATCAAAGGAATTGTGCTCATTTGGGACTACGGCTACGACGGACGACGACACACACAGGAGTATATGTACAAGTTTTAGAGATACAGTGGTCCGCGTATACGTGTAGAAGACCTCTCTTGCACTTGGTGGTTTCAAGTCCACTGTGGGAGCTACTCTGTCGTGTATACAGAGGGTAGGCTTCACAGTGAAGGGCTATGAGCACTATAATGTAAGAGAGTAGCTTGGCGTTATTTTTTCTGTGAGTCAGTGTGTTGATTAATCTCTATTCTCTTGAGAAATACTACCATTTGTATTGTTCTGAGTTCTCTGCCCAACTTTGTAATCATCCGATTCGGATCAAAAAGTGTATGGTCTTCCTTGGTCACATATTGTTCATATTTTTTGAAGCATTCACTACTTTGTGCAATCCGTTTTATCTACCTGCTCACAGAAATGTTAAAGGGTATACTTCCCTAAAGAGAACCCCCCTTGAGTAGGCGACGTACTGGAAGCGTTTGTTTTCTATAAAAGTGGATACCCCAGTACCTCCTCTACAGTTTGGCACGCACGGTGGGACCTTTGCATTTCTGTGAGAGGCTCGTCGCCCTATTGTATTTGCGAGTAGGTACATGACCCATACGCGGGCGGACAAGGAGTCTCATCGTGAACAGAAGCGTCTCAACAAGTTAGAAATAACCACAACCAGTGAGCCTACCTCTCCTCCACCATCCTTGAATCTATCCATTGATTTGGGAATAACACCATTATCAAAAGAGAAACATAGGAGAACCTTAGATTTTTCCTCTGATACTTCAGAAGAAGCGCCGGCACCAATGGAAGATCTTTCCCATTTACTCTCTAGGTTGAACATCAAGTTTCCTATATTTAAAGGATTGGCTTATGAAGATGCAGATGACCACGTGAGGAGATTCGTCTCATTATGTCGTGGAAGAGGGTTGCAGAACTGGGAGGATGCAATGTTGGTGCTCTTTCCATCTACATTGGAAGGCCTTGCGGACAAATGGTATAGCCAGTATGCTGATGGGCACTTCACTACGTGGGAGGCACTAAAAGCGGCATTCTCGCGGACATTTCGACCAAGCGACTCCTCAGAACGAGCTCTAGATCAGCTAGAGAACCTAAAATTACGAGCAGGTGAATCCTTCCATGAATTACACACAAGAACTAAAGCACTTGTTTCTCGTTTGCCTCATGCTCCAGATGATTTTTTAGTCAAAAAATGGATTGAGAAGGCTCTGCCTAAGTCATCTCAACAAAAGCTTCGGGAATCCCTCAGACTGGATGCAACACTTGACGATTTTGTTGCAACTGCGTCACGCATTGAGGAGGCTAGAATACATTTTGAAGTAGAATCTCAACCAAATTATGCATCCGATTTGGATCAGATCGGGCAACTCAGGAAGGAGTTGGAAGCCTTAAGGATGTAGCAAAGTCGCCAAGAAGAAAAGGTCATACCGCCACTCTCAACTCATAATATGGATGAAGTGTCTCAACTTAGGCGTGAGCTTGAAGACTTGCGGACTACCCAGGACATACGAAGACAGGTTTGGTGTACAATATGTAATAATAATGGACATTCCAATGTAAATTGTCCTAACAGAGTCAGTTGTCAGTTCTGTGGCAAAGAGGGTCATGAGGCAAGAGACTGCTACTACCTTAAGGGGACACAACAACGAGGTAACCATCAAGGTGTAGATTCATATTTTGCTAGCACTACTAATGCACCTAATAGAGAAGAGACCCGCCCAACTCGGCCTAGATACAATAGGCCTCTAATGTGTTACCGTTGTGGGGAGTATGGCCATATGCAGAACAGGTGTTCTCTTCCAGAGGACGCACCCCCTTGTCAACACTGTCCAGATGCTAAGGATCACTACACCTGAGATTGCCCAAGAGGTCGTCCGGCTCCTATTCACATGATTGCAGTCTCCCCACCTGTAGAAGGTATGACAGCTCAATCTTATGTTGTTTCATCTTCATCCATGCCAATGATGACCAGAGCCAGGCAAGCGGCAGTAGCCCAAAAGGAGGAACAACAAGGACTCAAAGATAGAGTTGTAGAAAAGAGGGTGGGATGGAAGGACCAAGAAGAAATGGAAGAAGCTTATGAGAGGGCAATTACTTTGCTAAAAGATCAACCAACGAGTACTTCTGAAGGCAAGCAAGAAGTGGACATTGAAGAAATTTTGAAAGGTATTCATCATAAGATTAGCCTGTATCAACTCGTAAAGATAGATCCTAAAGTAAGAAGTGATCTGCTGAAGATTATACATTCTGCATGCTTGTGCCCACCTCCTAGCATAGATGGTTTTATGGTGGACTTTCCTCCTGCACCCTTGGCTGATTATCAGAGCTCAAGATTATCCGTTTTAATCAAAGATGAAGCTCTAGCAGGTGTTATTATAGATGGAGGTTCCGGCATCAATTTGATGCCTGATTTCACTATGAAGAAACTAAGGCTCAATCCCACAAAGGCAGCACCCTTCACAGTCACCTTAGCAGATCAATGTCGGGTTGCACCAGTGGGCATTGTTGAAAAGGCAATTATGATAGTGCAGGGTTGTCATTTTGTTTTAGACTTTGTTGTTATTGCCCTGCCTCAGGAGACCTCATACCCTCTACTCCTGTGAAGGCCTTGGTTAAGGCAAGCAAAGGCTCTACAGGATTGGGGAAAGAACAAGTTATGGATTTCCACATGTACAGATACATTTGGAAGAAGGATCAGACGTCAACAAGGCTACTGGATATGCAATGGAAACTCAGGTAATGCCTTCAGAAGATGATGCCCTATTAAGTTGGATGATGGGAAGTGCAGAATGCTGCACAGTGGAGATATGTGAGGTAAATGAAGATTTTGCAGAAGCAACACAAGGAGGACGGGAAGAGGGCGAAACTGATGTTCTTCACTTGAACGAAATAGAAAAAAGTAAGCAAGGAAGTCAAGCTTATTTTTTGCAGGCACCTCCGGAAGGACAGAAATCTCCAATTGAATCAGATAATCAAAATTCAACACTTAGCGCCACTAAGAAGGTATGTAGGGAAAAGGCAGGTAAACATGAGGAATCAGATGATTTTATGCTTGCAGGACCAGAAAGAGACAAAGTTGTGCCTGCATCTGGGGAAGATAATTGCGACCTTCAAGAACTTCCATTCTCAAATATACCCTTAGGATGGATCAAGGAACAAATTGTGGATCATAAATTGAACTTTGCTCCTGCATACAGTGGAGATGAACTTTCAAGTGAGTCCAATTCTGAAAAGTTTATTCAAGAAGTAAATCTTGGAGATGAAGAGAATCCTCAGATGGTTCACTTGGCTGCTTGGTCATGGCACTATCCCCCTTTATTGCAGAAGGTAACTTCCCTACTTTTTACCTATAAAAGTGTCTTTGCATGGTCCTATAAAGACTTAACAGGGATACCTGAGGAGCTTGGATTACACCGAATACCCTTAGTGGAAGAAGCTTCACCTGCAAGAAGTAGGCCTTACCGACTTAATCCAAAGTATGTAGAGGCAGTAAAGTTAGAAATCACAAAATTGGAAGAGGCAGGTATTATTGTTCCAGTAGAACACTCACGGTGGCTTTCTTCCATGGTCATTGTACCAAAGAAAAACGGCAAAATAAGAGTATGTGTTGATTTTCGTGCCTTGAATAAGGTAACTATTCAAGATGGCTTTCCCCAACCATTCACAGAGCAGGTGCTTGAAGAAGTAGCTGGACACTCTTTATATAGTTTTCTTGATGGATTCAGTGGCTACAATCAGATAGCCATTCATCCTGAAGATAGAGACAAGACGGCTTTTGTTACACCATGGGGCACATATGTTTATACCCGTATGGCTTTTGGCTTGAAGAATGCACCAGCATCCTTCAATAGGACTATGTACCTCATACTAGGGAAATGGTTAACCTCATTTCTGTGCATTTTTATGGATGATTTTTCAATATTTTCAGGAACAGACAAGAGGGCAATAGTTCAAGATTTCAATAATCATTTGGATAATCTAAAGGAAATCTTTGAGCAGTGTCTCAAAACAGGTTTGAAGTTGAATCCTGCTAAATGTCATTTTTTGGTGACCAAAGGTACTCTCCTGGGCCACATAGTATCAGTTGAAGGGATAACGGTTGATCCGGCAAAGATCACTGCTATCCTTTCCATGCCAATTCCACAAAGCCCAAAGGAAGTGCAAAGTTTCTTGGGCCATGCAGGATATCATAGACGATTTATCAGAATGTATTCAGAAATAGCTAAGCCTTTGTCCAGGCTTACAAGTAAGAATGTCCCTTTCTCATGGACTCCTGAAGCTGAGAAAGCATTTTGCGAATTAAAATTGAGGCTATGTACTGCTCCTCTTTTAACTGTTCCTAATTGGTCATTAGAGTTCCATGTACATACAGATGCCAGTCTTCATGCAGTTGGAGCAGTCTTGGCTCAACCATCATCACAGAAGATAGACCAACCTATCGTTTATGCTAGCAGATTGCTTACCAAAGCAGAGAGGAACTACAGCACTACTGAAAGGGAAGGTTTGGCTATCGTGTTTGCTCTTCAAAAATTCCGGCATTACCTCTTAGGTGTGCATTTTATTGTCATAACTGATCATCAACCTTTGAAGTACCTGATTAACAAGCCCAGAGTAGCTGGAAGGATTTGGCGATGGTTACTCCTATTTCAAGAATTTAATTTTGATATTCATATTAAGCCAGGAAAAGAGCACTACATGGCAGATCAAGTGTCCAGGACGGCAATGAGCGAAAAGGCAACAGGTATTGATGACGAATTGGTGGATAGCAATCTTTTTCTAGTAACAGTTCGAATTGGTTGGTATGATGAAATTCTTCATGTTCTCACTACTGGAAAAATCCCAGAACACTTGACACCTGTAGAAAAGAGAAGATTGCTCTTGAAAACCAAAGCATATTCTCTTATAAACGGAAATTTATATAAATACTGTCAAGATGATATACTGAGAAGGTGTGTCTATCCGAAGGAGGTAAATCTTTTGCTAGAAGCTGCACACAGTGAAGGACATCTCAAGGGGGAAGAATTGGCTCATAGAATCATCCACAAAGGTTTATGGTGGCCTCATATTTTCAAAGATGCAATCAAGTTCGCCAAAGAATGCCACATCTGCCAGAGGTGTGCTCCCGCGCCAACCAGATTGAATTTCCAACCATTCATATCTACAGGATGGCTCCCATTTGAACGATGGGGTCTTGATTTCATAGGGCCAATTAGCCCAACTCGGCAACCAGGAGGTAAAAAGTATATTTTGATGGCCACATGCTATGCTACTAAATGGATAGAGGCTAAAGCTACTGTGGACTGCACGGCTTTAACAGTAGCTAAATTTATGTACAAACGAATTTTCTCAAGATTTGGTTGCCCACTGGAAATTACTAGTGATAGGGGCACACATTTTGTAAATCAATTGCTCCAGTTTATATTTGACAGGTACAAAATCTTCCATAAAAAATCTTGTGCCTATTACCCAAGGGCAAATGGCCAAGCAGAGAGTTCCAATAAGATTTTGATGGGATTGCTTCGCAAATTAGCTTTTGATCATCAAAGCTCCTGGCCGCTAGCACTGATCGGTGCAATTTGGGCTTTCAGAACCACAAATAGGGGAACCACAGGAGAAACTCCATTTCGTTTAGTTTATGGAAAAGAAGCATTGGCACCATTTGAGTTCATTATCAGAAAGGAAATAGGAATCAAAACCATTGAAATCGAACCCCCCATTCAAAGATTGGTGGCATTAGAAGAATACAGAGAAGAAGCAATGCAAAAACTTCAGGTAAAACAAGAAGAGCGCAAAAGACTGCATGACAAGTATCTGAGGTCCAATGAAATACAAGAAGGATCTATGGTTTTAGTACATCAGGTCCCAGCAATTCCAACCAAACTGGCACCCAAATGGATAGGACCTTACACGGTGATAAAAGTATTACCTCATGGAGCAGTACATCTAGAAGATTTGCAGGGTAAGAGGATACCCTTGGTCAATATTTCTAGGGTGAAGAAGTATCTGACCTAAATCAAAATGGAAGCACTTCATCCCCTGTATATATCGTATTTTCATTCAGTAATTGCATTTTATCTAGATTTCATCAAAATAAGCATAATAAGGAAGAAATTGCACCAGAGACGGTGCAAAGGCTTGATGTGGGGGTCTGTAGAGCCTCCATATGCCTCTCTCTCTCTCCCTCCTCCGTTCTAACAACCCACACATTTTTCTTGGTGTTATCGGTGTCTTGGAGCTATCAGAATGTCTTGAAAAATACACAAGCTTGATTAATGATCCTCCAATGTCCATCGCGAAATGGGAGATATCATCACTTTGATTTGGAAGAAGAATAGCTGGTGTGCGATCTTCCTCTTGAGAGCCATGGATAGCCGCACCACTCAAATCTAATTGAGGCCGAGAGGGTGAGCGATGCATCATGGACCCTTTTGCTGTTGTGAGCAACCGACCAAGTCCCCAACGCGCCCCCTCATCCCCACCTCCTCCTCCACTCAACCCCATGCGCCCCCTCACCCCCGCAAGCCCCCCTCCCCTCCCCTCACCACTCACCCCCGCAAGCCCCCTCCCCTCCCCTCACCACCATCCCCCGCAAACCCCCTCCCTTTCCCTCACCACCTCCCCCCACCTCCATGCCCCTCCCCCTCACCCTCTTGCGCCCCATCCCCTCCCTTCTTGCGCCCCTCCCCCTCACCACTCACCCCCACCAAGCCCCTCCCCTCCCCTCACCACTCACCCCCGCAAAGCCCCTCCCCTCCCCTCACCACTCACCCCCGCAAGCCCCCTCCCCTCCCCTCACCACCATCCCCCGCAAACCCCCTCCCTTTCCCTCACTACCTTCCCCCACCTCCATGCGCCCTCCCCCTCACCCCCTTGCGCCCCATTCCCTCCCTTCTTGCACCCCTCCCCCTCACCACTCACACCCACCAAGCCCCTCCCCTCCCCTCACCACTCACCCCCGCAAAGCCCCTCCCCTCCCCTCACCACTCACCCCCGCAAGCCCCCTCCCCTCCCCTCACCACCATCCCTCGCAAACCCCCTCCCTTTCCCTCACCACCTCCCCCCACCTCCATGCGCCTCCCCCTCACCCCCCTTGCGCCCCATCCCCTCCCTTCTTGCGCCCCTCCCCCTCACCACTCACCCCCACCAAGCCCCTCCCCTCCCCTCACCACTCACCCCCGCAAAGCCCCTCCCCTCCCCTCACCACTCACCCCCGCAAGCCCCCTCCCCTCCCCTCACCACCATCCCCCGCAAACCCCCTCCCTCCCCCCACCTCCGTGCGCCTCCCCCTCACCCCCTTGCGCCCTCCCCCTCACCCCCTTGCGCCCATTCCCTCCCTTCTTGCGCCCCTCCCCCTCACCACTCACACCCACCAAGCCCCTCCCCTCACCACTCACCCCCGCAAAGCCCCTCCCCTCCCCTCACAACTCACCCCCGCAAGCCCCCTCCCCTCCCCTCACCACCATCCCCCGCAAACCCCCTCCCTTTCCCTCACCACCTCCCTCCACCTCCATGCGCCTCCCCCTCACCCCCTTGCGCCCTCCCCTTCACCCCCTTGCGCCCCATTCCCTCCCTTCTTGCGCCCCTCCCCCTCACCACTCACACCCACCAAGCCCCTCCCCTCCCCTCACCATTCACCCCCGCAAAGCCCCTCCCCTCCCCTCACCACTCACCCCCGCAAGCCCCCTCCCCTCCCCTCACCACCATCCCCTGCAAACCCCCTCCCTTTCCCTCACCACCTCCCCCCACCTCCATGCGCCTCCCCCTCACCCTCTTGCGCCCCATCCCCTCCCTTCTTGCGCCCCTCCCCCTCACCACTCACCCCCACCAAGCCCCTCCCCTCCCCTCACCACTCACCCCCGCAAAGCCCCTCCCCTCCCCTCACCACTCACCCCCGCAAGCCCCCTCCCCTCACCACTAACCCCCACCACCCCCTTCCCCTTACCACTATCCCCCCCCCACTCCACACACTTCCCCTCGCACTCTCCCTCACTTTCACCCTCGCACACACCTCACACACATAATCACTCACATAAAGCACCCACACATATGCCCGAGGAGGCTCAACAGACTTCTAAGAAGACCGAACCACAGAGATCTCCCGAAGAAGAGAAAGAAGCTGAATCTAAGTCATTTAAATTCCTAGTAATTGTTTGACCAACATGCAGAGGACTCTGGAATATGGAGCCAGTTATCTCCAGAAGATTGCTGCAAGGTGGGGCAGTGGAGGAACACCATGATTGGATAAGCAGATGGACCAATCGGCTTTGTTGGATTGTCAGAACCGGATGAAGAGGTAAAAGTGAGTTGGTAAAAGTAAAAGTGTATTGTCAAGAGTAAAAGTGGCCGCCAACCATTCACGGCGACTACCTATCTTTGGGGATCCAATTCAAATCAAGGGAATAATTGACCTACCCCTCCAATTTTGGGTGGTTAACTGGCGCGTGATCAATGGACGTGAAGATTCAGCAAGGCTCTCTTGGCCTATTAGAGCCTATAAAATCAAAGGAATTGTGCTCATTTGGGACTACGGCTACGACGGACGACGACACACACAGGAGTATATGTACAAGTTTTAGAGATACAGTGGTCCGCGTATACGTGTAGAAGACCTCTCTTGCACTTGGTGGTTTCAAGTCTACTGTGGGAGCTACTCTGTCGTGTATACAGAGGGTAGGCTTCACAGTGAAGGGGTATGAGCACTATAATGTAAGAGAGTAGCTTGGCGTTATTTTTTCTGTGAGTCAGTGTGTTGATTAATCTCTATTCTCTTGAGAAATACTACCATTTGTATTGTTCTGAGTTCTCTGCCCAACTTTGTAATCATCCGATTCGGATCAAAAAGTGTATGGTCTTCCTTGGTCACATATTGTTCATATTTTCTGAAGCATTCACTACTTTGTGCAATCCGTTTTATCTACCTCCTCACAGAAATGTTAAAGGGTATACTTCCCTAAAGAGAACCCCCCTTGAGTAGGCGACGTACTGGAAGCGTTTGTTTTCTATAAAAGTGGATACCCCAGTACCTCCTCTACATACATAATACCTTGACGCTGAGATAGATGGTTCCTTGCTTGGTCCCCAAAGATTAGTTTGGACAATATCCAAGATGTCGCCATGTATGTATCTCTTTTTTGTGAAAGATTCTCTATGAGACATGCCCAATAGCCATCCATTGGTTTTTTAAATCATGTGTTGCTTTGTGATATTAGGTAGTACAACTACACTTTGATATATACTAATTTGTTTGAAGCTTCTGTCTCCAAAGTTTGCTAAGCTTTTGTCCCAAACTTCCAAGTGTGATAGAGTTTGTGTACCATAATTGAACAATGTTATGCTCCTTGTGTCTTGGAGTTCAAATGTGAATGTACTACCCGTATTTTCTCATTTGGAAACCTTCTTTAAGCCTAGGTATGAATATTCCAAATAGGCTTCATACTTTGTATATGTCACCTGCAATACTTTCTCCATAAGTTTTCGTTCACTTATCAAATTCTTTCGTGATGGTAGGTACATAGGCAATTCTACTCCATAAGCCCATACTACTCTAGATCAATAGGTTTATATTACCCTATCTCTAAGAGCTCCATAACCTTCTCTATTGTATGCTCTTCCTTTCTACTTCCATGGATTCTTGAAGCAATGTTCAATGATATGCTTTCAGATCTTGACCTACCTTTTTTTCTTCCTGTACCTCTTTTTCTTGAACTTCTCCCTCTTCCTACAAAGTTAGCTTTGGAGGCTCTTACTTCTTCATCATACTTCTTCATTTTTATTTAGCATCATATCTTCTACTTCTGTCACTTTATAGGGCAGAGGACGAGTTATCGTTTTTTTGTATCTCCATAAATCATAAGCTTTGATTGATGGGTAAAGAATTGGTCCATGAGTGTGGTGAAATCTCTTACTTTCATGTAGATGTATAGATCCATGGAAATCATGAATGCCTCCCACTTATCATCTCGCTTGATGTCATTGATGGCTTGTGTGGTTATCTTCTCTTCATCTCTCCAATGCTTCCTAATTGATCATATATGTCTTTTTTCTTCATCATAAAGTCAATGACACTCTACTTGGATTGCTTGTAGAGGGACATGAATGCCATCCAAATAACTCTTCATGGCCTTAGTGCCTTAAAAGGAGGATCAACCAAGATAGAGCTTTAGTGAGAGTCTTGGTTCTCTTTGATCTTTTCTTTTTTTGTTTCCATGGAGTAATCTAGTTTCCTATGGAAGGCCAAACCTTTCCATTAGCCTATATATACATGAATAATGCACTACCACATACCTGAAATTAAACCAACATAGCTCTACCTTATAACTCCTTATCTAGAGGTACTTAAATACTCATTTAAGCTCTACCTTGAGAGTGCATGCGTGGAAATTGTCATCATCTTTGCACTTATTCTTAGTAGCAAATTTTCGAAATTCTACAATATATGTTGTTAGTTTTCTTTTAATAGAGAGTAGTACTTCCTTAACTTGTTAGTCTATTCCTAGTATCACCATAGTGCATGAGTGATCGCTTCATCTTCTAGAGTTGGTGCATCTGCTAATGTTGTTGTTGCACTAATTTTCCTTTGTCCACTAGAATTTGCTAAAGGGAAGCTTGATGGTACAAATTGCACGCTCTAAAAGATTAGAATTTCTAAAATTTTGGACTCTTATGAATTTCTAGATAGTGTCATGAGGCCAAGAGAGCATAGTAAATCTTTCATGATTGTAAACCCTAAGTTGATGCTCGCGATTTATGTACATATGGGCTATGTAGATGGAAGAGGATTAAGGAGCAACAAAGAGCCTCATATCATATTATCAATATGGCTTTTATGGATGAAATTATGGGTCAATAAAATAACCCATAGTTGTAAACGAGGCACTCAAAGACCCCAAGTAGAGAGCGACAATAAAGGTTGAGTATGATGGCATACCAAAGAATCACACTAGGGAATTGGCTGATTTACCACCAAAGAAAAAAGTGATCGGAACCAAGTGCATTTAGAAATCAAAATACAAACAAAACAGTACATTAGAGAAATACAAAGCTGGATCTGTTAAGCATGGATTCACACAAGTGGAAACTACCCTAGATGTCAAATTGAGCTAACATACCTCTACCTTGTAACTCACTATCTAGAGTGGTTTAAATCATTATTCCATCTCTACCTTGAGAGTGCACAAGTGGACAATGCTATCATCTTTGTATTTTTTGTAAGTAGCAAATATTTGAAATTCTACTATATCTATTATCTTCTCTATCATTGCTCTTCAACTCTCCTACATAACTACGGAAGGTATAACTGTTGACCCTGCAAAGGTTACAGCTATTCTTTCCATGCCAATTCCACAAAGCCCAAAGGAAGTGCAAAGTTTCTTGGGCCATGCAGGGTATCACAGAAGATTCATTAGGATGTATTCGGAAATTGCTAAGCCCTTGTCAAGGCTTACCAGCAAAAAGATCCCTTTCTCATGGAGTGCTGAAGCTGACAAAGCATTTTGTGAACTAAAGTTGAGGCTATGTACTGCTCCACTTTTAAGTGTTCCTAATTGGTCATTGGAATTTCATGTGCATACAGATGCTAGTCTTCATGCTGTTGGTGCAATTCTAGCTCAACCATCATCTCACAAAGTGGATAGACCTATCTCTTATGCAAGCAGACTACTCAATCATGCTGAAAGAAATTACACTACAACAGAAAGAGAAGGTTTGGCTATCGTATTTGCTCTTCACAAGTTTAGACATTATCTCCTTGGTGTACATTTCATTGTTATTTCTGATCATCAGCCCTTGAAGTATTTGATAAACAAGCCTAGAGTAGCTAGAAGGATTTGGAGATGGTTACTCCTATTTCAAGAATTTAATTTTGATATTCATATTAAGCCAGGAAAAGAGCACTACATGGCAGATCAAGTGTCCAGGACGGCAATGAGCGAAAAGGCAACAGGTATTAATGATGAATTGGTGGATAGCAATCTTTTTCTAGTAGCAATCCGCACGGGTTGGTATGATGAAATTCTTCATGTTCTCACTACTAGAAAGATCCCAGAACACTTGACACCTTTAGAAAAGAGAAGATTGCTCCTAAAAACCAAAGCATATTCTCTTATAAATGGAAATTTATATAAATACTGTCAGGATGATATATTGAGAAGGTGTGTCTATCCAGAGGAGGTAAATCTTTTGCTGGAGGCTGCACACAATGAAGGACACCTAAAGGGGGAAGAATTGGCTCATAGAATCATCCTCAAAGGATTATGGTGGCCTCACATTTTCAAGGATGCAATCAAGTTTTCTAAAGAATGCCACATCTGCCAGAGGTGTGCTCCCCCGCCAACCAGATTGAATTTCCAACCATTGGTCATATCTACAGGATGGCTCCCATTTGAACGATGGGGTCTTGATTTCATAGGGCCAATTAGCCCAACTGGGCAACCAGGAGGTAAAAAGTATATTTTGATGGCCACATGCTATGCCACTAAATGGATAGAGGCTAAAGCTACTGTAGACTGCACGGCTTTAACAGTAGCTAAATTTATGTATAAACGTATTTTCTCAAGATTTGGTTGCCCACTGGAAATTACTAGTGATAGGGGCACACATTTTGTAAATCAATTGCTCCAGTTTATGTTTGACAAGTACAAAATCTTCCATAAAAAATCTTGTGCCTACTACCCCAGGGCAAATGGCCAAGCAGAGAGCTCCAATAAGATTTTGATTGGATTGCTTCGCAAATTATCTTTCGATTATCAAAGCTCTTGGCCGCTAGCACTGATTGGTGCAATTTGGGCTTTCAGAGCCACGAAGAGGGGAACCACAGGCGAGACTCCATTCCGTTTAGTATATGGAAAAGAGGCATTGGCACCATTTGAGTTTATTATCAGAAAGGAAATAGGAATCAAAACCATTGGCATTCAACCCCCCATTCAGAGATTGGTGGCATTAGAAGAGTACAGAGAAGGGGCAATGCAAAAACTTCTGGTGACACAAGAAGAGCGCAAGAGATTGCATGACAGGTTTCTAAGATCCAATGAAGTTCAGGAAGGGTCCATGGTTTTAGTGCATCAAGTTCCGGCAATTCCAACCAAGTTGGCACCTAAATGGATAGGGCCTTATAAGGTAATAACGGTACTCCCTCATGGTGCAGTGCAACTGGAGGATCTGCAAGGAAAAAGGATTCCCCTTGTCAACATCTCACGGGTGAAGAAGTATCTGAACTAGGTCAAAATGGAAGCATTCCACCCTTGTACATACCATGTTTCTTTTCAGTGATTACAGAATAACTAGATCTCATTGAAACGAGTAGAATAAGGAAGAAATTGCACCAGGGACGGTGCAAAAGCTTGATGTGGGGGTCTGTAGAGGCCAGAGCTCTTGGCATCCTGATGTGGAGGAAAGCTCTCAGATGCAGTTTCAAATGCGGATTATTGCTTCCATTTTAGTTGATTTGTTTTTCGGTCTCTCACTTTCTCATCTATTTCTCTTTCTCCCTCTCTATTTCTCTCACTTTCTATTTCTCTCTCTCTCCCTCTCTATCTCTTTCCCTCTCTCTTTCTTCTCTCTCTCTCTATCTCTCTCTCTCTCTCTCTCTCTCTCTCTCTCTCTCTCTCTCTCTCTCTCTCTCTCTCTCTCTCTCTCTCTCTCTCTCTCTCTCTCTCTCTCTCTCTCTCTCTCTCTCTCTTCCCCTCTCTCTCCCCCCTCCCTTCTCACTCTCCTCACCCGCCATCCCGCACCCCTCCGCCCCGCCATCCTCTCCTCCTCCGCCCCCCGCCCTGCCTCCGCACCACGCCCGCTTCCCCCGCACCCCCTCCCACCTGCACCCGCCATTCCCACCCGCTTAGTCCCGCCAAGCCCCCCCCCCACCTAGCCTCTCCGCCCCACTCAACCCACCCACCTAGCTCCTCTACCCACCCGCCTCCGCCTCCTCCTCCTCTACCCACCCGCCTCCGCCTCCTCCTCCTCTACCCACCCGCCTCCGCCTCCTCCTCCTCTACCCACCCGCCTCCGCCTCCTCCTCCTCTACCCACCCGCCTCCGCCTCCTCCTCCTCTTCCCACCCGCCTCCGCCTCCTCCTCCTCTACCCACCCGCCTCCGCCTCCTCCTCCTCTACCCACCCGCCTCCGCCTCCTCGTCCTCTACCCACCCGCCTCCGCCTCCTCCTCCTCTACCCACCCGCCTCCGCCTCCTCCTCCTCTACCCACCCGCCTCCGCCTCCTCCTCCTCTACCCACCCGCCTCCACCTCCTCCTCCTCTACCCACCCGCCTCCGCCTCCTCCTCCTCTTCCCACCCGCCTCCGCCTCCTCCTCCTCTTCCCACCCGCCTCCGCCTCCTCCTCCTCTACCCACCCGCCTCCGCCTCCTCCTCCTCTACCCACCCGCCTCCGCCTCCTCCTCCTCTACCCACCCGCCTCCGCCTCCTCCTCCTCTACCCACCCGCCTCCGCCTCCTCGTCCTCTACCCACCCGCCTCCGCCTCCTCCTCCTCTACCCACCCGCCTCCGCCTCCTCCTCCTCTACCCACCCGCCTCCGCCTCCTCCTCCTCTTCCCACCCGCCTCCGCCTCCTCCTCCTCTACCCACCCGCCTCCCCTCCTCTCCTCTACCTGCCCACACACCCACACTTACACAAACACACTTTCACCCACCCCCATACACACACACAAATACACACACACTTTCACACATATACACCCACCCCCATACACACACACAACTCACACACTCTCACACACACACCCTTCCACACACACCCTCAAACACTCTCACACACACACACCCTTCCACTCACACACCGGCTCACTCACACACCCATATACACACACATGCACTCTCACGCATATACTTCCACACACCCTCTCACATACACACGCACCCACATACGCACCCACATACACACACACCCATACACTCACGCACCCACACATATCTCGGTGATGATGGGAGGATATCAATAAGGAAATTGTTGGGGCTAAGCATTTGATTTACATGACTGGATGGTCAGTATACACACGGATTGAGTTGATTCAGGACTCAGAAAGGCCAATCAAAGGTTCCAAGGGGGATCGAGTGAACCTCCTTGTGTGGAGTAACATAACTCTTGTTGGCATCTTCAAGAAGAATGATCTTCTGACCGACACAATATTGAAGACGCGTTAGTGATATAACAGGAGAAGTTGACTAGAAAGACCAAGGGCGTGAACTTCCAACATGTTGCAGGAGACTATGGTAAATGAAGAAGTACATGGGCTTACTAGTAGTGATGCTACCCCACCTGTCATCCCAATCTCCCGAACTGCATAATTAAAGGGGCTCAGATGGTAAGTGAAAAGATAAAAAGGTAATTGTTAAAATTGAAAGTGGAATTGCCTGCAACCATTCACGGACTACCTATTTTTGTGGATCTAATTCAAATCAAGTGGAATATTTGACCTACCCCCCAATTTTGGGTGGTTATCCGGCGCGTGATCAGTGGACGTGAAGATTCGGCAAGGCTCTCTTGGCCTATTGAGGCCTATATAAACAAGGGATTTGTGCTCATTAGGGTACACACTTATTGGTACATTTTTCTGGAGTCACTTTGCCGGGTATATACGTGCTAAAGTTCTCTCTTGCACTTGGTGGTTTCAAGTCTACTGTGGGAGCTACTCTGTAGTGTGTTTACAGAGGGGAGGCCTCTCAGTGAAGGGCTATGAGCACTATAGTGCAAAAGAGTAGCTTGGATTTTTCTTCTTTTCCGTGAGTCAGTGTGGTGGATTGTGTTCTATTCTCTTGAGAACATCTTACCCTCTGTATTGTTCTGAGTTAGTCTGCATATCAGTGGTCCTTATGCTGATAGGAAGAAACTGTTGTATTGGAGTTAATACTTTTAGGGTGGCGTGTTAGCCCTAAGTTTACACATTTGAGCATCTTTCATCATTTGCCTAACTTTGTAGTCATCTGATTTGAATCAAGTAGTGTACGGTCTTTCTTGGTCATTTGTTTTCCATATTTCCGAAGTATTAACCACTCTGTGCAATCCATGTTATATACCTGCTCACAGAAATGTTAAAAGGTATACTTCCCTAAAGAGAACCCCCCTTGAGTAGGCGACGTACTGGATGTTAAAAGCAGACACCCCAGTACCTCTTCTACAGCTATTTAAATCTACAATCATATGTTTGCTTTTCCACCTCTTCAAGTTTGACACTTTCCTGGCTAGTTTTTAGGGATTAAATGCTCTAAACATCTTAAGGACTTTTAAGCATTACTTACTTCTGAGTTAACCTTTGAGAAACCACTTTGTGAGAAGCCTCTCATGAATCATTTGATTCATTGATCTTTGTACTCATTCCATATTTAATTACCAATATAAATCTTCATATCAGAACATATGGCATGTATTGAAAGCTTGTCGAAGTGGATTTGGTGTATTTTCTACCTAAAATGTAAATCTATTCAACTTGTCTTTACATGTTTTCTTAAAATAGACCAAGGTAAGAAACCTATTCCATGATTTACTTTTAGTAACATGCTCTTTTGATAATCTAAGGATGTGCATTCACATGAATTGTTGAAAACATTTCACAAGGCCTCCTTGTGAGCAAGCTTTCAATTCTAGAATACTCACAATGCATACCCATTGGAGTCCTCCAACACCTCCAAGCAATATACTTTACATATCAATTCATATACTTGAAGTTTCATCATCATCTTAAGGTACTATAGTCTGTTTTATTGTTCATGACTACTGACTTCTTAGAGTCATTGAAGTGAACATATGGTATGATTCTCTTAACCAATGCATTGATTACAGAGCAAAAATCCTTATGAACTTTTGTATGCAAATATCTGATCATTGAAGATCTATATGGAGATATACAAGTCAATCTTTATGATTGGATATATCCATTGTCTTCTTCGTGAAATGTTGGGATCACGCATGTGACTTATTAAGTATTTACTATCACATTTTATGCACATTTTTCTTAGGTTACAGGAGGTAAGAATAGTGAGTATTTTTCTAAGCGTCAATTTCCATAAATAGAATGTTTTCTCTTCATGCTCATAATCTACAAATAGTTGGTCTTATGACAAAATTTGAGTCCAATGATAAAAATTACTGTGATCACATTTATGGATGATAAGCAAGCCTAGAGATTGTATTAATGACTACAATCAAGTAATAAGCATGTACATAATAGTTCTTTCAAAGCAACCTCTAATCCTTGTACTCCTCCATCACCTCCTCACAGTGGTATCAAACTCAGGATGGTCTTTGACGGTGAAAGCATATCCGTAAGGAAGAAATATGTATCGATACGTATTTGCAAATTAGCTCATGCCTAGTCTAAGAAGGAAAACCAACTCAAGAAGAGAAAGAGAGCTTTAATACCTGGTGTGAAAAAGATGCTTTGACAACGTCATATATCTTAAAATCCATCTCTGATTTCTTTTTTCCACACACAAGGGGTTGTAACTTCACAAGAGACATGTAATGCATTTGGTCACTCTTTTCTTCAATAAATAGAGCCAAGAAGAATCACTTGTGGATGGAGTTCACCTTGCTCAAGAATCAATCCAGAAAGAGTTTCATTGACTTTTACACCATGACAAAGGACACAGATGATCAACTAGGAGGCATTCGATAGATCATAGATGAAGAGAAAATAGTGAGACAAGTCATCAATGAAATCAAATCAAATAAAAAGTGGGAAGCATGGACCATTATAATGGATCTATACATGGACATGCAAATACCTACTTCAACACACTCATGGGACAAATCTTTGTTCATAATGTCAAGCTTATGGAGAATGAAGATCCACAAAAATGTAATCAATCCTCTTCCCTATACACTGATAAAGGTAGAGGTAAATATTTCAAATAAAAAAGGAAGAAGTGCGATGAAGAAGCAAGTACTTCCCAAGGTAACTCTGTAGGAAGGGGGAGAGGTCAAGTGCAAGAGGAAGAAGAGGAACAAAAGGTAGGGGGAGATCTTAAATCCCCTCACTTTGTTCCATATGTGCACCCACAAGTCATAGCACTAATCATTCCTTCATGAATCCAAGGAACCAAAGAGGAATAGGATACAATAGAGGAGGATATTGAGCTCCTAAGGTAATGCAGTATAAACTTATTGAACCAGAGTAGTATGAACTTATTGAAGAAGAGTTCTATATATACCTAGCATCACCAAAACAATTGATAATTATAGAAGATATCGTGGAGATCCATACCAAGTGTTGAAAAAGATTGCCAATGGAGAAAAGAAAGGTAGACTATTCACCTTTGAACTCCAAGGGACAAGGAACATATAATTGTTCAATTATGGTACAAAACCTCTGTCACGCACGCACGTGAGCATCCTCTTTTGTCATCGCGCGAACATGCCCTTTTGCTCCTCTCTGCTCCTCTCTCTACGTCCGCGAACACACACAGATTTTCATCCGGTTCACCTCCCAGCCACGCCCGAGCTTCTACTTGTGTTCCCCTGATAGATAGTGAGAGAGCCCTCAAAACCCACTAAAGATAATACAAATAATCTCTCTACTCAAAGAGATTGCTCTCTCCCCCTTCTACCAAATGGGCATAATGCCCTTAGTGATGCCATGTGGCATTCTTGCCACCTCACTCAAGAGTGTGCATCCGTAATATGACATTTCCTTCCCCTTGAAAGCATTTTTGTCCTCGAAAATGTAGATGAAATGTCCGTAATGGTAGAATAAAGTGCTCGGACTCCCCTGAACCCCATGTACTCTATGTACATGGTCATCTCTGTGTGTTGTTTCCGTGTATCCTTCCCCTTAAGAAGCCTCATATGAGATCATCTCAAAGGTGGGAAACCGTCTGAGTGGTGCCTACTATCTCCCATGTACACTCAACTTCCATACTACCAATCCCATGACATACTACATCATCCAAATGACCTAAGTCCATAAGATGTGTCGTCTATGGAGTAATAATATGAAAAGAAGTGTAAAGTGACAAGCTTATAGGCTTGACCATAGTGGAGGTAGTAAACCATAGAATCCTATGGAGTATAGAACAAAGTCCCATAACAAATGGCTCCAACCACATCTAAGACTAAATGATAGATTTCCCTCATAACACCCCAGGTCTTGCTAACCTTGAGTGTAATTTCAAGTAGTAGTTTTGTCCTAACTACCTTGTGAACTATGTAAATCCATCATCTAACTCACGGTGGTAAAGTGCAATCTCTACATTTCACCAACCAAGAAATATGTGGTTTTTCATCCATTACCATTGAACTAAGTTCTATTGGAAGAGCATCTATTGGCACTAGTGCAAACTCTCAAATTTTCTCTTCCCTTTAGTTTGCCATATGAATGCAAAAAGCATTCCCTTTGAGATTCAGATAATCCCTAAGTACCCATCCTCCTAACTGATGTTTACTCATCATACTCATGATGTAACACCAACTAAGAGTTCGGTACCCTAATAGTTAGATATATCTCTATCTGACTATAAACCCTAAAGAGAAGAGTCATAACTCTACTCCCAGTCTCATTAATGTCAATAACTAGATCATCTCATCTAGTCCAAGACCATCACTAGAAATAAACATAACTACTTCTCTCTAGAGTCTACAAGTGAGACTCAATCTAACCATCATGACTATCTGATCTCTCTCTTGTCTTTGATAGAAGAGTGCCACTTCTATCTAGACAACCTAAATGAGAAAGTGAAACTCTCTCCATGTCTATCTCTGTAATCTCTTCCAAGGAAAAAAGCTCTAGCAGTGGAAACTATTCCACTTTCCCTTTCCCTTTGAAAGAGATTGTGTTGAATCCATTTTCTTTACTCATCCATAGTGAGAACATGCACATGAGTTCTCCATACGTTTCCTTCCAAAATAGTGGAGAATCATACTCCCATATGAAGGAAAATTAGATGGAAAAGTAGAGGAAATGAATTCCTTCTCAAATATAGATTAAGAGATGTTTTCAGAACACCTCTTCTATCTAAAGAAAAACATACTCTATTCTTCCCCTATGAAGAAATTATGTTTTCCTTTCCTTCTTTCTCTCCCAAAGTATAGGAGCTAAAGTGAGAGTACTGAACTAAAGTAAGATCCCTCACGGATCTCTGAGCTGATTCCCACTTTCTCCTTACCTTAAAAGAGAAATTCATGAATTTATTTAATCCTCTCTTCCATAGCTAATGCATAATCCTTCATTACAGATATTACTATGAAGATGGAGAACAGATCTCCGCTAACTAATGAAGGTGTATGTAGTGAAGAGTGGAGAAAATAAATTCCTAATGAGGGTCAAAGCCCTCTATTAAAATGGTCAGCAATGATGTGACATGATACCGTAAACATATGTGTATGCATAATAAAAAGTTATCTCTGCCAACCGTCCTCTGTGGATGGATCTATATGATCCCATGAAACTTATGGAACTATCCTTCCTAAAAACTCATAATGAGTATGTGATACCAATGGTGATAAAATCAATTATCACATTCTCTATTGGAAGAATAAATCTTCCCTTTACTGTGAAGGATAATTCCCAATCCTAGTAGGAGATGTCTACTAAGAGCTCTCCTCTGATCTAGTGAGACATGACGCCATGAATGATGAGTCCTTTTCTCCCTGGCCATAGAAGAAGAGTGCTCAATGGGAAGTCGTTTCCACCGTCCCATACCAGTGGAACCTTCTTCCAATCCATGGTTTCATACCTACACTAAACCGAATATATAGATATTCCATGTAATGGAATATGTAAGTGGACTCTAATGAATCCCATATGCTAAAATCATGTCAGTGGACTCAAATGAGTCCCAGTCGTCGAACTAGTTAGTTTGGTTCTAGTCAACAAGTGACATTGGATATCCCTTTCTGTTCCAAACCAACTTGTTCATAGGTACCAGGACTAAGCCTAGATACCTCTCTGTAGATCCCAATACATTGGTACCCATCTATTCCTGACTAAGGGATCTATGCTCTATACCATAGAGCTAGTGCCATGCCTATGGCCTTCTTAACCATCACTCGAATCACATACGCATCCGTCGATGTTGTCTCATGAAACCCATCTCTGTGATCCCATCTTATTGGTTTCCTTAGTAGTGTAGCAGAAATGCTTCACTACTCGCTCAAGTGATGTGCAAGAGTGAAACTAGTCACTCTTTGGGTATTTTTAATAATACCACAAAGTCTCCTATACATCATGTGAGACTCTTGTGAAGATAAATAAATCTTCACTAACTTGGAGATTATAAAAAATGCATCTCCCGTGCCTGAATGCAACTTCCTGAACCTATAGGATTGCTTGTGCACATTACTAATGGTGAAGGTGTAGCTCCATCCGTAAACAATCCTATAGTCTAAATCCATAAGGATTATGTGCAGGGATCCTGTTACTACTGAAGTTGCCTTATGTAAAATAGTCTGATGGTCCTAAGTCCATCAAATACATGCTTATAAGCATGCCTAAAACTTATTGATGTTTGCAGAAAGGCATGTTACCATGCCATAACCTTCTTGCCTAAAGGCAAGTGCGTATATAACGCCATGTGGTAGGAAAAAATTTGACAGCATTTCCCCAGGAAATGGAATTCCAAAAAAATTTAAACCATAGCTCAGTGGCACTCAGGCCACCCAAAAACATAGGGCTTGACAGGCCCATGGCATGCACGCCATAAACTTATATATGGATTCCATGACCTGCAAAAACACAAAAGTATTTGCTAGCAACCATTCCCGGTGTTGCATAGCCATATGGTTTCTATAATCTTCTTTCCTGCAAACAATAAAAAAGTATACTTCCTGCATGTTGATCCATACTTTTAAGAGCTTAAACAATGATCAACACTTGATGTATGCAATCCCATTCATGCATGTAGATACAGAACATGCCATAACATAGATAAAATGCCAGAAAGCATAAAATATACGTCCTGAGTAGTCTGATTTTGGAATTGCATGCTTCCAATCGCTCTCGAAAAGCTTCGAGACCTCTGCACCTTTCTCCTCAGGTCCTAAAATACACTTTGAAGTGTCCGAAAATATCGGAGCACTCCTCAAAACATAAAGCATGGTCAGGTGATTACAAAAATAATGCAAATTTAGCTAAAAAAATGCATTAGTAATCCTTCTTTAGACCTGAAAAAACCACTTTCGGACCTGCAAATTTTTATAAACTGAAATATAAAGCATGTGCAAATAGGTCGAAGTGAAATTACTCAAATCGCCTTCCCGGTTTGAAAAATATGGCTCCCGGAAGGTAGTCGCCAAAAACTGTTCAGACTTTGCAGACCTGTTCAGACCTGCAAAAATTTTTACTTTCCAAAATGTTTTCTCATAAACTAAAATTAGACCTTGTGCTCTTCGAAACGAGCCGTAGCACGTCCAATTTGGAGTTTCCTAGCCCAAGATATGGCCATTCCAAGTGGGACATGTAAAACTAGTGGACTGTTGGAGGGGCTGGAAAAAACGTGAAAATGTGATTTTTGGGATGCCCAAAAGCATTCTTCCATCAAGAAAATACTAAATTTTTCTCCCTAACCTCAGAGAGGGGTATATGAAGATGCTTGAGCCTACTTTTACCTTTCCAAATCCTCCCTTCGTGCATGCTAATTCGCTCCCCAAAATAGGCCTAAATCAAGATTTTTGCTTTTATACAAAAACTTGAATGGGAGCTCTTAGCAAGCTTTTAATCCACTCTAAATGTGGATTTCTCTTGGATTTTATACAATAATCCATGGGAAGCCACAAATAATCTTTATTCTTACTCCTAAAAGTGGAGTTTAGCCAAAGATTAATTTCTGAAATTTTCCAAAAAGTGTGGGAAGGGGGCCTTTGAGGAAGTAAAATTCCTCCTTAACTTATCATTTTGATGAATCTAATGATTCACCTAAGAAGTCCATACACCATAATCTCAGTATATATACTTTTTCCCATCCATCCATATCTATTTTACCTCCTTTTCCCTCTTCCCAAATGGGAATTTCTTAGATTTAGGTGCTGAAATTTTTGTCAAACTGTGATGGAAGGGGGTTTTGTGGAGCTTCAAACTCCCATCAAACTGAGGTATCTTTTGGATTTCTTGATCTTGCATGGAAGTCAATATGCTAGACTATAGGTGTGCATGGTTTTTTCCATAAAACTATGAAAAATACCTCCTCTTTTTGCCTTCCCAAAATGGCTATTTATCCAAAATAGCTCCTGAAATTTATGTGAAAATCATCAAAATAGGCTACTTTGGAGGTGCATAAAGCTACCCTTTGTTCTATTTTGGGAGGGAATCCTTGACTCTCGGTGAGAGTACATATCTCATACTCTCCATATATGTGATTTCCCTCCCAAAATGTAGCCCCCCTAAAGCTTCATTATCATTCTCAAAAATGAAAATTCCTACAAGAATTCAAAAATACTCAAAGCTGAAACTTGAAGCCATAACTCCTTCCTACTAAATCGTGTAGAGGAAAGTGTCATCTTTGATTGCTCCTTGTTTCCTTGAGGATTATCTCACCCTCTCCCATCCGTGTGGGCATCACTTATGTCTTTCTCACATTGAGCCTGGACGGCTTAAAACAGACCATATGACGAGCTGAGGATGAACTATAAGCACCATATAGGCGTGGCATATTGGGTAGGTCGTTGATCTCCATATGGGAACGTCGTGGGATCAAATCCCTTGCCCCGCAGCGTTTAACACAAGCCCAAAAACGAGCTCTGATACCACTGTCACGCACGCACGTGAGCATCCTCTTTTGTCATCGCGCAAAACATGCCCTTTTGCTCCTCTCTGCTCCTCTCTCTACGTCCGCGAACACACACAGATTTTCATCCGGTTCACCTCCCAGCCACGCCCGAGCTTCTACTTGTGTTCCCTTGATAGATAGTGAGAGAGCCCTCAAAACCCACTAAAGATAATACAAATAATCTCTCTACTCAAAGAGATTGCTCTCTCCCCCTTCTACCAAATGGGCATAATGCCCTTAGTGATGCCATGTGGCATTCTTGCCACCTCACTCAAGAGTGTGCATCCGTAATATGACAACCTCCATCAAACGTAGATGTTTTACACTAAAGTTCAGCTCAAATTAGAGAGAGGAGTTTGAAACAAACTAGAAGATATGAAAAGTTTAGTTGGACTACCAAATGTACATGATTTACAAATGTAGTCCATGCCAATTTGGAAACTATCACAGGCAACCCTTCAATCTATCAACCATTGCATGGATCATCAATGTAACATCCTTGTGAACATGTGTATGCAAGGATTTGATCATTGAAGCTCTTTTGTAAAGAATGAGTCAATCTCAATGACTCTGTATTTGCATTTTCTTATTCCCAAAATGTAAGGATGACATGTGTGAGTTCTTAAGTAAATATCTCACATTTGAGGCACTCCATATTTCAGCTATGAGTTGAAATAGCTCATGTATGTTCCTATTAGAAACTTTGCAAGGGGAGTTTGCACAATTCATAGTAGGTTGAGAGTAGTGGGCATCTCTAAGTGCCTTATTCCATGAATATAAGGTGTTCTCTTCATGCTTGTAGTCGGGAAATATTTTGTATTGGCACATATATTTGATCACATTTCTCCAAAGTAATATGATCATGTTTATGCATCATTGGCAAGGCTAGTAGGTCTATTAATGTATGGAGACAAGATATACAATTCTATATCAGGTTTTTTGAAAGACCTTCTCATCTTTCTATGTTCCTATCACCTTCTCATAGAAGATCTTATGAATTGTAGAGATCATACTCAAGGAGTGTAATGGGCTTGCCATTCCCATGGAGGTAAGATTATGATTGATTCTTCATAATGTTTTAAATGTGTTTGATGCTTTATTGTGACTACTTTTGAGGTATGAACAATGTCTACCTCTCATGATATTAATATGGAATGCATATACATAAGAGCTCAATTATGAGGAGAAGTTGTCAATCGATTCGGATTGAAACTTGTGGTCAATCACATTGGACAAGAGATGGTTAGTAGATACCTTAGAAAGAAATTACCATTTGAACAAAACAGAGATTTTCTAGGTTTGTATGGAGTAGAGGTTGATATTATGAGCGTTCCTTCTTCCTACAACCCTTAATGGCATGAATCTTCATTTCACAATGGAGAAAGCTTCTAGTTAATCTTTGGATTCTTATTTGAATTATCATAAGATCCTTTTCCCTTTGCATTTGTTGAAAATTTTGCCTATGATTTGATCCATTCTTATTCTTGAAACACATTTATTCTTATAAAAGCATTGAAAAAACGCTGCCAATGAAAAAGGTGATGGTCTAACCAGAGTGTCAAGGATAGTTAGGAGCCCATCATATATTTCAAGACAATTTTGAACACACCTATAAGCAAGTTCTTCAGGTGTTATTAGAAAATCCACAACACAGGTAGAGCATCTCAAGGTAGAGCTTAAATGAGTATCTAAGTACCTCTAGATAAGGAGTTATAAGGTGGAGGTATGTTGGTTTAATTTCAGGTATGTGGTAGTGCATTATCATGTATATATAGGCTAATGGAGAGGTTTGGCCTTCCATAGGAAACTAAATTACTCCATGGAAACCAAAAAAAAAGATCAATGAGAACCAAGACCCTCACCGAAGTTCTATCTTGGTTGATTCTCCTTTTAAGGCACTAAAGCCATGAAGAGTTATTTGGATGGCATTCATGTCCCTCAAGGAGCAATCCAAGTAGAGTGTTATTGACTTTATGATGAAAACAAAGGACACATATGGTCAATTAGGAAGCATTGGAGATATCATAGATGAAGAGAAGATAACCACACAAGCCATTGATGACATCAAGCGAGATGATAAGTGGGAGGCATTCATGATTTCCATGGATCTATACATCTACATGCAAGTAACAGATTTCACCACACTCATGGACCAATTCTTTACCCATCAATCAAAGCTTATGATTTATGGAGATACAAAAAAAAGATAACTCGTCCTCTGCCCTATAAAGTGACAAAAGTACAAGATATGATGCTAAATAAAAATGAAGAAGCATGATGAAGAAGTAAGAGCCTCCAAAGCTAACTTTGTAGGAAGAGGGAGAAGTTCAAGAAAAAGAGGTAGAGGAAGAAGGTTCATACACAGGCTTAAACAAGGTTTCCAAATGAGAAAATACGGGTAGTATATTCACATTTGAACTCCAAGACACAAGGAGCATAACATTGTTCAATTATGGTACACAAACTCTATCACACTTGGAATTTTGGGACAAAAGCTTAGCAAACTTTGGAGAGAGAAGCTTAAAACAAATTAGTATATATCAAAGTGTAGTTGTACTACCTTATATCACAAAGCAACACATGATTTACAAAACCAATGGATGGCTATTGGGCATGTCTCATAGAGAAACTTTCACAAGAAAGGGATACATACATGGCGACATCTTGGATATTGTCCGAACTAATCTTTGGGGACTAAGCAAGGAACCATCTATCTAAGGGTCAAGGTATTATGTATATTTCATTCATGATTGTAGTAAATGGACTATATTATATTTCATTAATTGTAAAGATGAAGTGTTTTCTTGTTTCTAGAAGTATTTTGCAATTATAGAAAATAAAATAGGTAGAACATTGAAGGGGCTAAGGTGTGATGGAGGGCAAAGATACTTCTCACATGCGTTTAATGCTTTCTTAGAAGATAGAGGGATCAAATGTATATTACAATTATATATACGCTAGGGCAAAATGATGTAATATAAAGGAGGAATAAAATCATTTTGGAAGCAGCTAGGTCAGTGATTAATAGCTTCAAATGAGTAGAAATCCTCTTGATTGATATTTTTCTTGCCTTAAGGAAGAAATGTTGTCTATGCTCTTGAGTTTTTTCTTATGCATATAAAGTATCATTCAGTAGAGACATACACTATCAATGGATTTCATATAAACACTAAGGTTTCACCCATGGACAATAATTCATTTTCACATGAGTGAATGTGAGACCATTTCGAGTGATATTCATCAATTGTAGTAATGAAGTGTGACAAGTTTATGGATCTACATCCATGTGCCACTTGGCATCTCTAAGTGTCTTTTCTTTTGCACTGTATGTGGAGGAAGTTTCACTTTGACTATGCGTGTCTATAACAACATTTCAATCTCACGTGTATTGAAATTGAATTCCTCAAGTAACATTTGTGAATTGCTCAAGTACTTCATCATGCACCACAATTTTCTCTCATGCATTTAAGAGTATGCAATGATAGGTCTTCATAACATGGCCATGCATTTTTTTGCCCATGCTCAATTTGATCTTGAATTTGTGAGAAACGATCATCACTTTTAATCTTCCATGTTAGAGTTATTTGATGATTGTTGGAACTTCTAGAGGAAGCAGAAGTTTGGTGTGGGAAAGCTCTGGTAGTGATGGTGCCCATGGACCCTCATCAAGTCATGAAAATGGAGTATTCAAAGCTTGGTGTGGAATTCTCTACCTTAAATACGCTAAAGAAATAGTCTACATCAGGTGAAGAAAAGAAAAGGTGAAGGAAGGAGATCAATTTTTAAAAATAAAAGAAGTCACGTGAAGGTAATTCAAAGGGTTCAAATATATTCAACTAATCGAGATGAAGAAGAGGAACAAGTAGCAACATACAAATTCGAATTTGGATAGTTTTCGCCATCCAACACTTATGTAAAAGACCATATAGAAGGCACATTTGTAATGGTTTGGAAAGGTAAAATAAAGACATTTTATTGTTTCACTTAATTTAGCATGGATCAAAAGGTCATTTTTTCTCATGAAGAGAGAAGCATTTTCATTTTCTTTTTCATTTTGGCTAGTTTTACTATAGACATATTGAGAACGTTTGAGCATTACTTACCCCTGAGTTAACCTTTGAGAAACCAATTTGTGACAATCCTCTCATGAATCCATTGATTCATTGATCTTTGTACTCATTCCATATTTAATTACCAATATACATCTTCATGTCAACACATATGGCATGGATTGAAAGCTTGTCGAAGTGGATTTGGTGTATTTTCTACCTAAAAAATCATCTCTATTCAACTTGTTTTTACATGTTTTCTTAAAATAGACCAAGGTAAGAAACCTATTCCCTGATTTACTTTTAGAAACATGCTCTTTTGATCATCTAAGGATGTGCATTCACATGAATTGTTGAAAACATTTCACAAGGGCTCCTTGTGAGCAAGCTTTCATTTCTAGAATACGCACAATGCATACCCATTGCAGTTTTATTGTTCATGACTACTGACTTCTCAAAGTGATTGAAGTGAATCTATGACATGATTCTCTTAACCAATGCATTGATTACAGAGAAACAATCCTTATGAACTTTTGTATGCAAATATATGATCATTGAAGCTCTAGATGGAGATATACAAGTCAATCTTTAGGATTGCATATCTGCACTCTCTTCTTCCTGAAATGTTGGGATCACACGTGTGACTTATTAAGAATATATCTCACATTCTATGCACTCTAAATTCAAGAAATAACTTGTTGTAGCTCACTTATCTTCTTATTAGAAAGTATGCAAAAGGACTTTTCTTAGGTTATAGGAGGTAAGAGTAGTGAATATTTTTGTAAGTGCCTTCTTCCATAAATAGAATGTTTTCTCTTCATGCTCATAATCAACAAATAGTTGGTCTTGTCACAAACTGTTGACTGCAATGATAAAATATGCTATGATCACATTTATGCATGATAAGCAAGCCTAGAGATTGCATTAATGTCTCGAATCAAGAAACATGCATGTACAGAATAGTTTTTTCAAACACGCTCTAATCTTTGTACTCCTCCATCACCTCATCACAATGGTATCAAATAAGCATCATAGTGTATACATTATGGGTGATGGTTCTCCTTCTTTGATTGAAAAATTGGATTAAAGTACCTACTCAGGACGGTCTTTGACGATGACAACATATGTATAAGGAAGAATTATGTATGGATACATATTTGCAAATTAGCTCATGCCTTGTCTAAGAAGGAAAATCAACCCACGAGGAGAAAGAGAGCTTTAATACATGGTGTGAAGAAGATGCTTTGACAACATCATATATCTTAAAATCGATCTCTAATTTCTTAGTTCCACACACAAGGGGTTGAAACTTCAAAAGAGACATGTAGTGCATTTGAATCACTCTTTTCTCCAATAAATAACGCCAAGAAGAATCACTTGTGGATGGAGTTCACCTTCCTCAAGAATCAATCCAGAAACAGTTTCATTGAATTTTTCACCATGACAAAGGACACAAATGGTCAAATAGGAAGCATTCAAAAGATCATAGATGAAGAGAAAATAGTCAGACAAGTCATCAATGGAATCAAAGAAAATGAAGAGTGGGAAGCATTGACCACTATCATGGATCTATACATGGACATGCAGATACCTACTTCAACACACTCATTGGACAAATCTTTGTTCATAATGTCAAGCTTATGGAGAATGAAGATCCACAAAAAGGTATTCAATCCTCTTCCCTATACACTGATAAAGGTAGAAGTAAAGATGTCAAATGAAAAAGGAAGAAGTGTGATAAGGAAGCAAGTACTTCCCAAGCTAACTGTGTAGGAAGGGGGAGAGGTCAAGTGGTAGAGGTAGAAGATCAGGAAGAAAAGGTAGGGGGAGATCTTAAATCCCCTCACTTTGTGCCATATGTGCACCTACAAGTCATACCACTAATCATTCGTTCATGAATCCAAGGAACTAGAGAGGAAGAGGATACAATACCCATGCTTTTCTTACACACATCTCTCTCTCTCTCTCTCTCTCTCTCTCTCTCTCTCTCTCTCTCTCTCTCTCTCTCTCTCTCTCTCTCTCTCTCTCTCTCTCTCTCTCTCTCTCTGTGAGTGCACGCAGAGAGGGGGGCAGGTATCGCCCATGATGCAACCTTGACTTAACAAATATGAAATCTTTTGGCGCATTAATAGAACATTTGTTGTGTCAATACTTACATTAAGATACCAAACACAATTTGTTTGCATCTGGATGTGTAGAAATGAAGATGTAGATAAGAATATCTTTACAAGTTCCATGTTACAAGAAATAAACTTAAAATGAAGATCAAGAGAAGAATATCTTTACAAGTTCCAGGTTACAAGAAAGAAATGTAACTTACATGAAAATACCAAACACAATTTATTTACATCCGGATGTGCAAAACTGAAGATGAAGAAAGTAATTTTCTTTACAAGTTTCCAGTTCCAAGTTACAAGAAATAAGTGCAGCTCAACGATTCTCTTTGGAATCGTCAAGTTACAAGTTTCCATGTCCTAAACGATTGGCTTTGGAATCGCGATTTCTGAGAAGGCTAAACGATTTGCTTTGGGATTGGCATTTCTGAAATGGCATGTCCTTCCTTCCTTCTGATAGACACATGTGACATTGCGAATAATGTCTGTGTTTGCTTGATTATGGGAGTCCCTCCTGTCAATGTTTCTGAAGAGAGGCGTTCCAAACAGTTTGATTTATGTGCGCTTCAGCTGCGCGCAATAGACCTGCACGATATACTGTTGCTCCTCCTGCTCGCTTGCATGCCCTTGACATGATGTTTTCCGTTTTGATCCTGATCCGAGTTTCAGATTTTCAGAGGGCGGTGCTGAACTGCGGTGGCCAGCCCAGCACGGCGAAGTTGCCGGTAAATTCTTATTTGCGGTGGTGGCAAACCACGATGGACCTGCGACAAGCTTATTATTTCTTGTGCAGCAGCAGCAACATGTCGGAACAGGCTTGTTTGCCAGCAGCACAGGCTTAGTTCTTACGCAGGAGGAGGAGTTGTTAGGCGTATTATCATTCTGCTTTTTTTCTGCAGGTCTTTCACATTCACATTGATTGAACCGTTTGGAAGTCGGCGTATTATCTTCATTCTGCTTTTGCATCGAAACCTTTTCTGCAGGTCTTTGACATTCACTTTGATTGAACCGTTTGCCTGGGGGGATTCTTCATCATTATCAGCGAGTGAAGAAGTTTCCATAGTGGATGACGACGATCTTTCTCGAATATTTTGGAGGATGCGTGCCCCCCAAGCACACGCGAGACCTTTCGCAAGCTTCCTTATGCAGGCAGCCGAATGCTTGCAGAGATCCTTCACAACCGTATGTACGTGCGTCTCCCTCAGGGTCCTGTAAAAGTCTTGATCGGGTACATTTACCGTCATCTTGATTAATTTGAACAGCAATCTTCTAATGACGATGATCCGTTCTTCCTCGGCATATTCTTTTCCAGCCTCGAACACGTTCAGTGATTGTAGCTCGGCCTTCACCTTCTTCAAGTTGTCGTGTAAGGGTTGATGCTCGGCAGCAGACATCTTTGTTTCTTACAGATAGCACCACCACTCGCAGCAGCAGCAGCAACGCAATGCTCTCTTGTTCCTTCCTTCGAGTACGACACCACCAACGTTATGTCGTTCCTTCGATTCGTAATGAGTGAAATAAGAAACCGTCGCAATGAGTAAAATTAGGGAGGAGAGGTGTGTTTATATACGACGTCGACCAACATGCGTCTTTCATCGCTCTATCAATTCTTTATTGTTCCCTTTTCTTATTTTGTTTTTTTAAGAAAGTTCGGGCCTTGGCCTTTTTCTTTTCCCTTTGTAACACTCTTTACATCCCCAAATTTTACCCTTGCTTTGTGGGATTCGGGAGTCCCATCTTTGCTATTGTAGAATGGAAGAAGAAACTACTAAAAACATTTGAAGATTCGAGGATGTAGGCACATCAATGCACACTTACAAAAGGGGCATAATTTTTCATACACGAAAACCTAACGATCACATCAAAAGCATATATAATAAACACATGGAGAACATTGAATGTTTGAAGCACTCCCTTTCACTCCACGAATGCAGATAGAAGAGACTACTCCATCAAAAGGGGAAATTCAAACTTCCATGTTTTTCATTCTTTACCTAGGATACTACCCAAAATACAAGCTTTAGCGCATTGAGAAGATCATTTTATCAGGATGAGATGAAGGAAAACCCTAGCTCATATGTGTTATAGAAAAAAACCATCCACGAGACCAAACTTTGTATCTTTCTGAAGTGTTTCACATAACAAAGAACGAAATCAAAGAGAGAGTTTCAGATCTAAAGAGAAACAAAGGATGCTTTTTTCATTAAGAGTAATTACAACTATAAGATTTGTTGAAAGATATGATGTGGATCTTAACAAATGAAATCCAGAAAGGGCCCATGATATGTCTTTCTGCATCTATGAGGGCTCGTACATTGTAGAAGAGGAAGAAGCAGAAGAAGAAAAAGTAAAGGGTTTACCACCTAGAACTTGGGGAAAGTTTGTACTTAATGAATGAATTATGTTCAAGGTTCATAGATGTTAAAAAAGAAGCTCTAAGACTATAGCTTTAATATACCGATTAGGGGTCTGAGCAGAGACACCCATCTTACTTGCCTTTATTCTTGGTGTGGACATTGCATCTTTTATCTTTCCATTCTTTGAAAGCAAATTGATATGCTTCTCTTTAAGTGTTGCATTGTTATCAAGAACTCATGCATGGCATTCCATTGCCATCCCAAAAGCATCATCAGAAGCTTTCTAGGAATATCTAAATAGGATTTTTACTTAGAAATTTAAAGATTTACTTCAATAAAGATATATTAAAGTCATAATAGAATTTGGCATATTGAGAAGCTTGTAGATGTTTTATTGACCTGCTATCCTGCATTAAGCTTGTTTTTGTAGCATCTAAGGAATATTGTATCTCATATGTTCTCTTCTCAAGGATATTTCTCAAGGTTTTTAAGCACTCCATGAAGTTAAGCTTCACCATTAGAACCAGTTCATCTTAGAATATGAGTGGTTGGCTGCGTTGGTGATCATCTATCTCATTAACGAGGTTTCCTTTGGTGCCTTCAAACATTTGTGCACTTATCCAAGGTACAAGCATATTGGAAGCAAGATCCAACCATCATTTGTGCAAAATCCCACTCTTTGACTTTAAGGTTGTATGTGCTCATATCACATTTCCATCACTCTTCAAGAGCAACAAATAGAGTATCCTATGTTGGAAAAACCCTAATAAACCTACGTTATCAATGCTTTTTGCCAACTTAGCTGTTCTAGTTTTTGCCAACTTAGCTCTTCTAATCTGAGCAAACACACCCATCTTACTTAACTTCATTCTTGGTGTGGACATTGCATCTTTTATCTTTCCATGCTTTGGAAGCAAATTGATACTCTTCTCTTCAAGTGTTGCACACTTATCAAGAAATCATGCATGACCTTCCATTGCCATCCCAAAAGCATCATCAAAAGCTTTCTAGGAATATCTAAATAGGATTTTTCCTTCGAAATTTAAAGAGTCACTTCAATAAAGATATATTAAAGTCATAATAGAAGTTTGCATATTGAAAAGCTTCAGATGTTTCGTTGACATGCTATCCTGCATTAAGCTTGTTTTTATAGCATCTAAGGAAGATTGTAACTCATATGTTCTCTTCTCAAGGATCTTTCTCAAGGTTTTGAAGCACTCCAAGAAGTTAAGTTTCACCATTTTAACCTATTCATCTTAGAAGATGAGTGGTTGGCTGCATTGTTGATCATCTATCTCATTACCGAGGTTTTGTTTCGTGCCTTCAAACATTTGTGCACTTATCCAAGGTACAAGCATAGTGGAAGTGAGATCCCACCATCATTTGTGCATAGAAGTTTGAAGCTTCCTTTACTATCACAGCAACAATTCTGACTCGAGTTTCCTCTAAGGCTCTAAACATTGTCTTGCTTTATTAACTATTATAAATGGCAATACTTTTAGAATTACAGAGGTATCTTGTACATTGGGCTCATTTCTGACCTAAAATGAATCAACAACAAGCCGTTCTAAGACCCCATCCACCTATTTAGCCCGACCAAAACTCCAAGAAGCTAGTATTGCACTGTGGTTCCCATGGATGAATAGCTTTGTAGACATGGTCTTGAGACAAGGAGATGCTATATAGCAAGTTGTGCTACTTATTTTCACCAAAACAATTGTTGCTGGATAAGAACCCAAAGAGTATTACATAAAGAAACTATGTTAACAACCAAATTGATTCTAGGAACTATTGTAACAAGGTGGAAAGGCATGACACTTGTATTATCAAGAGCCTGGGAATGAGAAAGAAAGCTAGAGAAAAAAAAAAGGAGTTGAGAAAGAAAGAGTGAGAGAGAGAGACAGAGAGAGAAGAAAGTAGAAAGAGAAAGAATTCAAGTTAAAGAAGAGAGAAGTGCGATAGTGAGAGCGAAGAAAGAAAAAAGACAGAATTGAAGTGAAAAAATAGAAAAGTGATAGAAAGAATACGAACTAGAGAGAGAAAGAAGCGAAAAGAAAGAGAGAAAGTAAGAGAGAAGAAGGAGAAATTTAGAGAGAAGAGAGTCACGATGAGAGAAAGAAAGAGAGAATAGTGAGGAAAGTTAGTAAAAGGAGAAAGTGGAAGCAGAGAGAGACTCTAGAGAGAAAATATAAGAGAGATGAAGAGAGGGAGAAAATAAGAGCAAAGAACCAAGAGCAAAAATGACAGAGAAGAAAGAGAGTGGAAGTGAGATAGAGAAAGAGAGAACAACGAGAGAAAGAGTGAGATAGAGCCAACTTAGCTATTCTAGTTTTGCATTTAAAAACACTAAACTAGAACAACTAAGTTTCTTGTTTTAGTGTAACTTGAAATTCTTCAAAAGACTAAACTAGAGATATATGTTCGCGACTTCTAGAAAGGCCTCCTAAGTTAAGTTCTCGATTAAGGGAGGGCAGATTGAGATCTTTACTCATCATTGAGTCACTACTTGTGAATCCAAGATTTTTCATTTCTAATTGTTTCTCATAATAAACATTCATGCAATGCAAGAGTTTCTCATTTGGTGTAACCTAATGGGCTTGTGAGGGAAAATATGATATCTTTTAAAATAATATGAGAAAGAGAAGTAGTTCTTAGCTATTTAAATCTACAATCATATGTTTGCTTTTAAACCTCTTCAAGTTTGACACTTTCCTATTATGTAGTCAAATGACCTTTGAAATAAAGTGCAAATTGGGGTTGAATATGAAGAAAGGAAAATGTCATAGTATCCATTACACAAAAGAATCCATAAGTTGTGTGGTTTAATGGCGCTTTGGACTATTTCCAAGCCTCATATGCACTTGAATCAATGGCATGCATGAAAAAAAAATTAGATGTAGCAAAAAAAACATTCAATTGTCTATTGGATCCTTGTAAAATATGATGTATAATGGCCATTTTGCACACATGTTTCTTTCTACTCACACATGCACACATGTCCTATGCTATTCTTATACAGATCTGTGTGTGTGTGTGTGCACGCACAGGGGGCAGGAGCAAATTCAAGATGAAGAAGAGGAACAAGTAGCAGAATACAAACTCGAACTTGGATAGTTTTCCTCATCCAACACTTATGTAAAAAACCATATAGAAAGTACATTTGTAATGGTTGGCAAAGGTAAAATAAAGACATTTTATTGTTTCACTTAAGTTAGCATGGATCAAAGGCTCATTTTTTCTCATAAAAAGAGAAGCATTTTCATTTTCTTTTTCATTTTGGCTAGTATTGAGGGATTAAATGCTGTAAACATCTTGAGAACTTTTGAGCATTACTTACCCCTAAGTTAACCTTTGAGAAACCACTATGTGAGAAGCTTCTCACGAATCATTTGATTCATTGATCTTTGTACTCATTCCATATTTATTTACCAATATAAATCTTCATATCAGCACATATGGCATGGATTGAAAGCTTGTCGAAGTGGATTTGGTGTATTTTCTACCTAAAAAGTATCTCTATTCAACTTGTCTTTACATTTTTTCTTCAAATAGACCAAGGTAAGAAACCTATTCCATGATTTACTTTTAGTAACATGCTCTTTTGATAATCTAAGGATGTGCATTCACATGAATTGTTGAAAACATTTCACAAGGGCTCCTTGTGAGCAAGCTTTCATTTCTAGAATACTCACAATGCATACCCATTGGAGTCCTCCAACACCTCCAAGCAATATACTTTACATATCAATTCATATACTTGAAGTTTCATCATCATCTTAAGGTACTATTGTCTGTTTTATTATTCATGACTACTGACTTCTCAGAGTCATTGAAGTGAATATATGGTATGATTCTCTTAACCAATGCATTGATTGCAGAGAAAAAATACTTATGAACTTTTGTATGCAAATATCTGATCATTGGAGATCTATATGGAGATATACAAGTCAATCCTTATGATTGGATATATGCATTGTCTTCTTCCTGAAATGTTGGGGTCACGCGTGTGACTTATTAAGTATTTTCTATCACATTTTATGCACTCTAAATTCAATAACTAACTTTTTGTACCTCACATAGCTTCTTATTAGAAAGTATGCAAAAGGATTTTTCTTAGGTTACACGACGTAAGAGTAGTGAGTATTTTTCTAAGCGTCTTCTTCCATAAATAGAATGTTTTCTCTTCATGCTCATAATCTAAAAATAGTTGGTCTTATCACAAAATTTGAGTGCAATGATAAAAATTACTGTGATCACATTTATGGATGATAAGCAAGCCTAGAGATTGTATTAATGACTGCAATCAAGTAATAAGCATGTACATAATAGTTTTTTCAAAACAACCTCTAATCCTTGTACTCCTCCATCACCTCCTCACAGTGGTATCAAATGAGCATCATAGTGTATACATTATGGGTGATGGTTCTCCTTCTTTGATTGAGAAATTGGATTAAAGTACCTACTCAAGATGGTCTTTGACGGTGAAAGCATATCCATAAGAAAGAAATATGTATGGATACGTATTTGCAAATTAGCTCATACCTAGTCAAAGAAGGAAAACCAACTCAAGAAGAGAAAGAGAGCTTTAATACCTGGTGTGAAAACGATGCTTTGACAACGTCATATATCCTAAAATCCATCTCTAATTTCTTACTTCCACACACAAGGGGTTGTAACTTCACAAGAGACATGTAATGCATTTGGTCACTCTTTTCTTCAATAAATAGAGCAAAGAAGAATCACTCTTGGATTGAGTTCACCTTCCTCAAGAATCAATCCAGAAAGAGTTTCATTGACTTTTACACCATGACAAAGGACATAAATGATCAACTAGGAGGCATTCGATAGATCATAGATGAAGAGAAAATAGTCAGACAAGTCATCAATGAAATCAAAGCAAATGAAAAGTGGGAAGCATGGACCATTATCATGGATCTATAGATGGACATGCAAATACCTACTTCAACACACTCATTGGACATAATCTTTGTTCATAATGTCAAGCTTATGGAGAATGAAGATCCACAAAAACGTAATCAATCCTCCTCCCTATACATTGATAAAGGTAGAGGTAAATAATTCAAATAAAAAGGGAAGAAGTGTGATGAAAAAGCAAGTACTTCCCAAGGTAACTCTCTAGGAAGGAGGAGAGGTCAAGTGGAAGAGGTAGAAGAGGAAGAGAAGTTAGGGAAAGATCTTAAATACCCTCACTTTGTACCATATGTGCACCCACAAGTCATACCACTAATCGTTCTTTCATGAATCCAAGGAACCAAAGAGGAATAGGATAGAATAGAGGAGGATATTGAGCTCGTGAGGTAATGCAGTATAAACTTATTGAACCAAAGTAGTATGAACTTATTGAAGAAGAGTTCTATATGTACCTAGCATCACCAAAACAATTGATAATTATAGAAGATATCGTGGAGATCCATACCAAGTGTTGAAAAAGATTTTCAAAGGAGAAAAGAGATGTAGACTAGTCACCTTTGAACTCCAAGGGACAAGGAATATATCATTGTTCAATTATGGTGCAAAACCTCCATCAAACATAGATGTTTTACACTAAAGGTCAGCTCAAATTGGAGAGAGGAATTTGAAACAAACTAGAAGATACGAAAAGTTTAGTTGCACTACCAAATGTACATGATTTACAAATGTAGTCCATGCCAATTTGGCAAGTATCACAGACAATCCTTCAATCTATCAACCATTGCATGGATCATGAATGTAACATCCTTGTGAACATGTGTATGCAAGGATTTGATCATTGAAGCTCTTTTGTAAAGAATGAGTCAATCTCAATGACTCTGTAGTTGCATTTTCTTATTCCCAAAATGTTAGGATGACATGCGTGAGTTTAAAGTAAATCTCTCACATTTTAGGCACTCCATATTTCAGCTATGAGTTGAAATAGCTCATGTATCTTCCTATTAGGAACTTTGCAAGGGGATTTTGTACAATTCATAATAGGTTGAGAGTAGTGGGCATTTCTAAGTGTCTTATTCCATGAATATAAGGTGTTGTCTTCATGCTTGTAATCTACAAATATTTCTTATTGGCACATACTTTTGATCACATTTCTAGAAAGTACTATGATCATGTTTATGCATCATTGGCAAGGTTAGTAGGTTTATTAATGTATGCAAGCAAGATATACAAGTCTATATCAGGTTTTTGGAAAGACCTTCTCATCTTGCTATGTTCATATCAGCTCTTCAAGGAAGATTCTAATGAATTGTAGAGACCATACTCAAGGACTGTAATGGGCTTGCCATTCCCATGGAGGTAAGATTATGGTTGAGTCTTCATGATGTTTTAAATGTCTTTGATGCTTTATTGTGACTACTTTTGAGGAACGAACAATGTCTACCTCTCATGATATTAATATGGAATGCATATACATAAGAGCTCAATTATGAGGAGAAGTTGTCAATCGATTCGGATTGAAACTTGTGGTCTGTCACATTGGACTAGAGATGGTTAGTAGATACCTTAGAAAGAAATTACCATTTGAACAAGACAGAGATTTTCTAGGTTCCTATGGAATAGAGGTTGATATTATGAGCGTTCCTTCTTCCTACAACCCTTAATGGCATGAATCTTCTTTTCACAATGGAAAAAGCTTCTAGTTAATCTTTGGATTCTTATTTGAATCACCATAAAATCCTTTTCCCTTTGCATTTGTATAAAATGTTGCCTATGATTTGATCCATTCCTATTCTTGAAACACATTTATTCGTATAAAAGTATTTAAAAAACTCTGCCAAAGAAAAAGGTGATGGTCGAACAAGAGTGTCAAGGATAGTTAGGAGCCCATCATATATTTCAAGACAATTTTGAACATACCTATAAGCAAGTTCTTCAAGTGTTATTAGAAAACCGACAACACAGATTTGATCTTGTTAATGTTTGATTTGCTTGAGGGAGTCTTCAAACTTCTCTCACTCAAAGTGATTCTCGTTTGGTAATTGATTCTGAAGATTTTGAATCCGATCTTGGTTTCATATTGGAAAGCTAATATTCTTAAGCTTCATTCACTTTAGTGATGTGCTAGAATAAAGTAAGCACATAATTTCTTACACTCATAACAACAACACATAATGCATCTACATTCCACCTCTTCTAAGCTCAACTAGATCTAGATCAAGCTACATTATCACTCAAGGGTTTGATGGAACTTCCAAAGCAATCGACCTTGGATCAGGTCGTGTTGACCCATAAAATTATCCACCAACTCACAACAATCCAAAATTGGAGAAATTTTGAATTTCTAGTGTGTAATTTATTCCATCAAGCTGTCTTTCCATGAATGAAGGCGAACAAATGTGAATAGATGCAACAATAGTATTAGTAGGTGCACTAACACTAGAAGATGAATCCATCACTCATGCACTATGGTGATAATAAGAATAAACTTGCAAGTTTAGAAATTACTCTTCACTACTAATAGATACCTAACAACTATTATACCATGTACGAAAGTAGTTATGTAGGAGAGTTGAAGAGCAATGATAGAGAAGATAATAGATATAGTAGAATTTCAAATATTTGCTACTTACAAAAAATAGAAAGATGATAGCATTGTCCACTTGTGCACTCTCAAGGTAGAGATGGAATAATGATTTAAACCACTCTAGATAGGGAGTTACAAGGTAGAGGTATGTTAGCTCAATTTGACATCTAGGGTAGTTTCCACTTGTGTGAATCCTTGCTTAACAGATCCAGCGTTGTATTTCTCTAATGTACTATTTTGTTTGTATTTTGATTTCTAAATCCACTTGGTTCTGATCACTTTTTTCTTTCGTGGTAAATCAACCAATTCCCTAGTGTGATTCTTTGGTATGCTATCATACTCAACCTTTATTGTCGCTCTCCACTTGGGGTCTTTGAGTGCCTCGTTTACAACTTTGGGTTATTTTATTGATCCCATAATTTCATCCATAAAAGACATATTGATAATATGATATGAGGCTCTTTTTTGTTGCTTAATCCTCTTTCATCTACATAGCCCATATGTACATAAATCGCGAGAATCAACTTAGGGGTTACAATTATAAAAGATTTACTATGCTCTCTTGGCCTCATGACACTATCTAGAAATTCATAAGAGTCCAAAATTTTAGAATTCTAATCCTTTAGAGCGTGCAATTTGTACCATCAAGCTTCCCTTTAGCAAATTCTAGTGGACAAAGGAAAATTAGTGCAACAACAACATTAGCAGATGCACCAACTCTAGAAGATGAAGCCATCACTCATGCACTATGGTGATATTAGGAATATACTAACAAGTTAAGGAAGTACTACTCTCTACTAAAAGAAAAACTAACAACATATATTGTAGAATACCAAAAATTTGCTACTAAGAATAAGTGCAAAGATGATGACAATTTCCACGCGTGCACTCTCACGGTAGAGCTTAAATAAGTATCTAAGTACCTCTAGATAAGGAGTTATACGGTAGAGGTATGTTGGTTTAATTTCAGGTATGTGGTAGTGCATTATTCATGTATATATAGGCTAATCGAGAGGTTTGGCCTTCCATAGGAAACTAGATTACTCCATAGAAACAAAAACAAAAAGATCAAAGAGAACCAAGACTCTCACCAAAGCTCTATGTTGGTTGATCCTCCTTTTAAGGCACTAAGGCCATGAAGAGTTATTTGGATGGCATTCATGTCCCTCAAGAAGCAATCCGAGTGTCATTGACTTTATGATGAAAACAAAGGACATATATGATCAATTAGGAAGCATTGGAGAGATCATAGATGAAGAGAAGATAACCACAGAAGCCATCAATGACATCAAGCAAGATGATAAGTGGGAGGCATTCATGATTTCCATGGATCTTTACATCTACATGAAAGTAACAGATTTCACCACACTCATGGACCAATTCTTTACCCATCAATCAAAGCTTATGGTTTATGGAGATACAAAAAAAAGATAACTCGTCCTTTGCCCTATAAAGTGACAAAACTAGAAGATATGATGCTAAATAAAAATGAAGAAGCATGATGAAGAAGTAAGAGCCTCCAAAGCTAACTTTGTAGGAAGAGGGAGAAGTTCAAGAAAAAGAGGTAAAGGAGACAAAAGCTTCAAACAAATTAGTATATATCAAAGTGTAGTTGTACTACCTAATATCACAAAGCAACACATGATTTACAAAACCAATGGATGGCTATTGGGCATGTCTCATAGAGAATCTTTCACAAAAAAGAGATACATACATGGCGACATCTTGGATATTGTCCAAACTAATCTTTGGGGACCAAGCAAGGAACCATCTATCTCAGCGTCAAGGTATTATGTATATTTCATTCATGATTGTAGTAAATGGACTATATTATATTTCATTAATTGTAAAGATGAAGCGTTTTCTTGTTTCTAGAAGTATCTTGCAGTTATAGAAAATAAAATAGGTAGAACATTGAAGGGGCTAAGTTGTGATGGAGGGAAAAAATACTTCTACCATGAGTTTAATGCTTCCTTAGAAGAGACAGGGATCAAATGTATATTACAACTATACATACACTAGGGAAAAATGATGTAATATAAAGGAGGAATAGAATCATTTTGGAAGCAGCTAGGTCAGTGATTAATAACTTCAAATGAGTAGAAATCCTCTTGATTGATATCTTTCTTGCCTTAAGGAAGAAATCTTGTCCATGCTCTTGAATTTTTTCTTATGCATCTAAACTATCATTCAATAGAGACATACACTATCAATGGCTTTCATATAAACACTAAGGTTTCACCCATGGACAATATTTCATTTGCACATGAGTGAATGTGAGATCATTTCGAATGATATTCATTAATTGTACTAATGAAGTGTGACAAGTTTATGGATCTACATCCATGTGCCACTTGGGATCTCTAAGTGTCTTTTCTTTTGCACTGTATGTGGAGGAATTTTCATTTCAACTATGTGTGTCTTTAACAACATTGCAATCTCACGTGTATTGAAATTGAAAACCCATGCAAATATCTTTTTGTAGCCAAAAACTTAAGTATCTTATTAAACTGAGAGAACATTAATAGTGATCAACCTCTTTGTCAAAAAAAAATTTGTGAATTGCTCAAGTACTTCATCATGCACCACAATTTTCTCTCATGCATTTAAGAGTATGCAATGATAGGTCTTCATAACATGGCCATGCATTTTTTTTGCCCATGCTCGATTTGATCTTGAATTTGTGAGAAAAGATCATCACTTTTAATCTTCCATGTTAGAGTTATTTGATGATTGTTGGAACTTCTAGAGGAAGCACATGTTTAATGTGGGAAAGCTGTGGTAGTGATGGTGCCCATGGACCCTCATCAAGTCATGAAAATGGAGTTTTCAAGGCTTGGTGTGGAATTATCTACCGTGAATATGCTAAAGAAATAGTCTACATCAAGTGAAGAAAAGAAAAGATGAAGGAAGGAGATGAATTTTTGAAAATAAAAGAAGTCACGTGAAGGTAATTCAAAGGGTTCAAATATATTCAACTAATCGAGATGAAGAAGAGGAACAAGTAGCAACATACAAATTCGAATTTGGATAGTTTTCGCCATCCAACATTTATGTAAAAGACCATATAGAAGGCACATTTGTAATGGTTTGGAAAGGTAAAATAAAGACATTCTATTGTTTCACTTAATTTAGCATGGATCAAAAGGTCATTTTTTCTCATGAAAAGAGAAGCATTTTCATTTTCTTTTTCTTTTTCGCTAGTTTTGAGGGATTGCATGCTATTAACATATTGAGAACGTTTGAGCATTACTTACCCATGAGTTAACCTTTGAGAAACCACTTTGTGAGAATCCTCTCACGAATCATTTAATTCATTGATCTTTGGACTCATTCCATATTTAATTACCAATATACATCTTCATGTCAACACATATGGCATGGATTAAAAGCTTGTCGAAGTGGATTTGGTGTATTTTCTACCTAAAGAAGCATCTCTATTCAACTTGTTTTTACATGTTTTTTAAATATAGACCAAGGCAAGAAACCTATTCCATGATTTACTTTTAGAAACATGCTCTTTTGATCATCTAAGGATGTGCATTCACATGAATTGTTGAAAATATTTCACAAGGGCTCCTTGTGAGCAAGCTTTCATTTCTAGAATATGCACAATGCATACCCATTGGAGTCCTCCAACACCTCCAAGCATTGTAGTTTACATATAAAATCATATACTTGAAGTTTCATGATCATCTTGAGGTACTATTGTCTGTTTTATTGTTCATGACTACTCACTTCTCAGAGTCATTGAAGTAAATCTATGACATGATTCTCTTAACCAATGCATTGATTACAGAGAAAAAATCCTTATGAACTTTTGTATGCAAATCATTGAAGCTCTAGATGGAGATATACAAGTCAATCTTTAGGATTGCATATATGCACTATCTTGTTCCTGAAATGTTGGGATCACACGTGTGACTTATTAAGTATATATCTCACATTCTATGCACTCTAAATTTAAGAAATAAGTTGTTGTAGCTCACTTACCTTCTTATTAGAAAGTATGCAAAAGGACTTTTCTCACGTTATAGGAGGTAAGAGTACTGAATATTTTTGTAAGTGCCTTCTTCCATAAATAGAATGTTTCCTCTTCATGCTCATAGTCAAGAATTAGTTGGTCTTGTCACAAACTGTTGAGTGCAATGATAAAATATGCTATGATCATATTTATCCATGATAAGCAAGCCTAGAGATTGTATTAAGGTCTCCAATCAAGAAATATGCATGTACAGAGTAGTTTTTTTCAAACACACTCTAATCTCTGTACTCCTCCATCACCTCATCACAATGGTATCAAATCAGGATCATAGTGTATACATTATGGGTGATGGTTCTCCTTCTTTGATTCAAAAATTGGATGAAAGTACCTACTCACAACAGTCTTTGACGATGACAAAATATCCATAAGGAAGAATTATGTATGGATACATATTTGCAAATTAGCTCATGCCTATTCTAAGAAGGAAAATCAAACCAAGAAGACAAAGAGAGCTTTAATACATGGTGTGAAAAGATGCTTTGACAACGTCATATATCTTAAAGTCCATCTCTGATTTCTTACTTCCACACACAAGGGGTTGAAACTTCAAAAGAGACATGTAGCGCATTTGAATCACTCTTTTCTCCAATAAATAACGCCAAGAAGAATCACTTGTGGATGGAGTTCACCTTCCTCAAGAATCAATCCAAAAAGAGTTTCATTGACTTTTTCACCATGACAAAGGACACAGATGATCAACTAGGAAGCATTCAATAGATCATAGATGAAGAGAAAATAGTCACACAAGTCATCAATGGAATCAAAGCAAATGAAAAGTGGGAAGCGTTGACCACTATCATGGATCTATACAAGGACATGCAGATACCTACTTCAACACACTCATGGGATAGATCTTTGTTCATAATGTCAAGCTTATCGAGAATGAAGATCCACAAAAAGGTATTCAATCCTTTTCCCAATACACTGATAAAGGTAGAAGTAAAGATGTCAAATGAAAAAGGAAGAACTTTGATAAGGAAGCAAGTACTTCCTGAATATCTTTACAAGTTCCAGGTTACAAGAAAGAAATGTAAGTAACTTACATGAAAATACCAAACACAATTTATTTACATCCGGATGTGCAAAAATGAAGATGAAGAAAGTAATTTTCTTTACAAGTTTCCAGTTCCAAGTTACAAGATATAAGTGCAGCTCAACGATTCGCTTTGGAATCGTCAATTTACAATTTTCCATGTCCTCAACGACTCGCTTTGGAATCGTGATTTCTGAGAAGGCTAAACGATTTGCTTTGGGATTGGCATTTCTGAAATGGCATGTCCTTCCTTCCTTCTGATAGACACATGTGACATTGCGAATAATGTCTGTGTTTCAGCTTTGCTTGATTATGGGAGTCCCTCCTGTCAATGTTTCTGAAGAGAGGCGTTCCAAACAGTTTGATTTATGTGCGCTTCAGCTGCGCGCAATAGACCTGCACGATATACTGTTGCTCCTCCTGCTCGCTTGCATGCCCTTGACATGATCTTTTCCGTTTTGAACCTGATCCGAGTTTCAGATTTTCAGAGGGCGGTGCTGAACTGCGGTGGCCAGCCCAGCACGGCGAAGTTGCCGGGAAATGCTTATTTGCGGTGGTGGCCAACCACGGTGGACCTGCCACAGGCTTATTATTTCTTGTGCAGCAGCAGCAGCAACATGTCGGAACAGGCTTGTTTGCCAGCAGCACAGGCTTACTTCTTACGCTACTTGTTCCTCTTCTTCATCTTGAATTTGCTCCTGCCCCCCTCTACGTGCACACACGCAGAGAGATGCGTCTAAGAATAGCATGGTACATGTGTGCATGCGTGAGTAGAAAGAAACATGTGTGCAAAATCGCCATTATACATCATATTTTACAAGGATCCAATAGACAATTGAATGTTTTTTTTTTTGCTACATCTAATATTTTTTTTTCATGCGTGCCATTGATTCAAGTGCATATGAGGCTTGGAAATAGTCCGAAGGGCCACACAACCACACAACTTATGGATTCTTTTGTGTAATGGATACTATGAGATTTTATTTTCTTCATATTCAACCCCAAACTCGCACTTTATTTCAAAGGTCATTTGACTACATAATAGGAGAGTGTCAAACTTGAAGAGGTGGAAAAGCAAACATATGATTGTAGATTTAAATAGCTAAGAACTACTTCTCTCTCTCATATTATTTTAAAAGATATTATATTTTCCATCACAAGTCCATTAGGTTAAACCAAATGAGAAAGTCTTGCATTGCATGAATGTTTATTATGAGAAACAATTAGAAATCAAAAATCTTCGATTCATAAGTAGTGACTCAACGATGAGTAAAGATCTCATTATGCCCTCCCTAATCGAGAACTTAACTTAGGAGCCCTTTCTAGAAGTCGCGAACATATATCTCTAGTTTAGTCTTTTGAAGAATTTCAAGTCACACTAAAACAAGAAACTTAGTTGTTCTAGTTTAGTCTTTTTAAATGCAAAACTAGAACAGCTAAGTTGGCTCTGTCTCACTCTTTCTCTCTTTCTCTATCTCACTTCCACTCTCTTTCTTCTCTCTCATTTTTGCTCTCGGTTCTTTTATCTTATTTTGTCCCTCTCTTCATCTCTCTTATATTCTCTCTCTAGAGTCTCTCTCTGCTTCCACTTTCTCCTTTTACTTACTTTCCTCACGATTCTCTCTTTCTTTCTCTCGTCTTGACTCTCTTCTCTCTAAATTTCTCCTTCTTCTCTCTTACTTTCTCTATTTCTTTGTACCTTGGATAAGTGCACAAATATTTGAAGGCTCCAAACGAAACCTTGTTATTGAGATAGATGATCACCAATGCAGCCAACCCCTCATCTTCTAAGATGAAGTGGTTACAATGGTGATGCTTAACTTCTTCGAGTGCTTCAAAACCTTGAGAAAGATCCTTGAGAAAGATCCGTGAGAAGAGAACATATGAGTTACAATCTTCCTTAGATGCTATAAAAACAAGCTTAATGCAGGATAGCATGTCAACAAAACATCTAGAAGCTTTTCAATATGCAAACTTCTATTATGACTTTAATATATCTTTATTGAAGTTACTCTTTAAATTTCGGAAGAAAAATCCTGGTTAGATATTCCTAGAAAGCTTTTGATGATGCTTTTGGGATGGCAATGGAAGGCCATGCATAAGTTCTTGATAAGTATGCAACACTTGAAGAGAAGCATATCAATTTGCTTCCAAAGCGTGGAAAGATAAAAGATGCAATGTCCACACCAAGAATGAAGTTAAGTAAGATGGGTGTGTTACCTCATACAAGAACAGCTAAGTTGGCAAAAACTAGAACAGCTAGGTTGGCAAAAAGCATTGATAACGTAGGTTTATTAGGGTTGTCCCAACATAGGATACTCTATTTATTGCTCTTGAAGAGTGATGGAAATGCCATATGAGCACATACACCTCAAAGTCAAAGAGTGGGATCTTGCACAAATGATGGTGGGATCTTGCTTCCAATATGCTTGTACCTTGGATAAGTGCACAAATGTTTGAAGGCACCAAAGGAAACCCTTTTAATGAGATAGATGATCACCAACGCAGCGAACCACTCATATTCTAAGATGAATTGGTTCTAATGGTGAAGTTTAACTTCTTGGAGTGCTTCGAAACCTTGAGAAAGATCCTTGAGAAGAGAACATATGAGTTACAATATTCCTTAGATGCTACAAAAAAATTCTTAATGCAAGATCTAAAAGCTTTTCAATATGCAAGTTTCTATTATGACTTTAATATATGTTTATTGAAGTGAATCTTTAAAGTTTGAAGGAAAAATCCTATTTAGATATTCCTAGAAAGCTTTTGATGATGCTTTTGGGATGGCAATGGAATGCCATGTATGAGTTCTCGATAAGTATGCAACACTTAAACAGAAGCATATCAATTAGCTTTCAAAGCATGGAAGATTGAATCATTCTTTACAAAAGAGATTCAATGATCAAATACTTGGATACACATGTTCACAAGGATAATACATTCATGATCCATGCATTGGTTGATAGAATGAAAGATTGCCTATGATACTTGCCAAATTGTCATGCAATGCATTTGTAAATCATGTGCATTTGGTAGTCCAACTACACTTTTCATATCTTCTTATTTGTTTCAAGGTCCTCTCTCCAATGTCACTTGACCTTTAGTGTATAACATCTAAGTTTGATAGAGTTTTTGTACCATTATTGAACAATGATATGTTCCTTGTCCCTTGGAGTTCAAAGGTGACTAGTCTACCTCTCTTTTCTCCTTTGGAAATCTTTTTCAACACTTGGTATGGATCTCCACGATATCTAATGAAAACTATTATGCTAATTTAAAAAAGTGTGACTATGTCCCAATCTCTGTGGAAAAATACTAAAGATAAATCGAAATCTTTTCCGAATAGTGCTTAATCTCTAAGCTCAAGTAAATCTGCTTTGTTTACTCATTGTAATGAAATCAAACTCAACAAAGTCTCATCATGATCCAAATTGTAAATCCAAGATGATAATCTATCAATGATGTAGACTATGGAACAAGATTTGAACCTTTCAATGGTCCAAACTATGGACCAAGATTTCAATCTGTCACATCCAAACTATGGATCAAAATCTCGATGTGTCATATATAATAATCCAAATTATGGATCAAAAGCTGGATCAGTCGTATATAATAATCCAAACTAGGGATCTCGATCTATCATATATAATAATCCAAACTATGGATCAAAATATCTCTCATAAAGTAAATTCCAATCCACTCTATGGAACTAAGTCCTTCTAACAACATCTCCTACATAAACAATCTCCAATAGCAACAGATTAAAGTTTAGTTTTAAACAAGTTTTACTCAAGAAAATCTATGAGATTTTCTAACCTTTTGTAGATTTCCTTAAGCTTTCATTAGGCATAAAAATCACTTGATTTGGATATTTTCTCAGAGTTTTATAGCTATTTCATTGGGAGGGTCGAACATGACCAACTTTGAAAATGTATAGGGCCATTGTCTTGAATCCCTTAGAGTGATCAAATAAAATCCAAACTTCATTTTCTTTAGGCCCAAATCTAGATCAACTTATCTTTTTTAATGTCACAAAAGTTCAAATTGAAATTCAATCAAATACTCTTTCAAAACTATCATTCTATCTCCGCTACACCTGTGCTTAGGTGAGCATAGAAACATTGTTGCTACACTTTTAGAATACCTTCTAACTATGAAGATAAATTGCAAAATCTTTGACTTTTGGGTATATACTATGGTCTACACTGGAGTAGCTTCTCCAACAAATTTTTTTGAAATTGGAGCTTCCAATATGAAACAAGCAATTATACATGAAACACATGTACCACTCTTTGGCAAATCCTCGCTAGCAACTATTGTGAGAAGAATAGATCATTTGACCTACCCATTGATATCCAATTTCTCTCAAATTTTCACACCCTATAGCTACTACAATCTACTTTTAGGGTTATGAATTTCATAATATTTGGACATTGGAGGCTTTCATAATGACCAAAATACTAAGCCTCTATAACTACAATATTTTAAAACTTTGGAGAGGCTAACTTTTACTCTTTTCTTTATATCTCCTAAATGGAGAAACATTTCATCTTGAAATTTTGTACACACCATGTGGAGGTCCCTAAATAATGCTAGAAACAAACATCATTCGATCTGAGTAAATGAGCTGAGAGACATGTGCTGGAGTTAGACGTTTGTGGAAGCACACGAACATCACAAGGAATAAGAAGAAGCTTGGAGCACAACACACAATACTGAATGTATTACTAGAGAATGTACAAATATAAGTAGCCCATTAGGGCAACAGGCATATATACAAGCCGAAGGGAAAAAACCTCCTAAAGAGGGAAAAAACTACCCCGGTGGTCCTAGTGTGTTCACACATATCACTACCTAAATATCTCAACAAATCCCCCTTGGAAGTGATGCGGTGAACAAGGAGCTGGCACTCATGTATAAGGAAGTGCCAAGCTATGTGGAAATCACTCCACAAAAGGAAGTAAGCCCAAAGCTTTGCAGAAAGCTTCAAACTTCTCCCTAGGCAGAGCCTTCGTGAAAAGGTCTAAAATGTTCTCTTCCGTGGGCACATATGCATATATGCAATCATAAAGATTGAAATGTAGATCTCCATATAGAGCTTCAATGATTATATATGTGAATACAAAAGTTCATAAGGAGTTTTTCTTTCTAATCCATGCATTGGTTAAGAGAATCATACCATAGATTCACTTCAATGACTCTGAGAAGTCATTAGTCATGAATAGTAAATAGACAATAGTACCTCAAGATGATCATGAAACTTCAAGTATGTGAATTGATATGTAAAGTAAATTGCTTGGAGGTGTTGGAGGACTCCAATGGGTATGCATTGTGAGTGTTCTAGAAATGAAAGCTTTCTCACAAGTAGCCCTTGTCAAATGTTTTCAACAATTGATGTGCACATCCTTAGATGATCAAAAGAGCATGTTAATAAACGTAAATCATGAATAGGATACTTACCATGGTATAATTTAAGAAAAAAAAAACAAGTTGAATAGTGATGCTTTTTAGATAGAAAATACACCAACTCCACTTTGACAAGCTTTCAATGCATGTCATATGTGCTGATATGAAGATTTATATTGGTAATTAATTATGAAATGAGTACAAAGATCAATGAATCAAATGATTCATGAGAGGCTTCTCACAAAGTGGTTTCTCAAAGGTTAACTCAGGGGTAACTAATGCCCAAGAGCTCTCAAGATGTTTATAGCATTCAATCCCTCAAAACTAGCCAAAATGAAAAAGAAAATGAAAATGCTTCTCTTTTGATGAGAAAAAATGACCCTTTGATCCATGATAAATTAACTGAAACAATAAAATGTCTTCATTTTACCTTTTCAAACCATTTCAAATATGCCTTCTATATGGTTTTTTACATAAGCGTTGAATGGCTAAAACTATCCAAATTCGAATTTGTATGTTGCTACTTCTTCCTCTCCTTCATCTCCATTAGTTGAATATATTTGAACCCTTTGAATTACCTTCATGAGCCTTCTTTTATTTTGAAAAATTCATCTCCTTCCTTCATCTTTTCCTTTCTTCACTTGATGTAGACTAATGTTTGAGAATATTTAAGGTAGAGAATTCCACACCAAGGTTCGAATACTCCATTTTCATGACTTGATGAGGGTCCATGGGCACAATCAGTACCACACCTTTCCCACACCAAACATGTGCTTCTTGTAGAAGTTCCAACAATCATCAAATAACTCTAACATGGAAGATTAAAAGTGATGATCTTTTCTCACAAACTCAAGATCAAATTGAGCATGGGCAAAACAAATTATGTGCCTTATGCATGGCCATGTTATGAGGACCTATCATCTCATACTCTTAAGTGCATGAGAGAAAATTATGGTGCATGATGAAGTACTTGAGAAATTCACAAATGTTTCTTTGACAAAGAGAATAATCACTGATAATGTTCTCTCAATTTAATACAACAGTTAATTTTTTGACTACAAATAGATATTTGCATGGGTTTTCAATTTCAATACACGTGAAATTGCAATTTTTTTGTAGACACGCATAGTTGAAGTGAAAATTCTTCGACACACGGTGCGTATGTTGGGCGTTCCAATTCCATACCCTATATAGATGCTCTGATTTATATGAGAAAAAGGAATTATAGTTAAAAAGAATTTTAATTAGAAAGGAAGAAAAAGTTACAAGCCAATGGTACTAGTGCCCTTGGGACTCCCGAGCCCACAAAACAAGGGTAAAACTTGGAGATGTAAAGAGTGTTACAAAGCGAAAAAAAACATCTAGAAGCTTTTCAAAATGCAAACTTCTATTATGACTTTAATATATCTTTATTGAAGTTAATCTTTAAATTTCGAAGGAAAATTCCTATTTAGATATTCTTAGAAAGATTCTGATGATGCTTTTGGGATGGAAATGCAATGCCATGCATGAGTTCTTGATAAGTATGCAACACTTAAAGAGAAGCATATCAATTTGCTTTCAAAGAATGGAAAGATAAAAGATGCAATGTCCACACCAAGAATGAAGGCAAGTAAGATGGGTGTCTTTGCTCACACCCCTAATCGGTATATTGAAGCTATAGTCTTAGAGCTTCTTTGTTAACGTCTATGAACCTTGAACATAATTCATTCATTAAGTACAAACTTTCCCCAAGTTCTAGGTGGTAAAGCCTTTACTTTTTCTTCTTGCGTTTCTTCTTCTTCTACAATGTACGAGCCCTCATAGATGTAGAAAGACATATCGTGGGCCCTTTCTAGATTTAATCTGTTAAGATCCACATCATCTCGTTCAACAAATCTTATAGTTGTAGTTACTCTTAATGAAAAAAACATCCTTTGTTTCTCTTTAGATCTGAACCTCTCTCTTTGATTTTGTTCTTTGTTATGTGAAACACTTCAGAAAGCTACAAAGTTTGGTCTCGTGGATGGTTTTTTTCTATAACACATATGAGCTAGGGTTTCGCTTCATCTCATCCTGATAAAATGATCTTCTCAATGCACTAAAGCTTGTATTTTGGGTAGTATCCTAGGTAAAGAATGAAAAATAGTGAAGTTTAAATTCCCCCTTTTGATGGAGTAGTCTCTTCTATCTGCATTTGTGGAGTGCAAGGGAGTGCTTCAAACATTCGATGTTCTCCATGTGTTTAGTATATATGCTTTTGTTGTGTTCGTTAGGTTTTGGTGTATGAAAAATTATGCCCCTTTTGTAAGTGTGCATTGATGTGCCTACATCCTCGAGTCTTCAAATGTTTTTAGTAGTTTTTTCTTCCATTCTACGATAGCTAAGATCTTCCTTCTATTTAATGATAATGGGACCCTTTAACCAACATATTTAGCATGATTAGTTTCTTAGGAATCTTTTGTAGGATGTAAGTTGTATCCAATCCTCACCATAGAAAAACTCTCAGAAAGTTGAATACTTCTGTTGTTATTAACAGATGGAGGGAGCAAGACTCTCGCTATATTGAGTTGGAAATTTTGTCAAGCATTGTCATATTCACAAAGATTTTGATAAAGATTTACATAAGAAAACCATAGCAAGTTTTCAAGTGACTCTTGAGGTGGATAAGTGAGTTCATAGAATATGGATGTGGATAACATCAACCTCTCTTATGAGTTATGTGTATGCATGGCCCCTCCAGCAATTACATGATCGATCCTTCCATAGAGAATAAGAGGATTTGTATCCTATGTAGGTGAGGGTAGTCTTAGCATGAAACTCTTATACATTAATGAAACGAAAGTTTGCCAATGGAAAGATAACACCATGATATGTTGATTGGGAAATTAGAAGCACATGAAACACGGCATCAATCAAGTAAATAAGTATAGTAATGGCCAAGATACTCATATATGTAAACATGAGATGTTGATTGGGAACCTAGAAGCACATCAAACAAGGCATCAATCAAGTAAATAGGTATAGTAATGGCACTAATGACAAGATGCTCATATATTAGAATCTTATTCGGTGTAGTCGTCCATGTGCTGTCTAGAAGGAATTCGTGCATATGTTGGGCGCTCCAATTCCATACCCTATATAGATGCTCTGATTTATATGAGAAAAAAGAATTATAATTAAAAAGAATTTTAATTAAAAAGGAAGAAAAAGTTACAAGCCAATGGTACTACTGCCCTTGGGACTCCCGAATCCCACAAAGCAAGGGTAAAACTTGGGGATGTAGAGAGTGTTACAAAGGGAAAAAAAAGGCCAAGGCCCGAACTTTCTTACAAAAACAAAATAAAAAAAGGGAACATTAAAGAATTGATAGAGCGATGAAAGATGCATGTTGGTCGACGTCGTATATAAACACACCTCTCCTCCCTAATTTTACTCATTCCGACGGTTTCTTATTTCACTCATTCGGAATCGAAGGAACAACATAACGTTGGTGCTGTCGTACTCGAAGGAAGGAACAAGAGAGCATTGCGTTGCTGCTGCTGCTGCTGCGAGTGGTGGTGCTATCTGTAAGAAACAAAGATGTCTGCTGCCGAGCATCAACCCTTACACGACAACTTGAAGAAGGTGAAGGCCGAGCTGCAATCACTGAACGTGTTCGAGGCTGGAAAAGAATATGCCAACGAAGAATCATTAGAGGATTGCTGTTCAAATTAATCAAGATGACGGTAAATGTACCCGATCAAGACTTTTACAGGACCCTGAGGGAGACGCAGGTACATACGGTTGTGAAGGATCTCTGCAAACATTCGGCTTCCTGCATAAGGAAGCTCGCGAAAGGTCTCGCGTGTGCTTGGGGGGCACGCATCCTCCAAAATATTCGAGAAAGATCGTCGTCATCCACTATGAAAACTTCTTCACTCGCTGATGATGATGAAGAATCCCCCCCAGGCAAACGGTTCAATCAAAGTGAATGTGAAAGAAAGACCTGCATAAAAGGTTTCGATGCAAAAGCAGAATGAAGATAATACGCCAACCTCAAAACGGTTCAATCAATGTGAATGTGAAAGACCTGCAGAGAAAAAGCAGAATGATAATACGCCTAACAACTCCTCCTCCTGCGTAAGAAGTAAGCCTGTGCTGCTGGCAAACAAGCCTGTTCCGACATGTTGCTGCTGCTGCTGCACAAGAAATAATAAGCCTGTGGCAGGTCCATCGTGGTTGGCCACCACCGCAAATAAGCATTTCCCGGCAACTTCGCCGTGCTGGGCTGGCCACCGCAGTTTAGCACCGCCCTCTGAAAATCTGAAACTCGGATCAGGTTCAAAACGGAAAAGATCATGTCAAGGGCATGCAAGCGAGCAGGAGGAGCAACAGTATATCGTGCAGGTCTATTGCGTGCAGCTGAAGCGCACATAAATCAAACTGTTTGGAACGCCTCTCTTCAGAAACATTGACAAGAGGGACTCCCATAATCAAGCAAAGCTGAAACACAGACATTATTCGCAATGTCACATGTGTCTATCAGAAGGAAGGAAGGACATGCCATTTCAGAAATGCCAATCCCAAAGCAAATCGTTTAGCCTTCTCAGAAATCACGATTCCAAAGCGAATCGTTGAGGACATGGAAACTTGTAAATTGACGATTCCAAAGCGAATCGTTGAGCTGCACTTATATCTTGTAACTTGGAACTGGAAACTTGTAAAGAAAATTACTTTCTTCATCTTCATTTTTGCACATCCGGATGTAAATAAATTGTGTTTGGTATTTTCATGTAAGTTACTTACATTTCTTTCTTGTAACCTGGAACTTGTAAAGATATTCTTCTCTTGATCTTCATTTTAAGTTTATTTCTTGTAACATGGAACTTGTAAAGAGATTCTCTTCTGCATGTTCATTTCTACACATCCAGATGCCCCCTCCCCCCTTTGCATGCACTCACAGAGAGAGAGAGAGAGAGAGAGAGAGAGAGAGAGATGTGTGTAAGAATAGCATGGGTATTGTATCCTCTTCCTCTCTGGTTCCTTGGATTCATGAAGGAATGATTAGTGGTATGACTTGTAGGTGCACATATGGCACAAAGTGAGGGGATTTAAGATCTCCCCCTACCTTTTCTTTCTGATCTTTTACCTCTTCCACTTGACCTCTCCCCCTTCCTACACAGTTACCTTGGGAAGTACTTGCTTCCTTATCACAGTTCTTCCTTTTTCATTTGACATCTTTACTTCTACCTTTTTTAGTGTATAGGGAAAAGGATTGAATACCTTTTTGTCGATCTTCATTCTCCATAAGCTTGACATTATGAACAAAGATCTATCCCATGAGTGTGTTGAAGTAGGTATCTGCATGTCCGTGTATAGATCCATGATAGTGGTCAATGCTTCCCACTTTTCCTTTGATTTGTTTCCATTGATGACTTGTCTGACTATTTTCTCTTCATCTATGATCTATTGAATGCTTCCTAGTTGATCATCTCTGTCCTTTGTCATGGTGAAAAAGTCAATGAAACTCTTTCTGGATTGATTCTTGAGGAAGGTGAACTCCATCCACAAGTGATTCTTCTTGGCGTTATTTATTGGAGAAAAGAGTGATTCAAATGCACTACATGTCTCTTTTGAAGTTTCAACCCTTTGTGTGTGGAAGTAAGAAATCAGAGATGGATTTTAAGATATATGACGTTGTCAGAGCATCTTTTCACACCATGTATTAAAGCTCTCTTTCTCTTCTTGGGTTGATTTTCCTTCTTAGACGAGGCAATAGCTAATTTGCAAATATGTATCCATACATAATTCTTCCTGATGGATATTTTTTCATCGTCAAAGACCGTTGTGAGTAGGTACTTTAATCCAATTTTTCAATCAAAGAAGGAGAACCATCACCCATAATGTATACACTATGATCCTGATTTGATACCATTGTCATGAGGTGATGGAGGAGTACAGAGATTAGAGTGTGTTTGAAAAAAGCTATTCTGTACATGCATGTTTCTTGATTGGAGACATTAATACAATCTCTAGGCTTGCTTATCATGCATAAATATGATCATAGCATATTTTATCATTGCACTCAACAATTTGTGACAAGACCAACTATTTGTTGATCATGAGCATGAAGAGAAAACATTCTATTTATGGAAGAAGGCACTTACAAAAATATTCACTACTCTTACCTCCTATAACCTGAGAAAAGTCCTTTTGCATACTTTCTAATAAGAAGGTAAGTGAGCTACAACAAGTTATTTCTTGAATTTAGAGTGCATAGAATGTGAGATATATACTTAGTAAGTCACACGTGTGATCCCAACATTTTAGGAAGAAGACAGTGCATATATGCAATCCTAAAGATTGACTTGTATATCTCCATCTAGAGCTTCAATGATCATATATTTGCATACAAAAGTTCATAAGGATTTTTTCTCTGTAATCAATGCATTGGTTAAGAGAATCATGTCATAGATTCACTTCAATGACTCTGAGAAGTGAGTAGTCATGAACAATAAAACATACAATAGTACCTCAAGATGATCATGAAACTTCAAGTATATGATTTTATATGTAAACTACAATGCTTGGAGGTGTTGGAGGACTCCAATGGGTATGCATTATGCGTATTCTAGAAATGAAAGCTTGCTCACAAGGAGCCCTTTTGAAATGTTTTCATGAATTCATGTGAATGCAAATCCTTTGATGATCAAAAGAGCATGTTTTTAAAAGTAAATCATGGAATAGGTTTCTTACCTTGGTCTATTTTTAAAAAACATGTAAAACCAAGTTGAATAGAGATGCTTCTTTAGGTAGAAAATACACCAAATCCACTTCGACAAGCTTTCAATCCATGCCATATGTGTTGACATGAAGATGTATATTGGTAATTAAATATGGAATGAGTCCAAAGATCAATGAATCAAATGATTCGTGAGAGGATTCTCACAAAGTGGTTTCTCAAAGGTTAACTCATGGGTAAGTAATGCTCAAACGTTCTCAATATGTTAATAGCATTCAATCCCTCAAAACTAGCGAAAATGAAAAAGAAAATGAAAATGCTTCTCTTTTCATGAGAAAAAAAGACCTTTTGATCCATGCTAAATTAAGTGAAACAATAAAATGTCTTTATTTTACCTTTCCAAACCATTACAAATGTGCCTTCTATATGGTCTTTTACATAAATGTTGGATGGCGAAAACTATCCAAATTCGAATTTGTATGTTGCTACTTGTTCCTCTTCTTCATATCCATTAGTTGAATATATTTGAACCCTTTGAATTACCTTCAAGTGAATTCTTTTATTTTCAAAAATTCATCTCCTTCCTTCATCTTTTCTTTTCTTCACTTGATGTAGACTATTTCTTTAGCATATTCACGGTAGAGAATTCCACACCAAGCCTTGAAAACTCCATTTTCATGACGTGATGAGGGTCCATGGGCACCATCACTACCACAGCTTTCCCACACCAAACATGTGCTTCCTCTAGAAGTTCCAACAATCATCAAATAACTATAACATGGTAGATTAAAAGTGATGATCTTTTCTCACAAATTCAAGATCAAATCGAGCATGGGCAAAAAAGTGCATGGCCATGTTATGAAGACCTATCATTGCATACTCTTAAATGCATGAGAGAAAACTGTGGTGCATGATGAAGTACTTGAGCACTTCACAAATGTTTTTTTGCAAAGAGGGTGATCACTATTAATGTTCTCTCAGTTTAATAAGATACTTAAGTTTTTGGCTGCGAATAGATATTTGCATGGGTTTTCAATTTCAATACACGTGAGATTGCAATGTTGTTATAGACACGCATAGTTGAAGTGAAAATTCCTCCACATACAATGCAAAAGAAAAGACACTTAGAGATCCCAAGTGGCACATGGATGTAGATCCATAAACTTGTCATATTTCATTACTACAATTGATGAATATCATTCGAAATGGTCTCACATTCAGTCATGTGCAAATGAATTATTTTCCATGGGTGAAGCCTTAGTGTTTATATGAAAGCCATTGATAGTGTATGGCTCTATTGAATGATACTTTAGATGCATAAGAAAAAATTCAAGAGCATCGACAAGATTTCTTCCTTAAGGCAAGAAAGATATCAATCAAGAGGATTTCTACTCATTTGAAGCTATTAATCACTGACCTAGCTACTTCCAAAATGATTCTATTCCTCCTTTATAATACATCATTTTGCCCTAGTGTATGTATAGTTGTAATATACATTTGATCCCTCTCTCTTCTAAGGAAGCATTAAACTTATGGGAGAAGTATTTTTGCCCTCTGTCACAACTTAGCCCCTTCAATGTTCTACCTATTTTATTTTCTATAACTGCAAGATACTTCTAGAAACAAGAAAATGCTTCATCTTTACAATTAATGAGATATAATATAGTCCATTTACTACAATCATAAAGGAAATATACATAATACCTTGACGCTGAGATAGATGGTTCCTTGCTTGGTCCCCAAAGATTAGTTTGGACAATATCCAAGATGTCGCCATGTATGTATCTCTTTTTTGTGAAAGATTCTCTATGAGACATGCCTAATAGCCATCCATTGGTTTTTTTAATCATGTGTTTCTTTGTGATATTAGGTAGTACAACTACACTTTGATATATACTAATTTGTTTGAAGCTTCTGTCTCCAAAGTTTGCTAAGCTTTTGTCCCAAACTTCCAAGTGTGATAGAGTTTGTGTACCATAATTGAACAATGTTATGCTCCTTGTGCCTTGGAGTTCAAATGTGAATGTACTACCCGTATTTTCTCATTTGGAAACCTTCTTTAAGCCTAGGTATGAATATTCCAAATAGGCTTCATACTTTGTATATGTCACCTGCAATACTTTCTCCATAAGTTTTCGTTCACTTATCAAATTCCTTCATGATGGTAGGTACATAGGCAATTCTACTCCATAAGCCCATACTACTCTAGATCAATAGGTTTATATTACCCTATCTCTAAGAGCTCCATAACCTTCTCTATTGTATGCTCTTCCTTTCTACTTCCATGGATTCTTGAAGCAATGTTCAATGATATGCTTTTAGATCTTGACCTACCTTTTTTTCTTCCTCTACCTCTTTTTCTTGAACTTCTCCCTCTTCCTACAAAGTTAGCTTTGGAGGCTCTTACTTCTTCATCATGCTTCTTCATTTTTATTTAGCATCATATCTTCTACTTTTGTCACTTTATAGGGCAGAGGACGAGTTATCGTTTTTTTGTATCTCCATAAATCATAAGCTTTGATTGATGGGTAAAGAATTGGTCCATGAGTGTGGTTAAATCTCTTACTTTCATGTAGATGTATAGATCCATGGAAATCATGAATGCCTCCCACTTATCATCTCGCTTGATGTCATTGATGGCTTGTGTGGTTATCTTCTCTTCATCTCTCCAATGCTTCCTAATTGATCATATATGTCCTTTTTCTTCATCATAAAGTCAATGACACTCTACTTGGATTGCTTGTAGAGGGACATGAATGCCATCCAAATAACTCTTCATGGCCTTAGTGCCTTAAAAGGAGGATCAACCAAGATAGAGCTTTGGTGAGAGTCTTGGTTCTCTTTGATCTTTTCTTTTTTTGTTTCCATGGAGTAATCTAGTTTCCTATGGAAGGCCAAACCTTTCCATTAGCCTATATATACATGAATAATGCACTACCACATACCTGAAATTAAACCAACATACCTCTACCTTATAACTCCTTATCTAGAGGTACTTAAATACTCATTTAAGCTCTACCTTGAGAGTGCATGCGTGGAAATTGTCATCATCTTTGCACTTATTCTTAGTAGCAAATTTTCGAAATTCTACATTATATGTTGTTAGTTTTCTTTTAATAGAGAGTAGTACTTCCTTAACTTGTTAGTCTATTCCTACTATCACCATAGTGCATGAGTGATCGCTTCATCTTCTAGAGTTGGTGCATCTGCTAATGTTGTTGTTGCACTAATTTTCCTTTGTCCACTAGAATTTGCTAAAGGGAAGCTTGATGGTACAAATTGCACGCTCTAAAAGATTAGAATTTCTAAAATTTTGGACTCTTATGAATTTCTAGATAGTGTCATGAGGCCAAGAGAGCATAGTAAATCTTTCATGATTGTAAACCCTAAGTTGATGCTCGCGATTTATGTACATATGGGCTATGTAGATGAAAGAGGATTAAGGAGCAACAAAGAGCCTCATATCATATTATCAATATGGCTTTTATGGATGAAATTATGGGTCAATAAAATAACCCATAGTTGTAAACGAGGCACTCAAAGACCCCAAGTAGAGAGTGACAATAAAGGTTGAGTATGATGGCATACCAAAGAATCACACTATGGAATTGGCTGATTTACCACCAAAGAAAAAAGTGATCGGAACCAAGTGCATTTAGAAATCAAAATACAAACAAAACAGTACATTAGAGAAATACAAAGCTGGATCTGTTAAGCATGGATTCACACAAGTGGAAACTACCCTAGATGTCAAATTGAGCTAACATAACTCTACCTTGTAACTCCCTATCTAGAGTGGTTTAAATCATTATTCCATCTCTACCTTGAGAGTGCACAAGTGGACAATGCTATCATCTTTGTATTTTTTGTAAGTAGCAAATATTTGAAATTCTACTATATCTATTATCTTCTCTATCATTGCTCTTCAACTCTCCTACATAACTACTTTCTTACATGGTATAATAGTTATTAGGTATCTATTAGTAGTGAAGAGTACTTTTTAAACTTGCAAGTTTATTCTTATTATCACCATAGTGCATGAGTGATGGCTTCATCTTCTAGTGTTAGTGCACCTGCTAATACTATTGTTGCATCAATTCACATTTGTTCGCCTTCATTCATGGAAAGACAGCTCGATGGAATAAATTACACAGTAGAAGTTCAAAATTTCTCCAATTTTGGATTTTTGTGAGTTGGTGGATAATTTTATGGGTCAACATGACCTGATCCAAGGTCGATTGCTTTGGAAGTTCCATCAAATCCTTCAGTGATAATGTAGCTTGATCTAGATCTAGTTGAGCTTAGAAGAGGTGGAATGTAGATGCATTATGTGTTGTTGTTATGAGTGTAAGAAATTATGTGCTTACTTTATTCTAGCACATCACTAAAGTGAATGACGCTTAAGAATATTAGCTTTCCAATATGAAACCAAGATCGGATTAAAAATCTTGAGAATCAATTACCAAACGAGAATCACTTTGAGTGAGAGAAGTTTGAAGACTTCGCCAAGCAAATCAAACATTCACAAGATCAAATCTGTGTTGTCGGTTTTCTAATAACACTTGAAGAACTTCCTTATAGGTGTGTTCAAAATTGTCTTGAAATATATGATGGGCTCCTAACTATCCTTGACACTCTGGTTCGACCATCACCTTTTTCATTGGCAGAGTTTTTTCAATACTTTTATAAGAATAAATGTGTTTCAAGAATAGGAATGGATGAAATCATAGGCAACATTTTATACAAATGCAAAGGGTAAAGGATCTTATGGTAATTCTAATAAGAATCCAAAGATTAACTAGAAGCTTTTTCCATTGTGAAAAGAAGATTCATGCCATTAAGGGTTGTAGGAAGATGGAACGCTCATAATATCAACCTCTATTCCATACAAACCTAGAAAATCTCTGTCTTGTTCAAATGGTAATTCTTTCTAAGGTATCTACTAACCATCTCTAGTCCAATGTGACTGACCACAAGTTTCAATCCGAATCGATTGACAACTTCTCCTCATAATTGAGCTCTTACATATATGCATTCCATATTAATATCATGAGAGGTAGACATTGTTCATACCTCAAAAGTAGTCACAGTAAAGCATTAAATGCATTTAAAACATCATACCACAAGTTTCAATCCGAATCGATTGACAACTTCTCCTCATAATTGAGCTCTTACGTATATGCATTCCATATTAATATCATGAGAGGTAGACATTGTTCATACCTCAAAAGTAGTCACAATAAAGCATTAAATGCATTTAAGATTATGAAGATTCATTCATAATCTTACCTCCAAGGGAATGGCAAGCCCATTACAGTCCTTGAGTATGGTCTGTACAATTCATTAAAATCTTCTATGAAAAGGTGATATGAACATAGCAAGATGAGAAGGTCTTTCCAAAAACCTGATATAGACTTGTATATCTTGCTTGCATACATTAATAGACCCACTAACCTTGCCAATGATGCATAAACATGATCATAGTACTTTGGAGAAATGTGATCAAAAGTATGTGCCAATAAGAAATATTTGTAGACTACAAGCATGAAGACAACACCTTATATTCATGGAATAAGACACTTAGAAATGCCCACTACTCTCAACCTACTATGAATTGTGCAAAATACCCTTGCAAAGTTTCTAATAGGAAGATACATGAGCTATTTCAAATCATAGCTGAAATATGGAGTGCCTAAAATATGAGATGATTTACTTTTAACTCACGCATGTCATCCTAACATTTTGGGAATAAGAAAATGCAAATACAGAGTCATTGAGATTGACTCGTTCTTTACAAAAGAGCTTCAATGATCAAATCCTTGCATACACATGTTCCCAAGGATGTTACATTCATGATCCATGCAATGGTTGATAGATTGAAGGATTGCCTGTGATACTTGCCAAATTGGCATGGACTACATTTGTAAATCATGTACATTTGGTAGTCCAACTAAACTTTTCGTATCTTCTAGTTTGTTTCAAATTCCTCTCTCCAATTTGAGCTGACCTTTAGTGTAAAACATCTAAGTTTGATGGAGGTTTTGCACCATAATTGAACAATGATATGTTCCTTGTCCCTTGGAGTTCAAAGGTGACTAGTCTACCTCTCTTTTCTCCTTTGGAAATCTTTTTCAACACTTGGTATGGATCTCCACGATATCTAATGAAAACTATTATGCTAATTTAAAAAATGTGACTATGTCCCAATCTCTGTGGAAAAATACTAAAGATAAATCGAAATCTTTTCCGAATAGTGCTTAATCTCTAAGCTCAAGTAAATCTGCTTTGTTTACTCATTGTAATGAAATCAAACTCAACAAAGTCTCATCATGATCCAAATTGTAAATCCAAGATGATAATCTATCAATGATGTAGACTATGGAACAAGATTTGAACCTTTCAATGGTCCAAACTATGGACCAAGATTTCAATCTGTCACATCCAAACTATGGATCAAAATCTCGATGTGTCATATATAATAATCCAAATTATGGATCAAAAGCTCGATCAGTCGTATATAATAATCCAAACTAGGGATCTCGATCTATCATATATAATAATCCAAACTATGGATCAAAATATCTCTCATAAAGTAAATTCCAATCCACTCTATGGAACTAAGTCCTTCTAACAACATCTCCTACATAAACAATCTCCAATAGCAACAGATTAAAGTTTAGTTTTAAACAAGTTTTACTCAAGAAAATCTATGAGATTTTCTAACCTTTTGTAGATTTCCTTAAGCTTTCATTAGGCATAAAAATCACTTGATTTGGATATTTTCTCAGAGTTTTATAGCCATTTCATTGGGAGGGTCGAACATGACCAACTTTGAAAATGTATAGGGCCATTGTCTTGAATCCCTTAGAGTGATCAAATAAAATCCAAACTTCATTTTCTTTAGGCCCAAATCTAGATCAACTTATCTTTTTTAATGTCACAAAAGTTCAAATTGAAATTCAATCAAATACTCTTTCAAAACTATCATTCTATCTCCGCTACACCTGTGCTTAGGTGAGCATCGAAACATTGTTGCTACACTTTTAGAATACCTTCTAACTATGAAGATAAATTGCAAAATCTTTGACTTTTGGGTATATACTATGGTCTACACTGGAGTAGCTTCTCCAACAAATTTTTTTGAAATTGGAGCTTCCAATATGAAACAAGCAATTATACATGAAACACATGTACCACTCTTTGGCAAATCCTCGCCAGCAACTATTGTGAGAAGAATAGATCATTTGACCTACCCATTGATATCCAATTTCTCTCAAATTTTCACACCCTATAGCTACTACAATCTACTTTTAGGGTTATGAATTTCATAATATTTGGACATTGGAGGCTTTCATAATGACCAAAATACTAAGCCTCTATAACTACAATATTTTAAAACTTTGGAGAGGCTAACTTTTACTCTTTTCTTTATATCTCCTAAATGGAGAAACATTTCATCTTGAAATTTTGTACACACCATGTGGAGGTCCCTAAATAATGCTAGAAACAAACATCATTCGATCTGAGTAAATGAGCTGAGAGACATGTGCTGGAGTTAGACGTTTGTGGAAGCACGCGAACATCACAAGGAATAAGAAGAAGCTTGGAGCACAACACACAATACTGAATGTATTACTAGAGAATGTACAAATATAAGTAGCCCATTAGGGCAACAGGCATATATACAAGCCGAAGGGAAAAAACCTCCTAAAGAGGGAAAAAACTACCCCGGTGGTCCTAGTGTGTTCACACATATCACTACCTAAATATCTCAACAAATCCCCCTTGGAAGTGATGCGGTGAACAAGGAGCTGGCACTCATGTATAAGGAAGTGCCAAGCTATGTGGAAATCACTCCACAAAAGGAAGTAAGCCCAAAGCTTTGCAGAAAGCTTCAAACTTCTCCCTAGGCAGAGCCTTCGTGAAAAGGTCTAAAATGTTCTCTTCCGTGGGCACATATGCCAAGCTGATCTCCTTAGTAGAGAACCTCTCCCTCACATAATGATAATGCACCTCAATGTGCTTAGTGAGAGCATGGAACACAGGGTTCCTCGCAACTGCCAATGCACTCTAATTGTCAGTGAAGATGGTGGTGGCAAAAGACTGAGCAAGACCCAAATCAGCCATAAGGCGTCTGAGCGACACACACTCAACAGTAGCTATGAAAGCTACCCGATACTCAGCCTCACAACTAGAAGTGGCCACAGTAGGCTACTTCTTGCTCAACCAAGATATACATGAGCTACCAAGCATGAAGCAAAAGACACTAGTGGACACACGAGTGTCATAGTAGGCATATAATGCCTTCTTTAACCTGCACACTTGGTTTTCATGCGCTTTTTGCACAAAGCCACGGGGCTGAAAAACATACACTTCTTCATGCAAATCACCATTCAAAAATGTTGTTTTAATGTCCAACTCATGTACATTCCAACCATGATGAGCTGCAAGTGCACAGATGCTCTGAACAGTAGTCATACGGCATGTAGGTGCAAAGGTCTCATAAAAATCAATGCCTCTTTCCTGTGCATAACCGTTTGCAACAAGCCTAGCCTTTTACCTGTGAATTGTACCATCCGATTTAGGCTTCAGGTTGTATACCCACTTAGTGCCAATGGCCTGCTTGCCTGGAAGCAAGTCACATAAAGACCAAGTACCATTCTTCATTATAGCATCATATTTACATTGCATAGCAGCCATCGATTTTTCTGAATTTTGTGCTTCATCAAACAAAATAGGCTCATTCTCATCACAGAGACTAGATGTAGCCACATCATAGCAATCTCATGCAAAAGAGGCACTATGAGAGCCTGAACGAGTATGATATGACAGAGATGCATCTAATTTGCTATCACGCAAAGTCTGCACCAACCATTTTGGCATAGTTTTTGCCTGCTCAATATCAGCTCTCTCATCAACTAGTGCATTTTGTAAATCTACATTAGAAAAGGAATGATCTACATCATCACATGAAACTTGCAAAGGCTGAGAAGTTGCCTCATTGGGACAAGCATTAGACTATCCACTTGTAAAAAGAGGCAGCAAAGTATCATACATGTCTTTGGAGCTAACAGATGTCTCTTAGTACATGAAAGCAATGGCTGAATACCATCTTCCATAGAAACAACATCACGGCTAACCAGAATGCGTTTAGTCTCTGGATGATACAGACGATAGCGTTTACTTTCAAAACTGTACCCAACACAAATACATTTTATTGCTTTATCATCCAATTTTCCGCGATGTTGTTCAAGCACTAATGCATATGCCAAACAACCAAAAACACGCAGATGAGCAAGAGATGGCTTGCGATCATGCCAAGCCTCATATGGAGTGATAGACTGCAACGTGTTGGTGCTTTTCAAGCCTTCACACTTGGCTTGGAACTTTGAAAGATTAGCTTGGACAACTTTCATCAAGACTTCACTTGAAGGAAAGGGCATAGGAACCCATACCTATGATTTAGTATCCTTTTTACTTCCATTGTAAAAGTCTTAGTGACTTGACATTCATGAACACACACCTACTTGATTAGTCGTGGAATTTGGATGGTGTAAATGGAGAGAATATCTCCTTACTTTTAGAGGAGAGATTCTAGGGAGCCTTAGTTTGAATTTGAACTTCAAATGTATCTCCATCACTTATAAAAAGTCAATGGAAAAACTTGCGGGTAAGCTAGTCTCATTGAGCTCACTCCCCGAGGTATTTCACTATTGTAACTCTGTGTGTGTTAGTGCTACTTCATATCCTACACCACAACACCTCATTTAGCTATGCTTGTCATGCTAATGAGATTGTACAACTACATCAATCAATAGAAGTATACACATTCATCATCTCTGGTTTCTCTAAGTTATCTACTCCAAGTCTGTCAACTTCAATAGGGTATATCTCAGGATCTACTGAACCAAATCAAGTGATTCAAAGCACATTGGAACCAACTCCTAGCATACTACATGCCTACAAAATTGCAAGGTCAAAGGATCAGCCACCTCGGAGAAATCTTGTTCGAAGTGACCTCTGGTATTTTTCTGCAGAGCTCCTAAAAAGTCGGGGGTACATATAATTTTGCTAAAGAGATTTCTCAGTGTGTAGTTTATCATTTCTTCTCATTCCACTTGCAAATGGTAGCTTACTTAGCTTATAGAATATCTCTAGAAGGAATTTTGCCAATTGTAAGTGTGCTCGTCATACTGAGTGAAAGACTGAGCAGGTATCAATACCAAATTAGCAAGTTTTCTTGAATTATTGAAGTCTCAAGTAGTCTGGTTTGATTTGATCATTACACATATCATTTGCAAAGTACATATATGCTTTCTTGGTATCATTTGGAAGCTAATCAAGTGTACTAAGCATATCTGAAGCAAAGGAGGGCTGGAGCAAAGCAGGTCTAGCAGCTTCAACTCAATCTCTTGAGTGCATCCTACCATCTCTCCTAACAGTGGTATCAGAGCAAATAAGGTATACATGGGAGATGGTTTTCCTTCATTCATTGACAAATTGGACAAGAACAATTACCAAGCTTGGTCTCTAAGGATGAAGACCTATCTACAAGGAAGAAGCTTGTTTGGATTCATATCAGGAGATGAGGAATTGCCCTGATTCAAAGCTAGAGGACTACCCACGAAGGATGAACAAGAGAGACTCAACCAATGGTGAGCAAAGGATGCTTCGGCAAGGTCTTACCTTCTTAAAACTATATCTGATTTCCTTTTACCTCATGTAAGGAATTGTAAGACTTCCCAAGAGACTTGGGAAACCCTGTTAACATATTTCTCTTCCAACACAAGGGCCAGGAAGAATCAACTGTGGATTGAATTCACAACCCTTAGGAAGCAGCCCAAGCAATCAGTCTCAGAGTATGTGACCAAGCTTAAAGATGTGGCAGACCAATTAGCAAGCATTGGAGAGGAGATTGAAGAGGAGCAAATAGTCAGGCAAGTAACAAATGGACTCAAGGCAGATGATAAGTGGGAAAGCTTCACCACTGCAATGGACCTCTACATGGACATGCATACCCCAGATCTCACAACACTCATGGGCCAACTATTCACACATGAAGCAAAGTTTACAAAGGTAGGAGATCAATCAAAAGGTAACAATCCCTCTGCTCTATATACTGATAAGAAGGTTAAAGATAAAGGTAAAAGTAAGAAGGTTGATGAAGAAGGTTCTACCTCCCAAGTAAACTATGCAGGGAGAGGTAGATCTTCAAGAGGCAGGGGCAGAGGAGGTAAGCAAGGTAGGGGGAGACCTTACAACTCACCACCATGCAACATTTGTGGATTGTCTAACCATACCACAGATGAGTGCTACAGAAATTATAAGAATCAGAGAGGAAGAGGCTATCAAAGAGGTGGATACTCTCAAGGCAGAGGTAGATTCAACCAACATCAAGGCTACAATGGATACAACAACCAGTACAACAACAATTACAACCACAACCATAATGGTAACTACCAAGGTGGATTCAGAAATAGAAGAGATTACAACAATTATACAGAGGAGCAAGATGACTCCCTATTGATCATGAATATGACCTCCAAGGCAGGTACAAATGATGATCATTTATTTTATATTGACTCAGGATGTTCTAACCATGTAGCTGGTAATGTGGCAGTACTCTCTGATTTGGAAGAACCCAAGGGCGAACATCAGGTACAGACATGTGATGATACTAAACATTCTGTTGTAAAAATTGGAAATGTAAAGACATGTGATGGTAACCAGAATCTATTGAGCAGGGTACTCTATGTACCAACCATCACCAAGAATCTAATGAGTGTTGGTCAGATTGTAGAGAAAGGTTTGCAGGTCAGATTCACACAACATGGAGCATATGTGGAGGACCCAAGACATGGTTTCAAAAGAATTGCAAAGGGGGAGAAATCAGGTAGATTGTTTACTTTTGAGCTAGAAGACACCAAGAATATTGCTTTATATAATTACAAGGATCAAACACTTTCAGAGTTAGAAAAATGGCACAGGAGGTTAGGTCACATAGGTGAAAGAACCCTAAAGCAAATGTGCAGGGATAAATGTGTGCTTGGGATACCTAATGTATCCAAGCAACACATGATTTATAAGTGTGGAGCATGTCAGTTTGGTAAGTCTCATAGGTTGCCCTATTCAAGGAAAGGTTTCATGCATGAAGACTACCTAGACTTGGTACACATAGATGTTTGGGGACCTAGCAAGGACCCTTGCATTTCAGGATCAAGGTACTATGTGTCCTTCATTGATGACTATAGCAGGTGGACTATCTTATACTTTATGAAACATAAAGATGAAGTGTTTAATTGTTTCAAGAGGTATCTTGCACTTGTTGAAAACCAAACAGGAAGAAGCCTGAAAAGGCTAAGGTCAGATGGTGGAGGAGAATACTTCTCAAATGAGTTTGAAGATTTCTTGCAGGAAAGAGGCATCAAGAGGGAGATAACCACAAGGTACTCACCTGAACAAAATGGAGTAGCTGAAAGAAGGAATAGACTCATAGTAGAAACAGCTAGGTCTATGCTTAATGAAAAGAAGTTGCCAAATTATCTTTGGGCAGAAGGAGTGTCCACTGCCACCTATCTCATAAATAGGTTGCCATCCAAATCACTTGATGGCATGACACCATATGAAGCTTGGCATGGTAAGAGACCTTCTCTGGATCATTGCAAAATCTTTGGTTGTGTAGCATATGTGCATATTCCCTCACAGGTAAGGGGAAAGCTAGATCCTAAAGCTCAAAAATGTATCTTCATTAGTTATGATTTGAACCAAAAGGGATACAGATTCTACAACCCAACAAACAAAGGCTTCAAGGTAAGCAGAGATGTCATCTTTGATGAGAATGACTCATGGTATGAGAATGACTGGAGGAAGGTCAGTCTACCCTATGATATGGAGGAAGACTTTCCAAGGCTCACCAAGGAGGAACCAATCCAGAAAGAAGACTCAAGCTCAGATGATGATGATACAATTAACCTTGAGGAATTCAAGGCATGGAAGTCCAAAGGAAAGATGAAGATGAAGAAGCTAGAGGATATACCAGAATCCTCAACTCAAGCAATGAGGAGATCTCAGAGAGAAAGTAAGAAGCCTATCAGATATGGGTATGACACATCACTTGTAACTAAACATTCTGTATATCTTGCAAAGGATTTGTTGAATGAAGAACCAGGTACCTATGAAGAAGCAATCACCAAACCAGAATGGAAAAGTGCTATGGATGAAGAAATGGAAGCTCTCAAGGAGCGTGATACTTGGGACTTGGTACCCAAGAAGGACTCTATGAAGGTGATAGGATCCAGATGGATCTACAAGCTTAAGAGGAATTCTGATGGAACAATAAACAGGTACAAAGCTAGGTTGGTAGCCAAGGGTTTTGCACAAACCCAAGGCATTGATTATGAGGAGACATTTTCTCCTGTTGCTAAGATGCCAACTATCAGAATATAGGTGAGTGTAGCTGCATCCAAGAATTGGAACATGTACCAATTAGATGTCAAGAATACCTTCTTGAATGGATGGATATCTGAAGAACTCTACATGTCACAACCACCTGGCTATGAAGATCCCAAGAAGGTAAATTATGTTTGTAAATTGAAGAAGGCTCTATATGGATTAAAGCAGGCACCTAGAGCATGGAATTATAGGTTGACAACCTACCTCCACGACCAAGGATTTGTGATGAGTAAAGAAGACACTTCTCTATTCATAAAGAGGAGTAATACAGAGGTAATCTACTTGTGTGTTTATGTTGATGACATCATCATTACACGCAATGATGTCAGTGGGATTAGACACATCAAAGGACATATGATGAAGGAGTTCAAGATCAATGATCTTGGATTATTGAAATATTTCTTAGGTCTTGAGTTAGTCTACACCAACTCAGGTATACATATCACTCAAAAGAAGTATGTACAGGATATGGTCAAGAAGTTTGGCTTGCAGGATGCTAAAGCCTCAACTACTCCAATGGAGGTCAACCTAAAGCTAAGTGCTCATGAAGGGGATGAAATACAAGACATTACAGGATATCAAAGCATGGTAGGAAGTTTGAATTATGCTACCTTGACAAGAATTGACATAGCATATGGAGTTAGTGTGCTAAGCCAATTCATGCACAAACCAAGGGTACCTCACCTAGAGGCAGCAAAGAAAATCTTGAAGTACCTCAAAGGAACTCAGAACCATGGTTTGTACTTTCCTTATACATCAGATATTGACATTAAAGTATATTCAGATGCAGATTGGGCAGGATGCAAGGATGATAGGAGGAGCACATCAGGATACATATGTTTTGCAGGTGATAAACCAATTTCTTGGTCAGCCAAGAAACAACCTACAGTGGCATTGTCATCCACTGAAGCAGAGTATAGAGGGCTAGCCAATGCCACTCAAGAAGCTATCTGGTTGAAGCTTTTATATACAGAGTTAGGTCTATACACTAGACCTCCAATTATCTTTGGAGATAACACAAGTTCTCTTCACCTTGCAGCTAATCCAATATATCATGCTAGAACCAAACACATAGAGGTTCATTACCACTATGTGAGAGAGAAGTTGCTTAGTAAAGACATTCAATTGACTTATGTGTCTACTAATATGCAATGTGCAGATTTACTCACTAAAGCATTGGATGGAAACAAGCTATGTAGATTCAAATCTATCACTACAAGAAAAAGGGGGGCGTAGCGACGCCCCCGAATCGGGAAAAAAACGAAAACCGTCGCTTATGCAACGAAACCGTCGCATAAGCGATGGTAAAAATTTCGGATTTTTTTTTGGCCGAGCCTCGTCGCATAAGCGGCGATAGCGTCGCATAAGCGACGCTAAACCAGAAGCGTCGCTAGTAGCGTCGCAGGTTAGCGAGGCATTTAACGACGATGGCAAACTGCAGAGCGTCGCATATGCGACGCTCTTGAATGTAAAAAAAAAAATTCAATTCTCCCGGCACATTTGTGCCGGGCCTTGAACGCGAGGAAGAACACAGACCGAGAGAGAGAGAGAGACATACAGCGCGCGAGAGGAAGAGAGAGAAGCGAGACATACACAAGGTATGCGGACACACACACTCACACACACACATATACACGCATAGACACACACACACATATGCAGACACACACACACATACACACAAATACACACATAGACACACATACACAAGACGCGCACACACATACACACACATAGACGCTCACACACATACACACACATATACACTCACAGACACATACACACATAATGATGCATCCACACACATACACATGCATACACGCATAGACACACATATACACACACACACATATGCATACACACACACATAGAGAGACATACACACACATACACATACATGCATACACATACACACATAAACACATACACACACATAGACACATACACACATAAACACATACACACTCATAGGTACACACACATACACATAGACACACACACAAATAGTATATACACACACATGCACACATAGACACATACACACATAGACATGCATACACACACATACACATGCATACACACATACAGACACATATACACACACATACACACACATATATGCATACACATACATAGAGAGACATACACACATAAACACATACATGCATACATTTGCATACATAATGCATATGCATATGCATATAATGTACATACATACTTACATGCATACATAATGCACATGCATAGATACATACACACACACAGATACATACACACATAGACACATACACACACATGAACACATACATACTCATAGATACACACACATACACACACAGACACACATACACATAGACGCGCACACACATACACACACATAGACGCTCACACACATACACACACATATACACTCACAGACACATACACACATAATGATGCATCCACACACATACACATGCATACACACATAGACACACATATACACACACACACATATGCATACACACACACACAGAGACATACACACACATACACATACATGCATACACATGCACACATAAACACATACACACACATAGACACATACACACATAAACACATACACACTCATAGGTACACACACATACACATAGACACACACACATATAGTATATACACACACATGCACACATAGACACATACACACATACACATGCATACACACACATACACATGCATACACACATACAGACACATATACACACCCATACACACACATATATGCATACACACACATAGAGAGACATACACACATAAACACATACATGCATACATTTGCATACATAATGCATATGCATATGCATATAATGTACATACATACTTACATGCATACATAATGCACATGCATAGATACATACACACACACAGATACATACACACATAGACACATACACACACATGAACACATACATACTCATAGATACACACACATACACATAGACACACACACATACACACACATACACACATAATGATGCATACAAACACATACACATGCATACACACATACAGACACATGTACACACACATACACACATAATGATGCATACACACACATACACATGCATACACACATACAGACACATGTACACACACATTCACACACACATTCACACACACATTCACACACATTCACACACATATACATACATGCATACATATTGCATATGCATATGCATACATACATACTTACATGCATATGCATACACACACATATGCATACATACATACTTACATGCATATGCATACACATGCATATGCATATGCATACATAATGCATATGCATATGCATACATAATGCATATGCATACATAATGCATATGCATATGCATAATGCATATGCATATGCATACATACATACTTATATGCATACATAATGCACATGCTTACATACGCTGTCATAATGTATACACACACACATACACACATAGACACATACACACATAATTATGCATACACACACATACATATGCATACACACACATATGCATACATACATGCATACACATACACACACATAGATACATACATACACACTCATAGACACACACACATACACATAGACACACACACATATACACACACATACACACATAGACACATGCACACGTAATGATGCATACACACATACACATGCATACATAGACACACATAATAATGCATACACACACATACATATGCATACACACACAGCATACAAACATATACACACATATACACACACACATGCATACACACATATACACACACATATACACATATACACATACACATGCATACACACACACATGCATACACACATACAAACACATATACACACACACATACACACATAGATACATACACACGTAATGATGCATACACACATACACATGCATACATAGACACACATAATAATGCATACACACACATACATATGCATACACATACATATGCATACATACATGCATACACATACACACTTAGACACATAGACACACATAGATACATACATACACATAAACACATACACACTCATAAACACACACACATACACATAGACACACACACATATACACACACATACACACATAGACACATGCACATGCAATGATGCATACACACGTACAAATGCATACATAGACACACATAATGATGCATACACACACATACATATGCATACACACACATGCATACATACATGCATACACATACACACATAGATACATACACACACGTAGATACATACATATACATAAACACATACACACTCATAGACACACACACATACACATAGACAACACACACATATACCTACACACATACACACAGATGCATACACACACATACACATGCATGCACACACATACACATGCATACACACACATACACGTATATATATATTGATTTCTAACCATTTTGTTTTATATGTTAGGTATTATGGATCCCAGTAAAGAGAGAAAGGCGAAACTCACTCTCATAAAAAGTCTTATGAGAGCAAGAGTTCCGTCAGATACTCTAGGGGCCATAATGCGGGACTACGCAGACATGTCTGATGAGGAGGTGGATTATACGATCCAGATGCTTACGCGATCAGACGAGGGCTCTTCTGTGGATCCACATGCAGGAAGAGAGCTATCTGCTCATAGGTATGTTTTTTTTCATAATTTTTTTTAATGATATTATAGCACATATTTTTATTTATTTCTATCTATCTATTTTTAGGACACCTATACCACCTCTAGCACGTGATAGCAGAGCAGAGTTGCCTATGAGGACATGCATAGGCACCTTAGGACTAGAGTGCGACATAGAGCCGGAGGGGAACATTGTGTACATAGGGAATGGATTGGAGTTCAAGAGAAGAATGCGGGCACTATGCGACTCTTACCTGCGCTTTATCCACTTACCATGGAAGTAAGTAAAAGTTTTACATATAAATTGAAATGTATATCTTATGTTTTATTTACATTAAGTTTTTTATTTTTGTAGTGAGCATGATGAGAGGGATAAAAAGTACGTGCTTAGTTCACTTGAGACAGAGTTTGGGACAGGATGGTCCCTTAAGTGGTGTTTAAAAGAGATGCGGACACTTATGGCTCATCGTCGCGACAATGCACGGTATGTATGTATATGAGAGAGAGAGAGAGAGAGAGAGAGAGAGAGAGAGAGAGAGAGAGCTATGTATGTATGTACGTATGTATGTATATATATATGCATCTATGTATGTATGATGTCATTCCTAAAATCTATTACTCTATGTTTACTGAAAGGCATGTATATTAACTTATATATGTATCTAATATACATGTTTCTATTTCTGTAGTATGTATGTATGCATGTGTATCATGTATGTATACATCTATGTGTTGTGTATAAATGTAATATGTATATACTATGTGTATATATACATAAAAATGTGTGTATTACATTACACGTATGTATGTAGTATATATTTACTGCTATGTATGTAATATAATATAATCCATGTATGTATGTATGTGTGTGTGTATATATGTACGTATGTATCTATGTATCTATATATATATATATATATATATATATATATATATATATATATATATATATATATATATATATATATATATATATATATATATATATACACACACACACACATATACATATAAAAAAATCTAAAATAAAAATTGATTTGTACGCAACTTTATCGCAACTTGGGGTTCGCAACTTGAACCCGTTGCTAACGCGTTAGCAACCCGTTGCCTACGACGTTGCCATCCCGTTGCTAACCACTATGAGAGAGACAGAGAGCACTAATCTCGATATTAGGGTCTTGAAATCCCTAATTTAAAAACTCTAATTCAACCTTTTAGCCATATGTTTGAAGTATATGTACACCTCCGACGTTCTACTAGAGAGATGTCTCTCCTCCCAACCTTATGCCTCTATATATAGCTACTCGAATCAACGAGGATCATGATTCATAATATATATAAAGATATATACACATCATGTAGATAGGATACATAAATATAAAATGGAGTAGATATATTATGCTTCACACATACATGCCTAAATGCACACATAAATATATATATACATACTAACATATTTACATGTACATATTTACACATATATGTACATGCCTACATGCACACATAAACATATATATACATCCATACATATTTACATGTACATATTTACACATAGACACATATACATATATACATGTACACAATTATAAACACTTGCATATATTACGTACATGAATACATGTATACATATATCACACACATGCAAACACATACATATACATGAAATACATATATATGCATAGTAATATATGTATACATATAATACACATGAATACACACACATATGCATACATACATGATAAAAATTTACTCCTCGAAGATAAAGCTATATATAAAATAATTAGGCATAGCCCCGAGCTTCATGTTCTAACTTAGAAGAACATGATTTCATCTCTCTAGTAGGATTCATCGTTATTCAAGTTAATAAAAAAAACCTATTATCTGATATCCATTCAGAAGCTTCAAGTTACTATCTAATCTGCTCATATGTTTTCATTATTGCCATCATTTTGGTAAGATATCAATATAGTCTCATCTTCATTATCCTTATTGATTTCATTTATTTCTTCTATTGTTAAATCTATGTTCTCATGAATCACATCATCTATTGGTGGATTAATATCTATTTCTGGTAATTCCTCTTCCTCATCAGTAGAATCAGCATGTAGAGAATTATCCTCTTCATCAAAAAGATTAGTATCATTATCACGTATAATGAGTCTAATTTCTATTCCAGACGTTGATGTATCAGTATCTGATGCTGAATCATCAAGAGGACTTTCTTCAATCTCTCTAACAATAAACTGTTCAAACAATGACCTACCTCTAGGTTGCACATGAATGACTTGCCACCAAGGATGAGCATCTGGGTTTTTATAAAAAAATGCTTGTTCAATATGCCTAGGAAGAATATATGGTTCTTTAGTAGATCGCATTACCTTGGAAGAATCAATTGCCCAAAACCCAGATAATTCCTTTCTTATTGTAGAATTACTACCTTTATACTCCGCTCGATACCAGTCAACCTTCAAAATGACCTATCACAATATATAACAACAAAAACGTCCCATTATTAGGTGCTTAAAAAAATAACTAACTCTAAAAAAAATATATAAACTTTTTTCTACCTGTTTGAATGTATGAAATGAAATTTCGTAGATACCAACAGTAGTTCCTACGTAACCAAGTTCGCTATCTATAAGGTTCGTGTCTTTTGAGCTAGCACGTGATAGTTGCTTGAAACAAGCAACAATACTAGAATCCTCTGTTTTACGTAAAGAATCAATGGATTTGATTCTAATATGCTGTCCAAAAGCCCACATATTAGTGAACATTCGAGCCTGCAAAATAAATTGAATTAGTAAATAGAAACTAACATACATATATGAAAAAAATAAAATATATATTTTAATAAAATTACCTTTTGTTCACAACCTATCATTAACTCTCTTTGCTCATCTGAGATTTCTTCATTATTTGCGTTGGCGCGTTGCAAACGACTATATAGCCAATCCGTGAAAGAAGGTATATCTGTAATCTCATTATTATCGAGATTACGTCTAGATCTTTTGTTTTTTCGCCTTTTACTTTGGAGACTTTGATGTTCCTCGTACTCGCTAACGAATGCTTGCATGCATTCGCTATTATATGCTACAAAAGTAGAAACATCATTTTTTTCTTGAAATGTAAATAAGAATGGAACCCCCTTACCTGATAATACCTCATCTGTTATTTTTGAAGAAGACTCGTTCGTCCATGCACGTGGAGCTTCTTCATGAACTCTTTCAAGGTACTCACTAACGTAATACATGCACTCTTCAAGCATCCAACCCTTTGCCATGGATCCTTCTGGTTTTGCTCTTTGTCGCACATAACCTTTTAGTATTCCCATAAATCGCTCGACCCAAAACATCCATCGAGTGTTGACAACACCGGCAATCTCTATCTCATCTACAAGATGGACTAGTAAATGAACTTGAATATCAAAAAATGAAGTAGGAAGTTCTTTTTCCATCAAACATAGTAGCTCTTTGCAATCACGTTTTTTTTGTGGGATCGAATTTTTATCGATCTCTTTGGATGTAATCCACCTATACAAATCATAAAAACAATTGTAAAGAAGTTAATTAAAAATTAAAAGATATCCAATATTCATACATATTAAATATAAAAGTATCATAATTACCTTATAAGTGATCCAAGACGATAGATCACATCTCGTACTCCTTTCGTTGTACATCCATCGATAACCAAAGGTAAAATATGTTTCAAAAAGTTATGGCAGTCATGGGTCTTTAATCCAGATAAGCTCTTATCATCCATAGTAAACATGTTTTGAAACGATGCTCCATATCCTGTAGGAGTCTTGATCAATTGAATTCTATTGTTGATAGTCTGTATCTCTTTTGTCGTAAGTACCCAAGGAGCAGATGCATAAGTCGTTTCTTGTCGATGTCTATCAAAAACTGGCCATAACTTTGGTTTGGATTTTTTATCTTTCAAATCATTCCTTGATGTTGTGGTATCTTTTAGTCCAAGAAGATGTTGCCATAGTGAATAACCAATATTTTTGAATATATGCATAGGATCAAGAAGATGACATACTTTTAACTCTTTCCAATACTCCAAAGAATACCATATTGATATGTTCTCTGCGAGTGCCAATTTCCCTTTACCTTTGTTCACATACTCATTATCTGAATCATCACTGAAGATTTCTGCTTCTGGATCTATCAGAGGTCCATCTGTCCATTTTTTATACCAATCCATAGGCGTCATAGGTTTTGGATACTGGCGTGTTTCAAGCTTTCCATTAAAATGTATCGCTTCTCTTTTAGATCTTAATGGATGATCATCAGGCAAGAATCATCGATGTTGAAGATAAATATTTTTGTTGAGATTCTTACTATAGATTGATCTCAACCAATCACCACAATATGGACAAGCTTTATAACCCTTAGTAGATATTCCTGCATCATGGAAAAGGATAAAAATATAATTAGATTAAATCATATTTATTTACATGCATATTGAATAAAAAAATTACATCAATACCTGAACAAACGCCATATCCAGGAAAATCGTGAATAGTCCAAGCCACAATACCACGAATCGTAATATGTCTTTCATTGATGCTTTTTGATATATTAATGACATTAATACCTCTCCATAACTCTTGAAGATCGTCAATGAGAGGAGCAAGATATACATTCATATCTTTAACTTGTCTTTTGCCTGGGATTAAAAGTGAAAGCATTAAATGTTCCTTTTTAATGCTAAGATATGGCGGAAGATTGTAGTTTATGACTACCACTGGCCATGTTGACCATTTACTGGATTTCATGGAGAATGGATTAACCCCATCTAATGCAACTCCTAACTTTAGATTCTGTGGATTTTGTGCAAATTCAGGCCATGTAGAATCAATATGCTGAAAAGCAACACTATCATGAGGAATTCTGATTATTCCATCAGTACTTTTGTGATCATGTCCCCAAGTCAAAAGCTTTGATAATTCGGGGCTTTGAAACATATGTCTAATCCGTGGAGCCAATGGAAAATGTCTCAATACCTTATTCGGGATTTTACCTTCTTCACCCTTATATCGAGGAGATTGACATTTGGGACATGTCAAAGAGTCTGCATATTCACCTCTATATAAAATACAATCGTTAGGACATGCATGTATACATTGATAATCCATACCAAGATTGTTGATTATCTTCTTCATTTCATCATGTGAGGTAGGAAGAATATTTTGACTTGGTAAAAACTTTTCAGATAATAACCTGTAAGTTTATCAAAAAAATGATATATTAAAGAAAGTAAATAAATAAATATACATATATATATGCATATAATTTTATATATGTGTATGCTTATGTGCATCTTTCAAAATATTTCCGCAAAATTTGATTGTTTTGGATGGCAGGATATGATTGTTTGTTTTGGAGGATATGAAGTATATACTTTCATTGAATGATTTGTCGATTCTATCATATGTTCAGTTCGAAAGTGCGAGAAGAGAGTTTATAATTGCTATTCAAAGAATTTGGCACTGTTAATAGGCCATACGATGGTGACCTGGATGAATCGCATGCACAGAGGTTACTCAAGATAGAGCAACCTGATTATAAGGGACTAGTACTAGCAGGATTCCTAGGGTATGCAGTAAACCTCTTGCATGTATATGTGTGATCCTCTCAAGCCACCATGATTTCCACTTTGTATCCTAAAGTTCAAATGCTCATCATTGACATGCAAGAGGTTTACTGCATACCCTAGGAATCTTGCTGGCACTAGTCCATTATAATCAGATTGCTCTATCTTGAGTAACCTCTGTGCATGCGATGCATCCAGGTCACCATTGTATGGCCTATAAACAGTGCCAAATTCTTTGAATACAAATTATAAATCCGCTTCTCACACTTTCAAACTGAACATATGCGTGAATCGACAAATCATTCAATGAAGGTACATACTTCATATCCTCCAAAACAAACAATCGTATCCTGCCATCCAAACAATCAAATTTTTTACGAATATTTTGAAAGATGCATTAATAGTTTTAAAAGATGCGCATATATATAAATAGATAGAAAATTGAAAATTATACCTTAATAGTGTCGAAACAGATACTTACTCCATCCAAAACGATTTTGAAGGTTGAGAATAAGTAAGCTCGCACTTAGTCGTGTCAAACGACTTCCTTCATATACATGCTTTAGACATTCCTCTCGAAGATATTTCTCATTTTTAGAAATATCCATGCTCTCACTGTCATTTTGATACCAATCCTCAATAAAATCTGCCATGCCATCATCTTCATCATTGTCACACAAATCTTGTACTTTATCATCTTTTGAATATAGATCTTTCAACTTTGCATATTGCACAGGCTTAGTTTTGCGTAGCCTCCTCATGGAAGCTTCTGATAAACGAGGTCTTATTGGTAATTGTGAATGTTGTGGACGAATATCATCAATATCATACGTTGGAATCTACACATATAAATAAAACTCATTAGTATTCCATAAATGAATAAAAATTAAACTTCAAATATAAAATTAAGTATATAACTTATTAAATATGGATAGAAAATTTTTATTCTCTCTAGCTAAAAGGTGCTCTTGGAGGTCTACGCCATCCATAATTCACTAATAGTTCATCACCAGCATGTAATGTAGTAATAGCATTGACAACTATGTATCTTGATACATCTCTACTCATGTATGGTGATTCATGACTATTTTCACGCTCCTCAAATGTGCAATTAGTCCTTGAACTATTATGTAACCCTCGACTACTATTTATTAAACCTGCTATATTTCCATGTGTGTAAGGTCTTCCATGAATATATAATCTTTCATTTTCTGCATGTAAAATCCTTCTACTAGTAAGAGATGCTGTGTTCAAGCATATTCCATAAGTACTCATGCTTTGAACATAACGTGAAAGTCGATGCCAATCTCCCCATCCATATATAGGACCACAAAATGACATAAGAGTGACTTCAGAGTTCGGAGGCACATACAAATCCTCTACAATAAAGAGACCACGACCAGCATTAGTAATAGTGGATGGAGCAATCATATAGCGATTACCCCAAAAGTTGAAAACCTCTCCATCTAAAGGAAGTGGTCCTCTATTCCATCCTCCATATCTTCTTCTATCATATGTTTGTACTAAAGAACGATCACGAGCTGGCAATGGATAATCTCCAGCGGTTTCATTCTCTAAACCAGGAGGTAGAGGATTTCTAGAAACCTCTGCTTGTAATTGATGAACAGCAAGTCCATGACGTGTACGAGGTATATTAACATTATGAGAAAAATCATTATCATCATCATCATCGAGCAACTATTCTTGTATATCAATAATAATTTGATTTTATACATGGTTTTTAAATAAAAAAATGACATTAATATATATAGAAAATACATACCCAAGCATTATCACGTTGACTAGGTGATGGTGCATGCTCAAAAGTACCATACTCTGCCTCATGTTCAATACATTCCAATCGTGGTCTTCGATACGTGCCATAACAAGAGTTACACCAACATATAATATGCTCTTGATAGTAAAATTCATCATAATTCCTATCGGAGGACACATGTGAAGTCGTTGCATGGGTAGGAGGTGGTGGCGTACCCTCTGATTGATCAGAATCTGCACATCATAAGAAACATAAAAAAAATATATAAGTTATGTATCCATCAAATATAGTTAAAATTAAATATTTCATATACTTACAGTATAAAGTCGTTGCACGATGAGGAGACGGTGGTGGAGTTCCATCTGATCGATCAGAATCTACAAATAATGGTATTTGATATTAATAATTTGATTATCTACATAAATAAAAAATTCACATATACATATTTACACATATTCACATATACACATTTATACATACACACATATTCACATATACACAACACATATTATTGTGGGATAAATGCATGTATTTTGTATGAATGAGTGTATATGCATGCATGTGTGTGTACGTATATATGTGGATATGTATATGTGTGTTTATGTTATATGTATGTATATGTGTATATATATACATATATGCATGCGTATATGTTTGCATGTATATGTGTATGTGGGTATGTGTATGTGTATGTGTATGTGTATATGTGTGTATATATGTGTATGTATTCTGACTTTTTTTTCTATTTGAGATTAAATTAACAGGAGATATTGTATGGTCAAAAAAAATAAGAGGCGAGCTAACATACCACCTGAGTCATGGCAGTTTTTTCGTAGAGAGCTACGTCTTCAGGAGTCATTTCCTCAGCAGAAGGTACACAAATTAATAGTTTATATTTATAATTTTTAGATATTTTAGTAATTTTTTAATTTAATTTATATATTTTTTTCCTTGAATAAACAGGCTGCTGCAAGGAAGAGAGTGGAGTCGGGCCACACATCGCACTTAGGCCAAATGGGCCATAATGGTTTTGTAGCTACGTTTGTAAGTATATGTGTTATTGTGAGTATATTTTTTATTTTAGTTAAAATGCAAGCAACTAATGTTTTTTATTTGTTTCATTGTAGCGAAAGGATTATGGCCGATATCCTACGAAACACGAGATCGAGTATGCTACACATTTTGGATATCGGCGTTTGAGCGAGTATATACAAGATCATCGTGATGCCTTTGTGAGTATTTTTAAATTTTATATAATTATTTTGTTGTTATGAATGTTTTAATTATTTTATTGATTTATGTTTGTTATATGTAATACAGGAGTATTATGGGGAGACAAATATGGATGAGGTGGAGAGACAGACACAGGAGGGACGATCTCGATCGTCACAGGGTGATCATGAGGATGAGGATGAGGAAGATCCATCTGATCATGATATTGCTGATGATGATGATGATCATGATGACGATGATTAGGATTTTAGACGTTGATTATGACATTGGATTATGTATCTACATTGATATATACATATATTTATCTATATATTTTTCATTTCAGTCATGTTTTGAATTGTGTGTATGGTATTAAGTAATGAAGAGTTTTGTTCTATTGATTTTTATTATTGTTTATATTAAGCATGTGTTTTAATACTTTAATTATATAATTCATTCATATGTGTGTACCTAAGTGTATATGTATGTGTGTGTATATGTATGTATGTGCATGTGTATGTGTGTGTATATGTATGTATGTGCATGTGTATGTGTGTGTATATGTATGTATGTGCATGTGCATGTATAAGTGCATATGTGTGTATGAGTATGTGCATGTGCATGTGTATGTGGGTATATGTATATGCATGTATATGTATAACTCTATGTGTATGTGTGTGTATGTGCATGTATATGTGTATATGTGCATGTGTATGTGTGCGTATATGTATGTATATGCATGTGCATGTATAAGTGTATATGTATGTATCAATATGTGCATGTTCTTGTGTATGTGTGTGTATATGTATAACTCTATGTGTATGTGTGTGTATGTGCATGTATATGTGTATATGTAGGTATATGCATGTGTGTGTGCTTGTTCGTCATGTATAAGTGTATGAGTGCATATCAATAAGTGTGAGTATGGTATGTAATGAAAATAACACAATTCAAATGATCTACAAATAATAGAAATTGTACTTACAATTGTGATCCATAGTTTTTGCTTGGTTAGCTTCTTGAATAACCTGCAATAAAAAGAGAGAAGAGAGAGAGAGAGAGAGAGAGATCTAGAGAGAGAGAGAGATCTAGAGAGAGAGAGAGATCTAGAGAGAGAGAGATATCTAGAGAGAGAGAGTGAGATCTAGAGAGAGAGAGATCTAGAGAGAGATCTAGAGAGAGAGAGAGAAAATTCAAAGAGACAAAGATGTAGAAAGAGAGAAACAAAGACAGAGGGAGACAATAATAGAGAGCTTAAGCAAAACAACAATTCTGCATATACTTGCTTCAGCTCGTAAGCGCAGCGCAATTGCGAACGTTGGAGAGCTCTTTGATCGGATGCGTGAAAATGCCGATTGCAGAGCCTCCAACGTTTTAATTTTTGTCCGTCAAGAGATCGTCGTATAAGCGATGCAACGCGTCGTCGTATAAGCGATGCAATAGACCGTTGCATAATGGACCGTCGCACAATGGACCGTCGCTTATGTACCGTCGCTTATGCGACGCTAAAAAGCGTCGCTTATGCGACGCTAAAACGCGTCGCTTATGCGACGCTAAAGAGCGTCGCTTAAGCGACGCCTTTGACAAGCGTCGTTTAAGCGACGTTAGGCGAATACCGTCGCAAATACCGTCGTATTTTGCATCGTATAATCGACGGTCCGCGCTCGACGGTAATTTCGACGCAAGTTGCAATTTTACAGCGACGAAATTCTGTCGCGTTAACCGTCGCTACACGCCCTTATTCCTTGTAGTGTATGATTGGATTGCAGGATGTGATTGAAGACTAAAGATGAAGACTTAAGCCAAAGTGCTTGGCTTGAGAGGGAGCTGTTGGTGCTTTTCAAGCCTTCACACTTGGCTTGGAACTTTGAAAGATTAGCTTGGACAAATTTCATCAAGACTTCACTTGAAGGAAAGGGCATAGGAACCCATACCTATGATTTATTATCCTTTTTACTTCCATTGTAAAAGTCTTAGTGACTTGACATTCATGAACACACACCTACTTGATTAGTCGTGGAATTTGGATGGTGTAAATGGAGAGAATATCTCCTTACTTTTAGAGGAGAGATTCTAGGGAGCCTTAGTTTGAATTTGAAATTCAAATGTATCTCCATCACTTATAAAAAGTCAATGGAAAAACTCGCGGGTAAGCTAGTCTCATTGAGCTCACTCCCCGAGGCATTTCACTATTGTAACTCTGTGTGTGTTAGTGCTACTTCATAGCCTACACCACAACACCTCATTTAGCTATGCTTGTCATGCTAATGAGATTGTACAACTGCATCAATCAATAGAAGTATACACATTCATCATCTCTGGTTTCTCTGAGTTATCTACTCCAAGTCAGTCAACTTCAACAGGGCATATCTCAGGATCTACGGAACCAAATCAAGTGTTTCAAAGCACATTGGAACCAGCTCCTAGCATACTACATGCCTACAAAATTTCAAGCTCAAAGGATCAGCCATCTCGGAGAAATCTCGTTCGAAGTGACCTCTGGTATTTTTTTGCAGAGCTCCTAAAAAGTCGGGGGTACATATAATTTTGCTAAAGAGATTTCTCAGTGTGTAGTTTATCATTTCTTCTCATTCCACTTGCAAATGGTAGCTTACTAAGCTAATAGAATATCTCTAGAAGGAATTTTGCCAATTGTAAGTGTGCTGGCCATACTGAGTGAAAGATTGAGCAGGTATCAATACCAAATTAGCAAGTTTTCTTGAATTATTGAAGTCTCAAGTAGTCTGGTTTGATTTGATCATTACACATATCATTTGCAAAGTACATATATGCTTTCTTGGTATCATTTGGAAGCTAATCAAGTGTACTAAGCATATCTGAAGCAAAGGAGGGCTGGAGCAAAGCAGGTCTAGCAGCTTCAACTCAATCTCTTGAGTGCATCCTACCATCTCTCCTAACACAACGCTTTAGTGGGACACATGTTCACTACATATGCTGCACACATGACAACCTCAACTTAGAAACTATGTGGTAAAGCATGATTCTTGACCATACACCTCGCCATCTCCATGAGCGACCTGTTCTTTCGTTCAGCAACTCCATTCTGTTGAGCTGTATACGGCACTCTACACTGGTGTTTTATCCCTCGTTCAGCCAGGAATGCATTAAAATCAGAAGACATATATTCCCTCCCTCGATCAAAATGGAGGGTGCCCATTTTACTTGCAGCGAGTGAAGAAGTTTCCATAGTGGATGACGACGATCTTTCTCGAATATTTTGGAGGATGCGTGCCCCCCAAGCACACGCGAGACCTTTCGCGAGCTTCCTTATGCAGGCAGCCGAATGCTTGCAGAGATCCTTCACAACCGTATGTACCTGCGTCTCCCTCAGGGTCCTGTAAAAGTCTTGATCGGGTACATTTACCGTCATCTTGATTAATTTGAACAGCAATCCTCTAATGACGATGATCCGTTCTTCCTCGGCATATTCTTTTCCAGCCTCGAACACGTTCAGTGATTGTAGCTCGGCCTTCACCTTCTTCAAGTTGTCGTGTAAGGGTTGATGCTCGGCAGCAGACATCTTTGTTTCTTACAGATAGCACCACCACTCGCAGCAGCAGCAGCAGCAATGCAATGCTCTCTTGTTCCTTCCTTCGAGTACGACAGCACCAACGTTATGTTGTTCCTTCGATTCGGAATGAGTGAAATAAGAAACCGTCGGAATGAGTAAAATTAAGGAGGAGAGGTGTGTTTATATACGACGTCGACCAACATGCGTCTTTCCTCGCTCTATCAATTCTTTATTGTTCCCTTTTTTTATTTTGTTTTTTTAAGAAAGTTCGGGCCTTGGCCTTTTTTTTCCCCTTTGTAACACTCTTTACATCCCCAAGTTTTACCTTTGCTTTGTGGATTCGGGAGTCCCAAGGGCACTAGTACCATTGGCTTGTAACTTTTTCTTCCTTTTTAATTAAAATTATTTTTAATTATAATTTCTTTTTCTCATATAAATCAGAGCATCTATATAGGGTATGGAATTGGAACGCCCAACATATGCACGAATTCCTTCTAGACAGCACATGGACAACTACAACGAATGAGATTCTAATATATGAGCATCTTGTCATTAGTTCCATTACTATAACTATGTACTTGATTGATGCCGTGTTTCATGTGCTTCTAGGTTCCCAATCAACATCTCATGTTTACATATATGAGTATCTTGGCCATTACAATACTTATTTACTTGATTGATGCCGTGTTTCATGTGCTTGTAATTTCCCAATCAACATATCATGGGGTTATATTTCCATTGGCCAACTTTCGTTTCATTAATGTATAAGAGTTTCATGCTAAGACTACCCTCACCTACATAGCATACAAATCCTCTTATTCTCTATGGAAGGATCGATCATGTAATTGCTGGAGGGGCCATGAATACACATAACTCATAAGAGAGGTTGATGTTATCTACATCCATATTCTATGAACTCACTTATCCACCTGAAGAGTCACTTGAAAACTTTCTATGGTTTTCTTATGTAAATCTTTATCAAAATCTTTGTGAATATGACAATGCTTGACAAAATTTCCAACTCAATATAGCGAGAGTCTTGCTCCCTCCATCTGTTAATAACAACAGAAGTATTCAACTTTCTGAGAATTTTTCTAAGTTGAGGATTGGATACAACTTACATCCTACAATAGATTCCTAAGAAACTAATCATGCTAAATATGCTGGTTAAACGGTCCCATTATCATTAACTAGAAGGAAAATCTTAGCTATTGTAGAATGGAAGAAGAAACTACTAAAAACATTTGAAGATTCGAGGATATAGGCACATCAATGCACACTTACAAAAGGGGCATAGTTTTTCATACACCAAAACCTAACGAACACATCAAAAGCATATATACTAAACACATGGAAGAAATCGAATGTTTGAAGCACTCCCTTTCACTCCACGAATGCAGATAGAAGAGACTACTCCATCAAAAGGGGTAATTCAAACTTCACTATTTTTCATTCTTTACCTAGGATACTACCCAAAATACAAGCTTTAGCGCATTGAGAAGATCATTTTATCAGGATGAGATGAAGCAAAACCCTAGCTCATATATGTTATAGAAAAAACCATCCACGAGACCAAACTTTGTAGCTTTCTGAAGTGTTTCACATAACAAAGAACGAAATCAAAGAGAGAGTTTGAGATCTAAAGAGAAACAAAGAATGCTTTTTCATTAAGAGTAATTACAACTATAAGATTTGTTGAAAGAGATGATATGGATCTTAACATATTAAATCCAGAAAGGGCCCACGATATGTCTTTCTGCATCTATGACGTCTCGTACATTGTAGAAGAAGAATAAGCGGAAGAAGAAAAAGTAAAGGCTTTACCACCTAGAACTTGGGGAAAGTTTGTACTTAATGAATGAATTTTGTTCAAGGTTCATAGATGTTAACAAAGAAGCTCTAAGACTATAGCTTCAATATACCGATTAGGGGTCTGAGCAAAGACACCCATCTTACTTGCCTTCATTCTGGGTGTGGACATTGCATCTTTTATCTTTCCATTCTTTGAAAGCAAATTGATATGCTTCTCTTTAAGTGTTGCATATTTATCAAGAACTCATGCATGGCATTCCATTTCCATCCCAAAAGCATCATCAGAGGCTTTCTAAGAATATCTAAATAGGATTTTTCCTTCGAAATTTAAAGATTCACTTCAATAAAGATATATTAAAGTCATAATAGAAGTTTGGATATTGAAAAGCTTCTAGATGTTTTTTTCCCTTTGTAACACTCTTTACATCTCCAAGTTTTACCCTTGTTTTGTGGGGTTCGGGAGTCCCAAGGGCACTACTACCATCGGCTCGTAACTTTTTCTTCCTTTTTAATTAAAATTCTTTTTAATTAAAATTCCTTTTTCTCATATAAATCAGAGCATCTATATAGGGCATGGATTAGAAAGAAAAACTCCTTATGAACTTTTGTATTCACATATATGATCATTGAAGCTCTATATGGAGATCTACAATTCAATATTTATTATTGCATATATGCATTGTCTTCTTCCTGAAATCTTGGGATCACACGTGTGACTTATTAAGTATATCTCTCACATTCTATGCACTCTAAATTCAATAAATAACTTTTCATAGCTCACTTACCTTCCTATTAGAAAGTATGCAAAAGGATTTTTCTCAGGTTATAGGAGGTAAGAGTAGTGAGTATTTTTCTAAGTGCCTTCTTCCATAAATAGAATGTTTTCTCTTCATGCTCATAATCTACAAATAGTTGGTCTTGTCACAAACTTTTGAGCGCACTGATAAAAATTACTATGGTCACATTTACGCATCATAAGCAAGCCTAGAGATTGTATTAATGTGTCCAAGAAAGAAATAGGCATGTACAAAATAGTTTTTTCCAAACAGCCTCTAATCTTTGTACTCCTCCATCACCTCCTCACAGTGGTATCAAATCAGCATCATAATGTATACATTATGGGTGCTGGTTCTCCTTCTTTGATTGAAAAATTGTAATAAAGTACGTACTTACGATGGTCGTTAATGATGAAAGCATATCCACAAGGAAAAAATATGTATGGATACATATTTCAAAAATTAGTTCTTGCCTAGTCTAAGAAGGAAAACCAACTCAAGAAGAGAAAGAGAGCTTTAATACATGGTTTGAAGAAGATACTTTGACAACGTCATATATCTTAAAATACATCTCTTAGATTAATTTCTTACTTCCAAACACAAGGGGTTGTAACTTGACAAGAGACATGTAATGCATTTGACTCGCTCTTTTCTTCAATCAATAGAGCCAAGAAGAATCACTTGTGGATGGAGTTCAACTTCCTTAAGAATCAATCCAAAAAGAGTTCCATTGACTTTTTCACCATGACAAATGACACAGATGATCAAGTAGGAAGCATTCGATAGATTATAGATAAAGAGCAAATATTGAGACAAGTCATCAATGGAATCAAAGCAAATGAAAAGTGGGAAGCATTAACAACTATCATGGATCTATACATGGGCATGAAAATACCTACTTCAACACACTCATGGGAAAATATTTCTTCATAATGTCAAGCTTATGGAGAATGAAGATCCAAAAGAAGGTTATCAATCCTCTTCCCTATGCACTGATAAAGGTAGAAGTAAAGATGTCAACTAATCATCTCTTCATGAATCCAAGGAACTACAGAGGAACTAGAGGATACAATAGAGTAGGTTATTGAGCTCTTGAGGTAAAGTAGTATAAAGTTATTGAACATAAGTAGTATGAAGTTATTGAAGAAGAGTTCTATATGTACCTAGCATCTCCAAAACAAATGATAGTTATAGAAGAGATTATGGAGATCCATACCAAGTGTTGAAAAAGATTGCCAAAGGAGAAAAGAGAGGTAGACTAGTCACCTTTGAACTCCAAGGGACAAGGAACATATCATTGTTCAATTATGGTACAAAAACTCTATCAAACGTAGATGTTATACACTAAAGGTCAACTGACATTGGAGAGAGGACCTTGAAACAAATTAGAAGATATGAAAAGTGTAGTTGGACTACCAAATGCACATGATTTACAAATGCAGTGCATGCCAATTTCCCAAGTATCATAGGCAATCTTTCAATCTATCAACCAACAAATGGGTCATGAATGTAATATCCTTGTGAACATGTGTATCCAAGGATTTGATCATTGAATCTCTTTTGTAAAGAATGAGTCAATCTTCCATGCCTTGAAAGCTAATTGATATGCTTCTCTTTAAGTGTTGCATACTTATGAGGAACTCATGCATGGCATTCCATTGCCATCCCAAAAGCATCATCAAAAGCTTTCTAGGAATATCTAAGTAGGATTTTTCATTTAAATATTCACTTCAATAAAGATATATTAAAGTCATAATAGAAGTTTGCATATTGAAAAGCTTCTAGATCTTGCAATAAGCTTGTTTTTGTAGCATCTAAGGAATATTGTAACTCATATGTTCTCTTCTCAAGGATCTTTTTCAAGGTTTTGAAGCACTCCAAGAACTTAAGCTTCACCATTAGAACCAGTTCATCTTAGAAAGTATGAGTGGTTCGTTGCGTTGGTGATCATCTATCTCATTAAAAGGGTTTCCTTTGGTGCCTTCAAACATTGGTGCACTTATCCAAGGTACAAGCATATTGGAAGCAAGATCCCACCATCATTTGTGCAAGATCCCACTCTTTGACTTTGAGGTGTATGTGCTCATATCGCATTTCCATCACTCTTCAAGAGCAATAAATAGAGTATGCTTTGTTGGGACAACCCTAATAAACCTACGTTATCAATGCTTTTTGTCAACTTAGCTGTTCTAGTTTTTGCCAACTTAGCTGTTCTTGTATGAGCAAACACACCCATCTTACTTAACTTCATTCTTGGTGTGGACATTGCATCTTTTATCTTTCCATGCTTTGGAAGCAAATTGATATGCTTCTCTTCAAGTGTTGCATACGTATCAAGAACTCATGCATGGCCTTCCATTGTCATCCCAAAAGCATCATCAAAAGCTTTCTAGGAATATCTAGCTAGGATTTTTCCTCTGAAATTTAAAGAGTAACTTCAATAAAGATATATTAAAGTCATAATAGAAGTTTGCATATTGAAAAGCTTTTAGATGTTTTGTTGACATGCTATCCTGCATTAAGCTTGTTTTTATAGCATCTAAGGAAGATTGTAACTCATATGTTCTCTTCTCAAGGATCTTTCTCAAGGTTTTGAAGCACTCCAAGAAGTTAAGCTTCACCATTGTAACCACTTCATCTTAGAAGATGAGTGGTTGGCTGCATTGGTGATCATCTATCTCATTAACAACGTTTCGTTTGGTGCCTTCAAATATTTGTGCACTTATCCAAGGTACAAGCATAGTGGAAGCGAGATCCCACCATCATTTGTGCATAGAATTTTGAAGCTTCCTTGACTATCACACCAACAATTCTGACTCCAGTTTCCTCTAAGGCTCTAAACATTGTCTTGCTTTATTAAGTGTTATAAATGGCAATACTTTTAGAATTACAAAGGTATCTTGTACATTGGGCTCATTTCTGACCTAAAATGAATCAACAAGAAGCCGTTCTAAGTCCCCATCCACCTACTTAGCCCTAAAAAGACTCCAAGAAGCTAGTATTGCATTGTGGTTCCCATGGATGAATAGCTTTGCAAACACGCTCTTGAGTCAAGGAGATGCTATATAGCAACTTGTGCTACTTATTTTCACCAAAACAATTGCTGCTCGACGAGAACCCAAAGCGTATTACATAAAGAAACTATGTTAACAACCAAATTGATTCTAGGAAATGTTGTAACAAGGTGGAAAGGCATGACACTTCCATTTTCAAGAGCTTGGGAATGAGAGAGAAAGTTAGAGACAAAACATAGGAGATGAGAAAGAGAGAGTGAGAGAGAGATAGAGAGAGAGAGAGAGAAGAAAGTAGAAAGAGAAAGAATTCAAGTTAAAGAAGAGAGAGGTGCGATAGTGAGAGCGAAGAAAGAAAAAAGATAGAATTGAAGTGAAAAAAGAGAAATGTGATAGAAAGAATACAAACGAGAGAGAGAAAGAAGTGAAAAGAAAGAGAGAAAGTAAGAGAGAAGAAGGAGAAATTTAGAGAGAATAGTGAGGAAAGTAAGTAAAAGGAGAAAGTGGAAGCAGAGAGAGACTCTAGAGAGAGAATATAAGAGAGATGAAGAGAGGGAGAAAATAAGATAAAAGAAATGAGAGCAAAAATGAGAGAGAAGAAAGAGAGTGGAAGTGAGATAGAGAAAGAGAGAAGAAAGAGAGAAAGAGTGAGACAGAGCCAACTTAGCTGTTCTAGTTTTGCATTTAAAAAGACTAAACTAGAACAGCTAACCTGTTTTAGTGTGACTTGAAATTCTTCAAAAGACTAAACTAGAGATATATGTTCGCGACTTCTAGAAAGGGCTCCTCAGTTAAGTTCTCGATTAGGGGAGGGCATATTGAGATCTTTACTCATCGTTGAGTCGCTACTTGTGAATCGAAGATTTTTCATTTGTAATTGTTTCTCATAATAAACATTCATGCAATGCAAGACTTTCTCATTTGGGGTAACCTAATGGACTTGTGATGGAAAATATAATATCTTTTAAAATAATATGAGAGAGAGAAGTAGTTCTTAGCTATTTAAATCTACAATCATATGTTTGCTTTTCCACCTCTTCAAGTTTGACACTCTCCTATTATGTAGTCAAATGACCTTTGAAATAAAGTGCAAGTTTGGGGTTGAATATGAAGAAAGGAAAATTTCATAGTATCCATTACACAAAAGAATCCATAAGTTGTGTGGTTTTGTGGCCCTTCGGAGTATTTCGAAGCCTCATATGCACTTGAATCAATGGCACGCATGAAAAAAAATATTAGATGTAGCAAAAAAAAACATTCAATTGTCTATTGGATCCTTGTAAAATATGAAGTATAATGGCCATTTTGCACACATGTTTCTTTCAACTCACACATGCACACATGTACCATGCTATTCTTATACGCATCGCTCTGTGTCTGTGCACGCAGAGGGGGGCAGAAGCAAATTCAAGATGAAGAAGAGGAACAAGTAGCAACATACGAATTCGAATTTGGATAGTTTTCCCCATCCAACACTTATGTAAAAAAACCATATAGAAGGCACATTTGTAATGGTTGGCAAAGGTAAAATAAAGACATTTTATTGTTTCACTTAATTTAGCATGGATCAAAGGGTGATTTTTTCTCATGAAAAGAGAAGCATTTTCATTTTCTTTTTCATTTTGGCTAGTTCTGAGGGATTAAATGCTGTAAACATCTTGAGAACTTTTGAGCATTACTTACCGCTGAGTTAACCTTTGAGAAACCACTTTGTGAGAAGCCTCTCACAAATCATTTTATTCATTGATCTTTGTACTCATTCCATATTTAATTACCAATATAAATCTTCATATCAGCACATATGGCATGGATTGAAAGCTTGTCGAAGTGGATTTGGTTTATTTCCTACCTAAAAAGTATCCCTATTGAACTTTTTTTTACATGTTTTCTTAAAATAGACCAAGGTAAGAAACCTATTCCATGATTTACTTTTAGTAACATGCTCTTTTTATAATCTAAGGATGTGCATTCACATGAATTGGTGAAAACATTTCACAAGGCTCCTTGTGAGCAAGCTTTCATTTCTAGAATACTCACAATGGATACCCATTGGAGTCCTCCAACACGTCCAAGCATTGTAATTTACATATCAATTCATGTACTTGAAGTTTCATCATCATCTTAAGGTACTATTGTCTTTTTTATTGTTCATGACTACTGACTTCTCAGAGTCATTGAAGTGAATTTATGGTATGATTCTCTTAACCAATGCATTGATTATAGAGAAAAAATCCTTATGAATTTTTGTATGCCAATATATGATCATTGAAGATCTATATGGAGATATACAAGTCAATATTTATGATTGGATATATGCATTGTCTTCTTCCAGAAATGTTGGGATCACGCGTGTGACTTATTAAGTATTTTCTATTACATTTTATGCACTCTAATTTCAAGAACTAACTTTCTGTAGCTCACTTAGCTTCTTATTAGAAAGTATGCAAAATGATTTTTCTTAGGTTACAGGAGGTAAGAGTAGTGAGTATTTTTCTAAGCGTCTTCTTCCATAAATAGAATGTTTTCTCTTCATGCTCATAATCTACAAATAGTTGGTCTTGTCACAAAATTTGAGTGCAAGGATAAAAATTACTATGATCATATTTATGGATGATAAGCAAGCCTAGAGATTGTATTAATGACTGCAATCAAGTAATAAGCATGTACATAATAGTTTTTTCAAAACAACCTCTAACCCTTGTACTCCTCCATCACCTCCTCACAGTGGTATCAAATCAGCATCATAGTGTATACATTATGGGTGATGGTTCTCCTTCTTTGCTTGAAAAATTGGATTAAAGTACCTACTCAGGATGGTCTTTAACAATGAAAGCATATCCACAAGGAAGAAATATGTATGAATACGTATTTGCAAATTCGCTATGCCTAGTGTAAGAAGGAAAACCAACTAAAGAAGAGAAAGAAAGCTTTAATGCATGGTGTGAAAAAGATGCTTTGACAATGTCATATATCTCAAAATCTATCTCTGATTTCCTACTTCCACACACAAGGTATTGAAACTTCACAAGAGACATGTAATGCATTTGAATCACTCTTTTCTTTGATAAATAAAGCCAAGAAGAATAATTTGTGGATGGAGTTCACCTTCCTCAAGAATTAATAGACAAAGATTTTCATTGAATTTTCCACCATGACAAAGGACGGAGATGATCAACTAGGAAGAATTTGTTAGATCATAGATGAAGAGCAAATAGTCAGACAAGTCATCAATGGAATCAAAGCAAATGAAAAGTGGGAAGCATTGACCACTATCATGGATCTATACATGGACATGCAAATACCTACTTCAGCACACTCATGGGACAAATCTTTGTTCATAATGCCAAGCTTATGGAGAATGAAGATCCACAAAAAGGTTATCAATCCTCCTCCCTATACATTGACAAAGGTAGAAGTAAAGATGTCAAATGAAAAACGAAGATGTGTGGTGAAGAAGCAAGTACTTCCCAAGGTAACTCTGTAGGAAGGGGGAGAGGTCAAGTCGAAGAGGTAGAAGAGGAAGAAAAGGTAGGGGCAGATGTTAAATCCCCTCACTTTGTACCATATGTTCACCTATAATTCATACAACTAATTGTTGCTTCATGAATCCAAGGAACCTGAGAGGAAGGCGATACAATACAAGAGGTTATTGAGATCCTAAGGTAAAGTAGTATAAACTTATTCACCTAGAGTAGTATGAACTTATTGAAGAAGAGTTCTCTATGTACCTAGCATCACCAAAACCAATTGATAATTATAGAAGAGATTGTGGAGATCCATACCAAGTGTTGAAAAAGATTGCCAATGGAGAAAAGAGAGGTAGACTAATCACCTTTGAACTCGAAGGGACAAGGAACATATCATTGTTCAATTATGGTACAAAAGCTCTATTAGACTTAGATGTTTTACACTAAAGCTCAACTCAAATTGGAGAGAGGACTTTGAAACAAATTAGAAGATATGAAAAGTGTAGTTGGACTACCAAATGCACATGATTTACGAAGGTAGTCCATCCAATTTGGCAAGTATCACAGGCAATCTTTCAATCTATCAACCAATGCATAGGTCATGAATGTAACGTCCTTGTGAACATATGTATGCAAGGATTTGATAATTGAAGCTCTTTTGTAAAGAATGAGTTAATCTCAATGACTTTGTATATGCATTTTGTTATTCCCAAAATGTTAGGATGACATGTGTGACTTCTTAAGTAAATCTCTCACATTTTGGGCACTTCATATTCAAGCTATAATTTGGAATAGCTCATGTATCTTCCTATTAGGAACTTTTCAAGAGGAGTTTGAAGGATTCAAACTAGGTTGAGAGTACAAGGCATTTCTAAGTGCCTTCTTCCATAAATAGAAGGTGTTTTCTTCATGCTTGTAGTCTACAAATATTTTGTATTGATACATACTTTTGAGTACATTTCTCCAAAGCACTATGATCATGTTTATGGATCATTGGCAAGGCTATTAATGTATGGAGTCTATTAATGCAAAGACCTCATCTTCCTACGTTCTTATCACCTTCTCGTAGAAGAGTTTGAGGAATTGTAGAGAGCATACTTTTTATTATGTAGATTTGCGAGAAGTGGAGAATGACATGGTTGGGACTCACCTCCCAGCCTATTTATAGCCCTTGCCTAGTCACCATCTAGAGTTCTCTCTAAGGTCCCTCTACTCATTTGGCCATCATGAGTAGGTACCTCGTATGAACTCTCTGGCTTTTTGGACTTGGCTATCCCCCGAGCAAGGAACTTCTCGTTCCTCCAAGCATGTACATCTCTGGAATATAACACTCTCTCCCCCTTCTAGTGATCATTGTCCTCAATGCTATAGAAGGAGCTATACTCTGGGAATCAAAATCTGTGATTCTAAATAATAAGAGTAGTGTGCTAGGTGTGTGAAATACTAGATGCTCAAAAAAGGAGACAACTAGTCTCTATGCTTCCTATCTAGCATTTCCACCAATCAATAGTAGTCCTTGCCTTGGGCATACTATAGGAATCCCTCTGAGGCCCATTGAGTCCAGATGTGCACAACATAAGAATTCGAATTATCCTCGGACTCCCTATGCCTAGACCTTGACCACCAACTTGTGACGGCTTGCCATATGGTATAATTGTGCAAAATCACTTAATCCACTAGAGTAATGAAAATTGTTATGCTAATTTAAAAAATGTGACTATGTCCCAATCTCTGTGGAAAAATACTAAAGATAAATCGAAATCTTTTCCGAATAGTGCTTAATCTCTAAGCTCAAGTAAATCTGCTTGGTTTACTCATTGTAATGAAATGAAACTCAAGAAAGTCTCATCATGATCCAAATTGTAAATCCAAGATGATAATCTATCAATGATGTAGACTATGGAACAAGATTTCAACCTTTCAATGATCCAAACTATGGACCAAGATTTCAATCTGTCACATCAAAACTATGGATTAAAATCTCGATGTGTCATATATAATAATCCAAATTTTGGATCAAAAGCTCGATTTGTCATATATAATAATCCAAACTAGGGATCTCGATCTATCATATATAATAATCCAAACTATGGATCAAAATATCTCTCATCAAGTAAATTCCAATCCACTCTATGGAACTAAGTCCTTCCAACAACATCTCCTGCATAAACAATCTCCAATAACAATAGATTAAAATTAAGTTTTAAACAACTTCTACTCAAGAAAATCTATCAAATTTTCCAACCTTTTGTAGATTTCCTTAAGCTTTCATTAGGCATAAAAATCACTTGATTTGGATATTTTCTCAGAGTTTTATAGCCATTTCATTGGGAGGGTCGAACATGACCAACTCTGAAAATGTATAGGGCCATTTTCTTCAAGCCCTTAGAGTGATCAAATAAAATCCAAACTTCATTTTCTTTGGGACCAAATCTAGATCAACTTATCTTTTTTAATGTCACAAAAGTTCAATTTAAAAAGCAATCAAATACTCTTTCAAATCTATCATTCTATCTCTGCTACACCTCTGCTTAGGTGAGCATAGAAACATTGCTGTTACACTTTTAGAATACCTTCTAACTATGAAGATAAATTTCAAAATCTTTGAATTTTGGGTGCATACTAGGGTCTACACTGGAGTAGCTTCTCCAATTATTTTTTTTGAAATTGGAGCTTCTAATATGAAACAAGTATTTATACATGAAACACATGTACCACTCTTTGGCAAATCCTCGCCAGCAACTATTGTGAGAAGAATAGATCATTTGACCTACCCATTGATATTCAATTTCTTTCAAATTTTCACACCCTATAGCGACTACAATCTACTTTTACGGGTATCAATTTCATAATAGTTGGACATTGGAGGCTTTCATAATGACCAAAATACTAAGCCTCTATAACTACAATATTTTAAAACTTTGGAGAGGCTAACTTTTAGTATTTTCTTTATATCTCCTAAATGGAGAAACATTTCATCTTGAAATTTTGTACACACCATCTGGAGGTCCCTAGATAATGCTAGAAACAAAAATCATTCAATCTGAGTAAATGAGCTGAGAGACGTGTTGGAGTTAGACGTCTGTGGAAGCAGGGGAACATCACAAGGAATAAGAAGAAGCTTGGAGCACAACACACAATACTGAATGTATCACTAGAGAATGTACAAATATAAGTAGCCCATTAGGGCAACATTCATATATACAAGCCGAAGGAAAAAAACCTCCTAAAGAGGGAAAAAACTGTCCCGACGGTCCTAGTGTGTTCACACACATCACTACCTAAATATCTCAACAAATCCCCCTTGGGAGTGATGCGGTGAACAAGGAGCTGGCACTCATGTATAAGGAAGTGCCAAGCTATGTGGAAATCACTCCACAAAAGGAAGTAAGCCCAAAGCTTTGCAGAAAGCTTCAAACTTCTCCCTAGGCAGAGCCTTTGTGAAAAGGTCTAAAATGTTCTCTTGCGTGGGCACATATGCCAAGCTGATCTCCTTAGTAGAGAACCTCTCCCTCACATAATGATAATGGAACTCAATGTGCTTAGTGGGAGCATGGAACACAGGGTTCCTCGCAACTTCGAATGCACAAAAACTGTCAGTGAAGATGGTGGTGGGAGAAGACAGAGCAACACCCAAATCAGCCATAAGGTGTCTGAGCCACAGAGACTCAACAAAAGCTGTGAAAGCTACCCTATACTCAGCCTCACAACTAGAAGTGGCCACAGTAGGCTACTTCTTGCTCAACCCAGATATACATGAGCTACCAAGCATGAAGCATAAGACACTAGTGGACACACGAGTGTCATAGCAGCCAACCCAATCAAAGTAAAAGAAAAAAAGCATGCAAATCTTGCGATAGTGATCCCCCCTTGGGATAAAATAACCCAAGTAGCTGAGTACCACTCAAGTAGCGAAAGATGTGCTTAACCGCGTGCCAATGCTTGGCTCCTGGGCAATGCATAAAATTGCTCATTTGTGAGACAACAAACTGAATATGTGGCCGAGAAATGCATAAGTAAATCAAGCATCCAACAACGTGCTAATAGAGAACAACATCAAATGCATCTCTAGCATGATGAAGATTCAATCGTAAACCTGTCTCCATAGGAGTGGCAATAGGCTTACACTCTTCAAGGCCAAAACATTGCATGTCAATATATTTCGTTTGACACAAGGACATTCCACCATCAACTTGCATAAACTCAATGCCCAAATAGTGATGCAAATGCCCCAAATCAGACATCTCAAATGAGGCATGCAAATCAGCCTTAAAATCAGCAATATGTTTCTCAATAGGACCACTGAGCAGCATGTCGTCAACATAGACAACAATGATGAGAAGCACATCATTAGCATGCTTAACATATAAAGTGCTTTCAGTTGGACTGTTTTCAAAACCATGTGCAATCAGATAGGCATGTATCTTCTCATACCAAGCACGTGGTGCTTGCTTTAAACCATATAATGCCTTCTTTAACGTGCACACCTGGTTTTCATGCCCTTTATGCACAAAGCCACGAGGCTGAAAAACATACACTTCTTCATGCAAATCACCATTCAGAAATGCTGTTTTAATGTCCAACTAATGTACATTCCAACCATGATGAGCTGCAAGTGCACAGATGCTCTGAACAGTACTCATACGGCATGTAGGTGCAAAGGTCTCATCAAAATCAATGCCTCTTACTTGTGCATAACCCTTTGCAACAAGCCTAGCCTTATACCTGTCAACTGTACCATCCGGTTTACGCTTCCGCTTGTATACCCACTTAGTGCCAATGGCCTTCTTTCCTGGAGGCAAGTCACATAAAGACCAAGTACCATTCTTCATTATAGCATCATATTCAGATTGCATAGCAGCCATCGAGTTTTTTGAATTTTGTGCTTCATCAAACAAAATAGGCTCATTCTCATCAAAGAGACTAGATGCAGCCACATCATAGCAATCTGATGCAAAAGAGGCACTATGAGAGCCTGAACGAGTACGATATGAAAGACGTGCATCTAAATTGCTATCACGCAAAGTCTGCACCAACCATTTTGGCATAGTTTTTGCCTACTCAATATCAGCTCTCTCATCAACTAGTGCATCATGTAAATCTACATTAGAAATGGAATGATCTACATCATCACATGAAACTTGCTAAGGCTGAGAAGTTGCCTCATTGGGACAAGCATTAGACTATCCACTTGTAAAAAGAGGCAGCAAAGTATCATACATGTCTTTGGAGCTAACAGATGTCTCTTAGTACATGAAAGCAATGGTTGAATAACATCTTCCATAAAAACAACATCATCGCTAATCAGAATGCGTTTATTTTGTGGATGATACAGACGATAGCCTTTACTTTCAAAACTGTACCCAGCAAAAATACATTTTATTGCTTTATCATCCAATTTTTTGCGATGTTGTTCAAGCACTAATGCATATGCCAAACAACCAAAAACACGCAGATGAGCAAGAGATGGCTTGCGATCATGCCAAGCCTCATATGGAGTGATAGACTGCAATGCTTTAGTGGCTACATGTTTTCTTAAAATAGACCAAGGTAAGAACCCTATTCCATGATTTAGTTTTAGTAACATGCTCTTTTGATAATCTAAGGATGTGCATTCACATGAACTGTTGAAAACATTTCACAAGGGCTCCTTGTGAGCAAGCTTTCATTTCTAGAATACTCACAATGCATACCCATTGGAGTCCTCCAACACCTCCAAGCATTGTAAGTTACATATCAATTCATATACTTGAAGTTTCATCATCATCTTAAGGTACTATTGTCTGTTTTATTGTTCATGACTACTCACTTCTCAGAGTCATTGAAGTGAATCTATGGTATGATTCTCTTAACCAATGTATTGATTACAGAGGAAAAATCTTTATGAACATTTTTCTGGAAATATATGATCATTGAAGATCTATATGCAGATATACAATTCAATCTTTATGATTGGATATATGCATTGTCTTCTTCCTAAAATGTTGGGATCACGCATGTGACTTAGTAAGTATTTTCTATCACATTTTATGCACTCTAAATTCAAGAACTAACCTTTTGTAGCTCACTTAGCTTCTTATTAGAAAGTATGCAAAAGGATTTTTCTTAGGTTACAGGAGGTAAGAGTAGTGAGTATTTTTCTAAGCGTCTTCTTCCATAAATAGAATGTTTTCTCTTCACGCTCGTAATCTACAAATAGTTGGTCTTGTCACAAAATTTGAGTGCAATGAATAAAATTACTATGATCACATTTATGGATGATAAGCAAGCCTAGAGATTGTATTAATGAGTGCAATCAAGTAATAAGCATGTACATAATAGTTTTTTTCAAGACAACCTCTAATCCTTGTACTCCTCCATCACCTCCTCACAATGGTATCAAATCAGCATCATAGTGTATACATTATGGGTGATGGTTCTCCTTCTTTGATTGGATACGTATTTGCAAATTAGCTCATGCCTAGTCTAAGAAGGAAAACCAACTCAAGAAGAGAAAGAGAGCTTTAATACCTGGTGTGAAAAAGATGCTTTGAACGTCATATATCTTAAAATCGTTCTTTGATTTCTTACCTCCACACACAAGGGGTTGTAGCTTCACAAGAGACATGTAATTCATTTGGTCACTCTTTTCTTCAATAAATAGAGCCAAGAAGAATCACTTGTGGATGGAGTTCACCTTCCTCAAGAATCAATCCAGAAAGAGTTTCATTGACTTTTACACCATGACAAAGGACACAGATGATCAACTAGGAGGCATTCCATAGATCATAGATGAAGAGAAAATAGTCAGTCAAGTCATCAATGAAATCAAAGCAAATGAAAAGAGGGAAGCATGGACCAATATCATGGATCTATACATGGACATGCACATACCTACTTCAACACACTCATGGGACAAATCTTTGTTCATAATGTCAAGCTTATGAAGAATGAAGATCCACAAAAATGTAATCAATCCTCTTCCCTATATATTGGTAAAGGAAGAGGTAAATATTTTAAACAAAGAAGGAAGAAGTGTGATGAAGAAGCAAGTACTTCCCAAGGTAACTCTGTAGGAAGGGAGAGAGGTCAAGTGGAAGAGGTAGAAGAGGAAGAAAAGGTAGGGGGAGATCTTAAATCCCGTTACTTTGTACCATATGTGCACCCACAATTCATACCACTAATCATTCCTTCATGAATCCAAGGAACCAAAGAGGGAATAGGATACAATAGAGGAGGATATTGAGCTCCTGAGGTAATGTAATATAAACTTATTGAACTAGAGTAGTATGAACTTATTGAAGAAGAGTTCTATATGTACCTAGCATCACCAAAACAATTGATAATTATAGAAGATATCGTGGAGATCCATACCAAGTGTTGAAAAAGATTTCAAAAAAAGGAGAAAAGAGAGGTAGACTAGTCACCTTTGAACTCCAAGGGACAAGGAACATATCATTGTTCAATTATGGTACAAAAACTCCATCAAACTCAGATGTTTTACACTAAAGGTCAGCTCAAATTGGAGAGAGGAATTTGAAACAAGCTAGAAGATATGAAAAGTTTAGTTGGACTACCAAATGCACATGATTTACAAATGTAGTCCATGCCAATTCGGCAAGTATCACAGGCAATCCTTCAATTTATCAACCATTCCATGGATCATGAATGTAACATCCTTGTGAACATGTGTATGCAAGGATTTTATCATTGAAGCTCTTTTGTAAACAATGAGTCAATATCAATGACTCTGTATTTGCATTTTCTTAATCCCAAAATGTTAGGATGACACGTGTGAGTTCTTAAGTAAATCTCTCACATTTTAGGCACTCCATATTCCAGCTATGAGTAGAAATAGCTCATGTATCTTCCTATTAGGAACTTTGCAAGGGGATTTTGCACAATTCATAGTAGGTTGAGAGTAGTGGGCATTTCTAAGTGTCTTATTCCAATAATGTAAGGTGTTGTCTTCATGCTTGTAGTCTGCAAATATTTTCTATTGGCACATACTTTTGATCACATTTCTCCAAAGTACTATGATCATGTTTATGCATCATTGGCAAGGCTAGTAGGTCTATTAATGTATGAAGGCAAGATATACAAGTCTATATCATGTTTTTGGAGGTAAGATTATGATTGATTCTTCATGATGTTTTAAATGTGTTTGATGCTTTATTGTGACTACTTTTGAGGTATGAACAATGTCTACCTCTCGTGATATTAATATGGAATGCATATACATAAGAGCTCAATTATGAGGAGAAGTTGTCATTCGATTCGGATTAGAACTTGTGGTCAGTCACATTGGACTAGAGATGGTTAATAGATACCTTAGAAAGAAATTACCATTTGAACAAGAGAGAGATTTTCTAGGTTCCTATGGAATAGAGGTTGATATTATGAGCGTTCCTTCTTCCTACAACCCTTAATGGCATGAATCTAACTTTCAAAATGCAAAAAGCTTCTAGTTAATATTTGGAGTCTTATTTGAATTATCATAAGATCCTTTTCCCTTTGGATTTTTTGAAAATGTTGCCTATGATTTGATCCATTCCTATTCTTGAAACACATTTATTCTTATAAAAGCATTGAAAAAACTCTGCCAATGAAAAAGGCGATGGTCTAACCAGAGTGTCAAGGATAGTTAGGAGCCCATCATATATTTCAAGACAATTTTGAACACACCTATAAGCAAGTTCTTCAGGTGTTATTAGAAAACCGACAACACAGATTTGATCTTGTTAATGTTTGATTTGCTTGACGAATTCTTCAAACTTCTCTCACTCAAAGTGATTCTCGTTTGGTAATTGATTCTCAAGATTTTGAATCCGATCTTGGTTTCATATTGGAAAGCTAATATTCTTAAGCTTCATTCACTTTAGTGATGTGCTAGAATAAAGTAAGCACATAATTTCTTACACTCATAACAACAACACATAATGCATCTACATTCCACCTCTTCTAAGCTCAACTAGATCTAGATCGAGCTACATTATCACTCAAGGATTTTATGGAACCTCCAAAGCAATCGACCTTGGATCAGGTCGTGTTGACCCATACAATTATCCACCAACTCACAACAATCCAAAATTGGAGAAATTTTGAACTTCTAGTGTGTAATTTATTCCATCAAGCTGTCTTTCCATGAATGAAGGCAAACAAATGTGAATTGATGCAACAATAGTATTAGTAGGTGCACTAACACTAGAAGATGAAGCCATCACTCATGCACTATGGTGATAATAAGAATAAACTTGCAAGTTTAAAAATTACTGTTCGCTACTAATAGATACCTAACAACTATTATACCATGTACGAAAGTAGTTATGTAGGAGAGCTGAAGAGCAATGATAGAGAAGATAATAGATATAGTAGAATTTCAAATATTTGCTACTTACAAAAAATACAAACATGATAGCATTGTCCACTTGTGCACTCTCAAGGTAGAGATGGAATAATGATTTAAACCACTCTAGATAGGGAGTTACAAGGTAGAGGTATGTTAGCTCAATTTGACATCTAGGGTAGTTTCCACTTGTGTGAATCCTTGCTTAACAGACCGAGCTTTGTATTTCTCTAATGTACTATTTTCTTTGTATTTTGATTTCTAAATGCACTTGGTTTCGATCACTTTTTTCTTTGGTGGTAAATCACCCAATTCCCTAGTGTGATTCTTTGGTATGCTATCATACTCAACCTTTATTGTCGCTCTCCACTTGGGATCTTTGAGTGCCTCGTTTACAAGTATGGGTTATCTTATTGATCCCATACTTTCATCCATAAAAGCCATATTGATAATATGATATGAAGCTCTTTGTTGCTCCTTAATCCTCTTTCATCTACATAGCCCATATGTACATAAATCTCCAGCATCAACTTAGGGGTTACAATCATGAAATATTTACTATGCTCTCTTGGCCTCATGACACTATCTAGAAATTCATAAGAGTCCAAAATTTTAGAAATTCTAATCTTTTAGAGCGTGCAATTTGTACCATCAAGCTTCCCTTTAGCAAATTCTAGTGGACAAAGGAAAATTAGTGCAACAACAACATTAGCAGATGCACCAACTCTAGAAGATGAAGCCATCACTCATGCACTATGGTGATATTAGGAATATACTAACAAGTTAAGGAAGTTCTACTCTCTACTAAAAGAAAACTAACAACATCTATAGTAGAATTTCGAAAGTTTGCTACTAAGAATAAGTGCAAAGATGATGACAATTTCCACGCGTGCACTCTCAAGGTAGAGCTTAAATGAGTATCTAAGTACCTCTAGACAAGGATTTATAAGGTAGAGGTATGTTGGTTTAATTTCAGGTATGTGGTAGTGCATTATTCATGTATATATACGCTAATGAAGAGGTTTGGCCTTCCATAGGAAACTAAATTACTTTATGGAAACAAAAAAAAAGATCAAAGAGAACCAAGAATCTCACCAAAGCTCTATCTTTGTTGATCCTCCTTTTAAGGCACTAAGGCCATGAAGAGTTATTTGGATGGCATTCATGTCCCTCAAGAAGCAATCCAAGTAGAGTGTCATTGACTTTATGATGAAAACAAAGGACATATATGATCAATTAGGAAGCATTGGAGAGATCATAGATGAAGAGAAGATAACCACACAAGCCATCAATGACATCAAGCGAGATGATAAGTGGGATGCATTCATGATTTCCATGGATCTATACATCTACATGCAAGTAATAGATTTCACCACACTCATGGACTAATTCTTTACGCATCAATCAAAGCTTATGATTTATGGAGATAGGGTAATATAAACCTATTGCTCTAGAGTAGTATGGGCTTATTGAGTAGAATTGCCTATGTACCTAGCATCACCAAAGAAAACTTATGGAGAAAGGATTGCAGGTGAGATATACAAAGTATGAAGCATATTTGGAATATTCATACCTAGGGTTAAAGAAGGTTTCCAAATGAGAAAATACGGGTAGTATATTCACATTTGAACTCCAAGACACAAGGAGCATAACATTGTTCACTTATGGTACACAAACTCTATCACACTTGGAAGTTTGGGACAAAAGCTTAGCAAACTTTGGAGAGAGAAGCTTTAAACAAATTAGTATATATCAAAGTGTAGTTGTACTACCTAATATCACAAAGCAACACATGATGTACAAAACCAATGGATGGCTATTGGGCATGTCTCATAGAGAATCTTTCACAAAAAAGGGATACATACATGGTGACATCTTGGAGATTGTCCAAACTAATCTTTGGGGACCAAGCACGGAACCATCTATCTTAGGGTCAAGGTATTATGTATATTTCATTCATGATTGTAGTAAATGGACTATATTCTATTTCATGAATTGTAAAGATGAAGTGTTTTCTTGTTTCTAGAAGTATCTTGCAGTTATAGAAAATAAAATAGGTAGAACATTGAAGGGGCTAAGGTGTGATGGAGGGCAAAAATACTTCTCCCATGAGTTTAATGCTTCCTTAGAAGAGAGAGGGATCAAATGTATATTACAACTATAAATACACTAGGGCAAAATGATGTAATATAAATGAGACCATTTCGAATGATATTCATCAATTGTACTAATGAAGTGTGACAAGTTTATGGATCTACATCCATGTGCCACTTGGGATCTCTAAGTGTCATTTCTTTTGCAGTGTATGTGGAGGAATTTTCACTTCAACTATGCGTGTCTACAACAACATTGCAATCTCACGTGTATTTAAATTGAAAACCCATGCAAATATCTATTTGCAGCCAAAAACTTAAGTATCTTATTAAATTGAGAGAACATTAATAGTGATCACCCTCTTTGTCAAAGAAACATTTGTGAATTGCTCAAGTACTTCATCATGCACCACAATTTTATCTCATGCAATTGAGAGTATGCAATGATAGGTCTTCAAAACATGGCCATGCATTTTTTTGCCCATGCTCGATTTGATCTTGAATTTGTGAGAAACGATCATCACCTTTAATCTTCCATGTTAGAGTTATTTGATGATTGTTGGAACATCTAGAGGAAGCACATGTTTGGTGTGGGAAAGTTGTGGTAGTGATGGTGCCCATGGACCCTCATCAAGTCATGAAAATGGAGTATTCAAAGCTTGGTGTGGAATTCTCTACGTTAAATATGCTAAAAAAATAGTCTACATCAAGTGAAGAAAAGAAAAGATGAAGGAAGGAGATGAATTTTTGAAAATAAAAGAAGTCACGCGAAGGTAATTCAAAGGGTTCAAATATATTCAAGTAATCGAGATGAAGAAGAGGAACAAGTAGCAACATACAAATTCGAATTTGGATAGTTTTCGCCATCCAACACTTATGTAAAAGACCATATAGAAGGCACATTAGTAATGGTTTGGAAAGGTAAAATAAAGACATTTTATTGTTTCACTTAATTTAGCATGGATCAAAAGGTCATTTTTTCTAGTGAAAAGAGAAGCATTTTCATTTTCTTTTTCATTTTGGCTAGTTTTGAGGGATTGAATGCTATAAACATATTGAGAACGTTTGAGCATTACTTACCCCTGAGTTAACCTTTGAGTAACCACTTTGTGATAATCCTCTCCTGAATCATTTGATTCATTGATATCTGAACTCATTCCAAATTTAATTACCAATATAAATGTTCATGTCAATACATATGGCATGGATTGAAAGCTTGTCGAAGTGGATTTAGTGTATTTTCTACCTAAAAAAGCATCTCTATTCAACTTGTTTTTAGATGTTTTCTTGAAATACACCAAGGTAAGAAACCTATTCCATGATTTACTTTTAGAAACATGCTCTTTTGATCATCTAAGGATGTGCATTCACATGAATTCAAGAAATAACTTGTTGTAGCTCACTTACCTTCTTATTAGAAAGTATGCAAAAGGACTTTTCTCAGGTTATAGGAGGTAAGAGTAGTGAATATTTTTCTAAATGCCTTCTTCCATAAATAGAATGTTTTCTCTTCATGCTCATAATCAACAAATAGTTGGTCTTGTCACAACTGTTGAGTGCAATGATAAAACATGCTATGATCACATTTATGCATGATAAGCAAGCCTAGAGATTGTATTAATGTCTCCAATCAAGATACATGCATGTACAGAATAGTTTTTTTCAAACACGCTCTAATCTTTGTACTCCTCCATCACCTCATCACATTGGTATCAAATCAGCATCATAGTGTATACATTATGGGTGATGGTTCTCCTTCTTTGATTGAAAAATTGGATTAAAGTACCTACTCGGGACAGTCTTTGACGATGACAACATATCCATAAGGAGGAATTATGTATGGATACATATTTGCAAATTAGCTCATGCCTCGTCTAAGAAGGAATATCAACCCAAGAAGAGAAAGAGAGCTTTAATACATGGTGTGAAAAAGATGCTTTGACAACGTCATATATCTTAAAATCCATCTCTGATTTCTTACTTCCGCACACAAGGGGTTGAAACTTCAAAAGAGACATGTAGTGCATTTGAATCACTCTTTTCTTCAATAAATAACGTTAAGAAGAATCACTTGTGGATGGAGTTCACCTTCCTCAAGAATCAATCCAGAAAGAGTTTCATTGACTTTTTTACCATGGAGAAGGACACAGATGATCAACAACAAAGCATTCAATAGATCATAGATGAAGAGAAAATAGTGAGACAAGTCATCAGTGGGATCAAAGCAAATGAAAAGTGGGAAGCACTAACCACTATCATGGATCTATACATGGACATGCAGATACCTACTTCAACACACTCATGGGATAAATCTTTGTTCATAATGTCAAGCTTATGGAGAATGAAGATCCACAAAAAGGTATTCAATCCTCTTCCCTATACACTGATAAAGGTAGAAGTAAAGATGTCAAATGAAAAAGGAAGAAGTGTGATAAGGAAGCAAGTACTTCCCAAGGTAATTGTGTAGGAAGGGGGAGAGGTCAAGTGGAAGAGGTAGAAGATTAGGAAGAAAAGGTAGGGGGAGATCTTAAATCCCCTCACTTTGTGCCATATGTGCACCTACAAGTCATACCACTAATCATTCCTTCATGAATCCAAGGAACCAGAGAGGAAGACGATACAATAACCATGCTATTCTTACACACATATCTCTCTCTCTCTCTCTCTCTATGAGTGCACACAGAGGGGGGCAGGTATCGCCCATGATGCAACCTTGACCTATCAAATATGAATGCTTTTGGCGCATTAATAGAACTTTTATTGTGTCAATACTTACATTAAGATACCAAAACCAATTTGTTTGCATCTGAATGTGTAGAAATGAACATGCAGAAGAGAACCTCTTTACAAGTTCCATGTTACAAGAAATAAACTTAAAATGAAGATCAAGAGAAGAATATCTTTACAAGTTCCAGGTTACAAGAAAGAAATGTAAGTAACTTACATAAAAATACCAAACACAATTTATTTACATCCGGATGTGCAAAAATGAAGATGAAGAAAGTAATTTTCTTTACAAGTTTTCAGTTACAAGTTACAAGAAATAAGTGCAGCTCAACGATTGGCTTTGGAATCGTCAATTTACAAGTTTCCATGTCCTCAACGATTCGCTTTGGAATCATGATTTCTGAGAAGGCTAAACGATTAGCTTTGGGATTGGCATTTCTGAAATGGCATGTCCTTCCTTCCTTCTGATAGACACATGTGACATTGCGAATAATGTCTGTGTTTCAGCTTTGCTTGATTATGGGAGTCCCTCTTGTCAATGTTTCTGAAGAGAGGCCTTCCAAACAATTTGATTTATGTGCGCTTTAGCTACGCGCAATAGACCTGCACGATATAGTGTTGCTCCTCCTGCTCGCTTGCATGCCCTTAACATGATCCTTTCTGTTTTGAACCTGATCTGAGTTTCAAATTTTCTGAGGGTGGTGCTCAACTACGGTGGCCAGCCCAACACGGCCAAGTTGCCAGGAAATGCTTATTTGCGGTGGTGGCCAACCAAGATGGACCTACCACAGGCTTATTAATTCTTGTGAAGCAGTAGCAGCAACATGTCAGAATAGGCTTGTTTGCCAGCAGCACAGGCTTACTTCTTACGTAGGAGGAAGAGGTGTTAGGCATATTATCATTCTGCTTTTTTTCTGCAGGTCTTTCACATTCACATTGATTGAACCATTTGGAGGTCGGCGTATTATCTTCATTCTGCTTTTGCATCGAAACCTTTTCTGCAGGTAGAGATGGAATAATGATTTAAACCACTCTAGATAGGGAGTTACAAGGTAGAGGTATGTTAGCTCAATTTGACATCTAGGGTAGTTTCCACTTGTGTGAATCCTTGCTTAACAGATCCAGCTTTGTATTTCTCTAATGTACTATTTTGATTTCTAAATCCACTTGGTTCCGATCACTTTTTTCTTTGGTGGTAAATCAACCAATTCCCTAGTGTGATTCTTTGGTATGCTATCATACTCAACCTTTATTGTCGCTCTCCACTTGGGATCTTTGAGTGCCTCGTTTACAACTATGGGTTATTTTATTGATCCCATAATTTCATCCATAAAAGCCATATTGATAATATGATATGAGGCTCTTTGTTGCTCCTTAATCCTCTTTCATCTACATAGCCCATATGTACATAAATCGCGAGAATCAACTTAGGGGTTACAATCATGAAAGATTTACTATGCTCTCTTGGCCTCATGAAACTTTCTAGAAATTCATAAGAGTCCAAAATTTTAGAATTCTAATCCTTTAGAGCGTGCAATTTGTACCATCAAGCTTCCCTTTAGCAAATTTTAGTGGACAAAGGAAAATTAGTGCAACAACAACATTAGCAGATGCACGAACTCTAGAAGATGAAGCCATCACTCATGCACTATGGTGATATTAGGAATATACTAACAAGTTAAGGAAGTACTACTCTCTACTTAAAGAAAAACTAACAACATATATTGTAGAATTTCGAAAATCTGCTACTAAGAATAAGTGCAAAGATGATGACAATTTCCATGCGTGCACTCTCAAGGTAGAGCTTAAATGAGTATCTAACTACCTCTAGATAAGGAGTTATAAGGTAGAGGTATGTTGGTTTAATTTGAGGTATGTGGTAGTGCATTATTCATGTATATATAGGCTAATGGAGAGGTTTGGCCTTCCATAGGAAACTAGATTACTCCATGGAAACAAAAAAAAAAAGATCAAAGAGAACCAAGTCTCTCACCAAAGCTCTATCTTGGTTGATCCTCCTTTTAAGGCACTAAGGCCATGAAGAGCTATTTGGATGGCATTCATGTCCCTCAAGAAGCAATCCAAGTAGAGTGTCATTGACTTTATGATGAAAACAAAGGACATATATGATCAATTAGGAAGCATTGGAGAGATCATAGATGAAGAGAAGATAACCACACAAGCCATCAATGACATCAAGCGAGATGATAAGTGGGAGGCATTCATGATTTCCATGGATCTTTACATCTACATGAAAGTAACAGATTTCACCACAGTCATGGACCAATTCTTTACCCATCAATCAAAGCTTATGATTTATGGAGATACAAAAAAAGGATAACTCGTCCTCTGCCCTATAAAGTGACAAAAGTAGAAGAATTGATGCTAAATAAAAATGAAGATGCATGATGAAGAAGTAAGATCCTCCAAAGCTAACTTTGTAGGAAGAGGGAGAAGTTCAAGAAAAAGAGGTAGAGGAAGAAGAAAAGGTAGGTCAAGATCTGAAGGCATATCATTGAACATTGCTTCAAGAATCCATGGAAGTAGAAAGGAACAGGATACAATAGAGAAGGTTATGGAGCTCCTAGAGATAGGGTAATATAAACCTATTGATCTAGAGTAGTATGGGCTTATGGAGTAGAATTGCCTATGTACCTACCATCACCAAAGAATTTGATAAGTGAACGAAAACTTATGGAGAAAGTATTGCAGGTGAGATATACAAAGTATGAAGCCTATTTGGAATATTCATACCTAGGCTTAAAGAAGGTTTCCAAATGAGAAAATACAGGTAGTATATTCACATTTGAACTCCAAGACACAAGGAGCATAACATTGTTTAATTATGGTACACAAACTCTATGACACTTGGAAGTTTGGGACAAAACCTTAGCAAAATTTGGAGACAGAAGCTTCAAACAAATTATTATATATCAAAGTGTAGTTGTACTACCTAATATCACAAAGCAACACATGATTTACAAAACCAATGGATGGCTATTGGGCATGTCTCATAGAGAATCTTTCACAAAAAAGAGATACATACATGGTGACATCTCGGATATTGTCCAAACTAATCTTTGGGGACCAAGCAAGGAACCATCTATTTCAACGTCAAGGTATTATGTATATTTCATTCATGATTGTAGTAAATGGACTATATTATATTTCATTAATTGTAAAGATGAAGCATTTTCTTGTTTCTAGAAGTATCTTGCACTTATAGAAAATAAAATAGGTAGAGCGTTGAAGGGGCTAAGTTGTGATGGAGGGCAAAAATTCTCCCATGAGTTTAATGCTTCCTTAGAAGAGAGGGATCAAATGTATATTACAACTATACATACACTAGGGCAAAATGATGTAATATAAAGGAGGAATAGAATCATTTTGGAAGCAGCTAGGTCACTGATTAATAGCTTCAAATGAGTAGAAATCCTCTTGATTGATATCTTTCTTGCCTTAAGGAAGAAGTCTTGTCTATGCTCTTGAATTTTTTCTTATGCATCTAAACTATATTCAATAGAGACATACACTATCGATGGCTTTCATATAAACACTAAGGTTTCACCCATGGACAATAATTCATTTGCACATGAGTGAATGTGAGATCATTTCGAATGATATTCATCAATTGTACTGATGAAGTGTGACAAGTTTATGGATCTACATCCATGTGCCACTTGGGATCTCTAAGTGTCTTTTCTTTTGCACTGTGGAGGAATTTTCACTTCAACTATGTGTGTCTATAACAACATTGCAATCTCACGTGTATTGAAATTGAAAACCCATGCAAATATCTGTTTGTAGCCAAAAACTTAAGTATCTTATTAAACTGAGAGAACATTAATAGTGATCACCCTCTTTGTCAAAAAAGCATTTGTGAATTGCTCAAGTACTTCATCATGCACCACAATTTTCTCTCATGCATTTAAGAGTATGCAATGATAGGTCTTCATAACATGGCCATGCATTTTTTTGCCCATGCTCGATTTGATCTTGAATTTGTGAGAAAAGATCATCACTTTTAATCTTCCATGTTAGAGTTATTTGATGATTGTTGGAACTTCTAGAGGAAGCACATGTTTGGTGTGGGAAAGCTGTGGTAGTGATGGTGCCCATGGACCCTCATCAAGTCATGAAAATGGAGTTTTCAAGGCTTGGTGTGGAATTCTCTACCGTGAATATGCTAAAGAAATAGTTTACATCAAGTGAAGAAAAGAAAAGATGAAGGAAGGAGATGAATTTTTGAAAATAAAAGAAGTCACGTGAAGGTAATTCAAAGGGTTCAAATATATTCAACTAATGGAGATGAAGAAGAGGAACAAGTAGCAACATACAAATTCGAATTTGAATAGTTTTCGCCATCCAACATTTATGTAAAAGACCATATAGAAGGCACATTTGTAATGGTTTGGAAAGGTAAAATAAAGACATTTTATTGTTTCACTTAATTTAGCATGGATCAAAAGGTCATTTTTTCTCATGAAAAGAGAAGCATTTTCATTTTCTTTTTCATTTTCGCTAGTTTTGAGGGATTGAATGCTATTAACATATTGAGAACGTTTGAGCATTACTTACCCATGAGTTAACCTTTGAGAAACCACTTGGTGAGAATCCTCTCACGAATCATTTGATTCATTGATCTTTGGACTCATTCCATATTTAATTACCAATATACATCTTCATGTCAACACATATGGCATGGATTGAAAGCTTGTCGAAGTGGATTTGGTGTATTTTCTACCTAAAGAAGCATCTCTATTCAACTTGTTTTTACATGTTTTTTTTAAAATAGACCAAGGTAAGAAACCTATTCCATGATTTATTTTTAGAAACATGCTCTTTTGATCATCTAAGGATGTGCATTCACATGAATTGTTGAAAACATTTCACAAGGGCTCCTTGTGAGCAAGCTTTCATTTCTAGAATACGCACAATGCATACCCATTGGAGTCCTCCAACACCTCCAAGCATTGTAGTTTACATATAAAATTATATACTTGAAGTTTCATGATCATCTTGAGGTACTATTGTCTGTTTTATTGTTCATGACTACACACTTCTAAGAGTCATTGAAGTGAATCTACGACATGATTCTCTTAACCAATTGATTGATTACAGAGAAAAAATCCTTATGAACTTTTGTATGCAAATATATGATCATTGAAGCTCTAGATGGAGATATACAAGTCAATCTTTAGGATTGCATATATGCACTGTTTTCTTCCTAAAATCTTGGGATCACACGTGTGACTTATTAAATATATATCTCACATTCTATGCACTCTAAATTTAAGAAATAACTTGTTGTAGCTCACTTACCTTCTTATTAGAAAGTATGCAAAAGGACTTTTCTCAAGTTATAGGAGGTAAGAGTACTAAATATTTTGTAAGTGCCTTCTTCCGTAAATAGAATGTTTTCTCTTCATGCTCATAATCAAGAAATAGTTGGTCTTGTCACAAACTGTTAAGTGCAATGATAAAATATGCTATGATCATATTTATGCATGATAAGCAAGCCTAGAGATTGTATTAATGTCTCCAATCAAGAAACATACATGTACAAAATAGTTTTTTTCAAACACACTCTAATCTCTATACTCCTCCATCACCTCATCACCATGGTATCAAATCAGGATCATAGTGTATACATTATGGGTGACGGTTCTCCTTCTTTGATTGAAGAATTGGATGAAAGTACCTACTCACGACGGTCTTTGACGATGACAAAATATCCATAAGGAAGAATTATGTATGGATACATATTTGCAAATTAGCTCATGCCTCATCTAAGAAGGAAAATCAATCCAAGAAGACAAAGAGAGCTTTAATACATGGTGTGAAAAGATGCTTTCACAACGTCATATATCTTAAAATCCATCTCTGATTTCTTACTTCCACACACAAGGGGTTGAAACTTCAAAAGAGACATGTAGTGCATTTGAATCACTCTTTTCTCCAATAAATAACGCCAGGAAGAATCACTTGTGGATGGAGTTCACCTTCCTCAAGAATCAATCCAAAAAGCGTTTCATTGACTTTTTCACAATGACAAAGGACACAGATGATCAACTAGGAAGCATTCAATAGATCATAGATGAAGAGAAAATAGTCACACAAGCCATCAATGGAATCAAAGCAAATGAAAAGTGGGAAGCATTGACCACTATCATGGATCTATACACGGACATGCAGATACCTACTTCAACACACTCATGGGATAGATGTTTGTTCATAATGTCAAGCTTATGGAGAATGAAGATCAACAAAAAGGTATTCAATAATTTTCCCTATACACTGATAAAGGTAGAAGTAAAGATGTCAAATGAAAAAGGAAGAACTTTGATATGGAAGCAAGTACTTCCCAAGGTAACTATGTAGGAAGGGGGAGAGGTCAAGTGTAAGAGGTAAAAGATCAAGAAGAAAAGGTAGGGGGAGATCTTAAATCCCTTCACTTTGTGCCATATGTGCACCTACAAGTCATACCACTAATCATTCCTTCATGAATCCAAGGAACCAGAGAGGAAGAGGATACAATACCCATGCTATTCATACACACATCTCTCTCTCTCTCTCTCTCTCTCTCTCTCTCTCTCTCTCTCTCTCTCTCTCTCTCTCTCTCTCTCTCTCTCTCTCTCTCTCTGTGAGTGCACACAGAGGGGGGGGGGGGGGCAGGTATCGCCCATGATGCAACCTTGACCTATCAAATATGAAATCTTTTGGCGCATTAATAGAACATTTGTTGTGTCAATACTTATATTAAGATACCAAACACAATTTGTTTGCATCTGGATGTGTAGAAATGAGCATGCAGAAGAGAATCTCTTTACAAGTTCCATGTTACAAGAAATAAACTTAAAATGAAGATCTAGAGAAGAATATCTTTACAAGTTCCAGGTTACAAGGAAGAAATGTAAGTAACTTACATGAAAATACCAAACACAATTTATTTACATCCGGATGTGCAAAAATGAAGATGAAGAAAGTAATTTTCTTTACAAGTTTCCAGTTCCAAGTTACAAGATATAAGTGCAGCTCAACGATTCGCTTTGGAATCGTCAATTTACAAGTTTCCATGTCCTCAGCGACTCGCTTTGGAATCGTGATTTCTGAGAAGGCTGAACGATTTGCTTTGGGATTGGCATTTCTGAAATGGCATGTCCTTCCTTCCTTCTGATAGACACATGTGACATTGCGAATAATGTCTGTGTTTCAGCTATGCTCGATTATGGGAGTCCCTCCTGTCAATGTTTCTGAAGAGAGGCGTTCCAAACAGTTTGATTTACCTGATCCGAGTTTCAGATTTTCAGAGGGCGGTGCTGAACTGCGGTGGCCAGCCCAGCACGGCCAAGTTGCGGGGAAATCCTTATTTGCGGTGGTGGCCAACCACGGTGGACCTGCCACAGGCTTATTATTTCTTGTGCAGCAGCAGCAGCAACATGTCGGAACAGGCTTGTTTACCAGCAGCACAGGCTTACTTCTTACGCAGGAGGAGGAGTTGTTAGGCGTATTATATATTCTGCTTTTTTTCTGCAGGTCTTTCACATTCACATTGATTGAACCGTTTGGAGGTCGGCGTATTATCTTCATTCTGCTTTTGCATCGAAACCTTTTCTGCAGGTCTTTCTTTCACATTCACTTTGATTGAACCGTTTGCCTGGGGGGGACTCTTCATCATCATCAGCGAGTGAAGAAGTTTCGATAGTGGATGACGATGATCTTTCTCGAATATTTTGAAGGATGCGTGCCCCCCAAACACACGCGAGACCTTTCGCGAGCTTCACAACCGTATGTACCTGCGTGTCCCTCAGGGTCCTGTAAAAGTCTTGATCGGGTACATTTACCGTCATCTTGATTAATTTGAACAGCAATCCTCTAATGATTCTTCCTCGGCATATTCTTTTCCAGCCTCGAACACGTTCAGTGATTGCAGCTCGGCCTTCACCTTCTTCCAGCAGACATCTTTGTTTCTTACAGATAGCACCACCACTCGCAGCAGCAGCAGCAACGCAATGCTCTCTTGTTCCTTCCTTCGAGTACGACAGCACCAACGTTATGTTGTTCCTTCGATTCGGAATGAGTGAAATAAGAAACCGTCGGAATGAGTAAAATTAGGGAGGAGAGGTGTGTTTATATACGACGTCGACCAACATGCGTCTTTCATCGCTCTATCAATTCTTTATTGTTCCCTTTTTTTATTTTGTTTTTTTAAGAAAGTTCGGGCCTTGGCCTTTTTTTCTCCCTTTGTAACACTTTTTACTCTTTATGGGATTCGGGAGTCCCATTGGCTTGTAACTTTTTGTTCCTTTTTAATTAAAATTCTTTTTAATTATAATTCGTTTTTCTCATATAAATCAGAGCGCCCAACATATGCACGAATTCCTTCTAGACAGCACATCGACAACTACACCGAATGAGATTCTAATATATGAGCATCTTGTCATTAGTGTCATTACTATACCTATTTACTTGATTGATGCCGTGCCTCATGTTCTTCTAGATTCCCAATCAACATCTCATGTTTACATATATGAGTATCTTGGCCATTACTATACTTATTTACTTGATTGATGCCGTGTTTCATGTGCTTCTAATTTCCCAATCAACATATCATGGTGTTATCTTTCCATTGGCAAACTTTCGTTTTATTAATGTATAAGTGTTTCATGCTAAGACTACCCTCACCTACATAGCATACAAATCCTCTTATTCTCTATGGAAGGATCGATCATGTAATTGCTAGAGGGGCCATGAATACACATAACTCATAAGAGAGGTTGATGTTATCCACATCCATATTCTATAAACTCACTTATCCACCTCAAGAGTCACTTGAAAACTTTCTATGGTTTTCTTATGTAAATCTTTATCAAAATCTTTGTGAATATGACAATGCTTGACAAAATTTCCAACTCAATTTAGCGAGAGTCTTGCTCCCTCCATTTGTTAATAACAACAGAAGTATTCAACTTTCTGAGAATTTTTCTAAGGTGAGGATTGGATACAACTTACATCCTACAATAGATTCCTAAGAAACTAATCATGCTATATATGCTAGTTAAAGGGTCCCATTATCATTAACTAGAAGGGAGATCTTAGCTATCGTAGAATGGAAGAAGAAACTACTAAAAACATTTGAAGATTCGAGGATGTAGGCACATCAATGCACACTTTCAAAAGGGGCATAATTTTTCATACACCAAAACCTAACGAACACATCAAAAGCATATATACTAAACACATGTTTGAAGCACTCCCTTTCACTCCACGAATGCAGATAGAAGAGACTACTCCATCAAAAGGGGGAATTCAAACTTCACTGTTTTTCATTCTTTACCTAGGATACTACCCAAAATACAAGCTTTAGTGCATTGAGAAGACCATTTTATCAGGATGAGATGAAGCAAAACCCTAGCTCATATGTGTTATAGAAAAAAACCATCCACGAGACCAAACTTTTAGCTTTCTGAAGTGTTTCACATAACAAAGAACGAAACCAAAGAGAGAGTTTGAGATCTAAAGAGAAACAAAGGATGTTTTTTCATTAAGAGTAATTACAACTATAAGATTTGATGAAAGAGATGATGTGGATGTCTTTCTGCATCTATGAGGGCTCGTACATTGTAGGAGAAGGAGAAGGAGAAGAAGAGAAAGTAAAGGCTTTACCACCTAGAACTTGGGGAAAGTTTGTACTTAATGAATGAATTATGTTCAAGGTTCATAGATGTTAACAAAGAAGCTCTAAGACTATAGCTTCAATATACCGATTAGGGGTCTGAGCAAAGACACCCATCTTACTTGCCTTCATTCTTGGTGTGGACATTGCATCTTTTATCTTTCCATTCTTTGAAAGCAAATAAATATGCTTCTCTTTAAGTGTTGCATACTTATCAAGAACTCATGCATGGCATTCCATTTCCATCCCAAAAGCATCATCAGAAGATTTCTAAGAATATCTAAATAGGATTTTTCCTTCGAAATTTAAAGATTCACTTCAATAAAGATATATTAAAGTCATAATAGAAGTTTGCATATTGAAAAGCTTCTGGATGTTTTTTTTCCTTTGTAACATTCTTTACATCTCCAAGTTTTACCTTTGTTTTATGGGAGTTCAGGGTCCCAAGGGCACTAGTACCATTGGCTTGTAACTTTTTCTTCCTTTTTAATTAAAATTCATTTTCATTATAATTCCTTTTTCTCATATGAATTAGAGCATCTATATAGGGTATGGAATTGGAACGCCCAACATATGCACCGTGTGTGGAAGAATTTTCACTTCAACTATGCGTGTCTACAAAAAAAGTGCAATTTCACGTGTATTGAATTGAAAACCCATGCAAATATATATTTGTAGTCAGAAAATTAACTGTCATATTAAATTGAGAGAACATTATCAGTGATTATTCTCTTTGTCAAAGAAACATTTGTGAATTCCTCAAGTACTTCATCATGCTCCATAATTTTCTCTCATGGACATAAGAGATGAAATGATAGGTCCTCATAACATAGCCATGCATAAGGCACATAATTTGTTTTGCCCATGCTCAATTTGATCTTGAATTTGTGAGAAAAGATCATCACTTTTAATCTTCCATGTTAGAGTTATTTGATGATTGTTGGAACTTCTACAAGAAGCACATGTTTGGTGTGGGAAAGGTGTGGTAGTGATTGTGCCCATGGACCCTCATCAAGTCATGAAAATGGAGTATTCGAACCTTGGTGTGGAATTCTCTACCTCAAATATTCTCAAACATTAGTCTACATCAAGTGAAGAAAGGAAAAGATGAAGGAAGGAGATGAATTTTTCAAAATAAAAGAAGGCTCATGAAGGTAACTCAAAGGGTTCAAATATATTCAACTAATGGAGATGACTCTAGTGGATTAAGTGATTTTGCACAATTGTACCATATGGCAAGCCGTCACAAGTTAGTGGTCAAGGTCTAGGCATAGGAAGTCCGAGGATAATTCGAATACTTATGTTGTGCACATCTGGACTCATTGGGCCTCAGAGGGATTCCTATAGTATGCCCAAGGCAAGGACTACTATTGATTGGTGGAAATGCTAGATAGGAAGCACAGAGACTAGTTGTCTCCTTTTTTTAGCATCTAGTATTTCACACACCTAGCACACTGCTCTTATTATTTAGAATCACAGATTTTGATTCCCAGCTTATAGCTCCTTCTATATCATTGAGGACAATGATCACTACTCTTATTATTTAGAATCACAGATTCTGATTCCCAGCTTATAGCTCCTTCTATATCATTGAGGACAATGATCACTAGAAGGGACAATGATACCCAAGTCCAAAAGCCAAAGAGTTCATACGAGGTTCCTACTCATGATGGCCAAATGAGTAGAGGGACTTTAGAGAGAACTCTAAATGGTGACTAGGCAAGGGCTATAAATAGGCTGGGAGGTGAGTCCCAACCATGTCATTCTCCACTTCTCACAAATCTACATTATAAAAAGTATACTCTCTACAATTCCTCAAAATCTTCTGTGAGAAGGTGATAAGAACGTAGCAAGATGAGGTCTTTGCATTAATAGACTCCATACATTAATAGCCTTTCCAATGATCCATAAACATGATCATAGTGCTTTGGAGAAATGTACTCAAAAGTATGTGTCAATACAAAATATTTGTAGACTACAAGCATGAAGAAAACACCTTCTATTTATGGAAAAAGGCACTTAGAAATGCCTTGTACTCTCAACCTAGTTTGAATCCTTCAAACTCCTCTTGAAAAGTTTCTAATAGGAAGATACATGAGCTATTCCAAATTATAGCTTGAATATGCAGTGCCTAAAATGTGAGAGATTTACTTAAGAAGTCACACATGTCATGCTAACATTTTGGGAATAACAAAATGCATATACAAAGTCATTGAGATTAACTCATTCTTTACAAAAGAGCTTCAATTATCAAATCCTTGCATATATATGTTCAGAATGATGTTCCATTCATGACCTATGCATTTGTTGATAGATTAAAAGATTTCCTGTGATACTTTCCAAATTGGATGGACTACCTTCGTAAATCATGTGCATTTGGTAGTCCAACTACACTTTTCATATCTTCTAATTTGTTTCAAAGTCCTCTCTCCAATTTGAGTTGAGCTTTAGTGTAAAACATCTAAGTCTGATAGAGCTTTTGTACCATAATTGAACAATGATATGTTCCTTGTCCCTTGGAGTTCAAAGGTGACTAGTCTACCTCTCTTTTCTCCATTGGCAATCTTTTTTGACACTTGGTATGGATCTCCACAATCTCTTTTATATTTATCAATTGGTTTTGGTGACGCTAGGTACATATAGAACTCTTCTTTAGTAAGTTCATACTACTCTGGTTCAATAAGTTTATACTACTTTACCTTAGGATCTCAATAACCTCTTGTATTGTATCCCCTTCCTCTCAGGTTCCTTGGAATCATGAAGCAACAATTAGTTGTATGAATTGTAGGTGAACATATGGTACAAAGTGAGGGGATTTAAGATCTGCCCCTACCTTTTCTTCCTCTTCTACCTCTTCTACTTGACCTCTCCCCCTTCCTACAAAGTTACCTTGGGAAGTACTTGCTTCTTCACCACACATCTTCCTTTTTCATTTAACATCTTTACTTTGACCTTTGTCAATGTATAGGGAGGAGGATTGATTACCTTTTTGTGGATCTTCATTCTCCATAAGCTTGGCATTATGAACAAAGATTTATCCCATGAGTGTGCTGAAGTAGGTATTTGCATGTCCATGTATAGATCCATGATAGTGGTTAATGCTTCCCACTTTTCATTTGCTTTGATTCCATTGATGACTTGTCTAACTATATGCTCTTCATCTATGGTCTATCGAATTCTTCCTAGTTGATCATCTCCGTCCTTTGTCATGGTGGAAAAGTCAATGAAAATCTTTGTCGATTAATTCTTGAGGAAGGTGAACTCCATCCACAAATGATTGTTCTTGGCTTTATTTATCGAAGAAAAGAGTGATACAGATGCATTACATGTCTCTTGTGAAGTTTCAACACCTTGTGAGTGGAAGTAGGAAATCAGAGATGGATTTTGAGATATATGACATTGTCAAAGCATCTCTTTCACACCATGCATTAAAGCACTCTTTCTCTTCTTTAGTTGGTTTTCCTTCTTAGACTAGGCATAGCTAATTTGCAAATACGTATCCATACATATTTCTTCCTTGTGGATATGCTTTCATTGTTAAAGACCATCCTAAGTAGGTACTTTAATCCAATTTTTCAATCAAAGAAGGAGAACCATCACCCATAATGTATACACTATGATGGTGATTTGATACCATTGTGAGGAGGTGATGGAGGAGTACAAGGATTAGAGTATGTTTTGAAAAAACTATTATGTACATGCTTATTACTTGATTGCAGTCATTAATACAATCTATAGGCTTGTTTGTCATCCATGAATGTGATCATAGTAATTTTTATCATTGCACACAAATTTTGTGACAAGACCAACTATTTGTAGATTATGAGCATGAAGAGAAAACATTCTATTTATGGAAGAAGACGCTTAGAAAAATACTCACTACTCTTACCTTCTGTAACCTAAGAAAAATCCTTTTGCATACTTTCTAATAAGAAGCTAAGTGAGCTACAGAAAGTTAGTTCTTGAAATTAGAGTGCATAAGATGTGATAGAAAATACTTAATAAGTCACATGCCTGATCCCAACATTTCAGGAAGAACACAATGCATATATCCAATCATAAATATTGACTTGTATATCTCCATATAGATCTTCAATGATCATATATTTGCATACAAAATTTCATAAGGATTTTCTCTCTATAATCAATGCATTGGTTAAGAGAATCATCCCATAGATTCACTTCAATGACTCTGAGAAGTCAGTAGTCATGAACAATAAAACAGACAATAGTACCTTAAGATGATGATGAAACTTCAAGTATATGAATTCATATCTAAAGTACAATGCTTGGAGGTGTTGGAGGACTCCAATGGGTATCCATTGTGAGTATTCTAGAAATGAAAGCTTGCTCACAAGGAGCCCTTGTGAAATTTTTTTGACAATTCATGTGAGTGCACATCCTTAGATTATCAAAAGAGCATGTTACTAAAATTAAGTCATGGAATAGGTTTCTTACCTTGGTCTATTTTAAGAAAACATGTAAAAACAAGTTGAATAGAGATACTTTTTAGGTAGAAAATAAACCAAATCCACTTCGACAAGCTTTCAATCCATGCCATATGTGCTGATATGAAGATTTATATTGGTAATTAAATATGGAATGAGTACAAAGATCAATGAATTAAATGATTCGTGAGAGGCTTCTCACAAAGTGGTTTCTCAAAGGTTAACTCAGGGGTAAGTAATGCTCAAAAGTTCTCAAGATGTTTATAGCATTTAATCCCTCAAAAGTAGCCAAAATGAAAAAGAGAATGAAAATGCTTCTCTTTTCATGAGAAAAATTGACCCTTTGATCCATGCTAAATTAAGTCAAAAAATAAAATGTCTTTATTTTACCTTTGCCAACCATTACAAATGTGCCTTCTATATGGTTTTTTTACAAAAGTGTTGGATGGGGAAAACTATCCAAATTCGAATTTGTATGTTGCTACTTGTTCCTCTTCTTCATCTTGAATTTGCTTTTGCCCCCCTCTACGTGCACACACGTAGAGAGATGCATCTAAGAATAGCATGGTACATGTGTGCATGTGTGAGTAGAAAGAAACATGTGTGCAGAATGGCCATTATACATCATATTTTACAAGGATCCAATAGACAATTGAATGGTTTTTTTTTTGCTACATCTAATATTTTTTTTTCATGCGTGCCATGGATTCAAGTGCATATGAGGCTTGGAAATAGTCCGAAGGGCCACACAACCACACAACTTATAGATTCTTTTGTGTAATATGCAAACTTCTATTATGACTTTAATATATCTTTATTGAAGTTACTCTTTTAATTTCGGAAGAAAAATCCTAGTTAGATATTCCCAGAAAGCTTTTGATGATGCTTTTGGGATGGCAATGGAAGGCCATGCATGAGTTCTAGATCAACACTTGAAGAGAAGGATATCAATTTGCTTCCAAAGCATGGAAAGATAAAAGATGCAATGTCCACACCAAGAATGAAGTTAAGTAAGATGGGTGTGTTTGCTCATACAAGAACAACTAAGTTGGCAAAAACTAGAACAGCTAAGTTGGCAAAAAGCATTGATAACGTAGGTTTATTAGGGTTGTCCCAACATAGGATACTCTATTTATTGCTCTTGAAGAGTGATGGAAATGCCATATGAGCACATACAGCTCAAAGTCAAAGAGTGGGATCTTGCACAAATGATGGTGGGATCTTGCTTCCAATATGCTTGTACCTTGGATAAGTGCACAAATGTTTGAAGGCACCAAAGGAAACCCTTTTAATGCGATAGATGATCACCAACGCAGCGAACCACTCATATTCTAAGATGAACTGGTTCTAATGGTGAAGTTTAACTTCTTGGAGTGCTTCAAAACCTTGAGAAAGATCCTTGAGAAGAGAACATATGAGTTACAATATTCCTTAGATGCTACAAAAACAATCTTAATGCAAGATCTAGAAGCTTTTCAATATGCAAACTTCTATTATGACTTTAATATATCTTTATTGAAGTGAATCTTTAAATTTTGAAGGAAAAATCCTATTTAGATATTCCTAGAAAGCTTTTGATGATGCTTTTGGGATGGCAATGGAATTCCATGTATGAGTTCTCGATAAGTATGCAACACTTAAACAGAAGCATATCAATTAGCTATCAAAGCATGGAAGATTGAATCATTCTTTACAAAAGAGATTCAATGATCAAATACTTGGATACACATGTTCACAAGGATAATACATTCATGATCCATGCATTGGTTGATAGAATGAAAGATTGCCTATGATACTTGCCAAATTGGCATGCAATGCATTTGTAAATCATGTGCATATGGTAGTCCAACTACACTTTTCATATCTTCTAATTTGTTTCAAGGTCCTCTCTCCAATGTCACTTGACCTTTAGTGTATAACATCTAAGTTTGATAGAGTTTCTGTACCATAATTGAACAATGATATGTTCCTTGTCCCTTGGAGTTCAAAGGTGACTAGTCTACCTCTCTTTTCTCCTTTGGCAATCTTTTTCAACACTTGGTATGGATCTCCATAATCTCTTCTATAACTATCATTTGTTTTGGTGATGTTAGGTACATATAGAACTCTTCTTCAATAACTTCATACTACTTATGTTCAATAAGTTTATACTACTTTACCTCAAGAGCTCAATAACCTACTCTATTGTATCCTCTAGTTCCTCTCTAGTTCCTTGGATTCATGAAACGATGATTAGTTGACATCTTTATTTCTACCTTTTTCAGTGCATAGGGAAGAGGATTGATAACCTTTTTTTGGATCTTCACTCTCCATAAGCTTGACATTATGAAGAAAGCTTTTCCCATGAGTGTGTTGAAGTAGGTATTTTCATGTCCGTGTATAGATCCATGATAGTGGTCAATGCTTCCCACTTTTCATTTGCTTTGATTCCATTGATGACTTGTCTCACTATTTGCTCTTCATCTATAATCTACTGAATGCTTCCTACTTGATCATCTGTGTCCTTTGTCATGGTGAAAACGTCAATGGAACTCTTTTTGGATTGATTCTTGAGGAAGGTGAACTCCATCCACAAGTGATTCTTCTTGGCTCTATTGATTGAAGAAAAGAGTGATTCAAATGCATTACATTTCTCTTGTCAAGTTACAACCCCTTGTGTTTGGAAGTAGGAAATTAATCTAAGAGATGTAATGACGTTGTCAAAGTATCTTCTTCAAACCATGTATTAAAGCTCTCTTTCTCTTCTTGAGTTGGTTTTCCTTCTTAGACTAGGCAAGAACTAATTTTTGAAATATGTATCCATACATATTTCTTCCTTGTGGATATGCTTTCATCATTAATGACCATCGTGAGTACGTACTTTATTCCAATTTTTCAATCAAAGAAGGAGAACTAGCACCCATAATGTATACATTATGATGCTTATTTGATACCACTGTGAGGAGGTGATGGAGGAGTACAAAGATTAGAGGGTGTTTGGAAAAAACTATTCTGTACATGCTTATTTCTTTCTTGGACACATTAGTATAATCTCTAGGCTTGCTTATGATGCATAAATGTGACCATAATAATTTTTATCAGTGCACTCAAAAGTTTGTGAAAAGACCAACTATTTGTAGATTATGAGCATGAAGAGAAAACATTCTATTTATGGAAGAAGGCACTTAGAAAAATACTCACTACTCTTACCTCCTATAACCTGAGAAAAATCCTTTTGCATACATTCTAATAGGAAGGTAAGTGAGCTACGACAAGTTATTTATTGAGTTTAGAGTGCATAGAATGTGAGAGATATACTTAATAAGTCACACGTGTGATCCCAACATTTCAGGAAGAAGACAATGCATATATGCAATCATAAAGATTGAAATGTAGATCTCCATAGAGAGCTTCAATGATTATATATGTGAATACAAAAGTTCATAAGGAGTTTTTCTTTCTAATCCATGCATTGGTTAAGAGAATCATACCATAGATTCACTTCAATGACTATGAGAAGTCATTAGTCATGAATAGTAAATAGACAATAGTACCTCAAGATGATCATGAAACTTCAAGTATGTGAATTGATATGTAAAGTAAAATTCTTGGAGGTGATGGAGGACTCCAATGGGTATGCATTGTGAGTGTTCTAGAAGTGAAAGCTTGCTCAGAAGGAGCCCTTGTCAAATGTTTTCAACAATTCATGTGCATGCACATCCTTAGATGATCAAAAGAGCATGTTAATAAACGTAAATCATGGAATAGGATACTTACCTTGGTATAATTTAAGAAAACAAAAACAAGTTGAATAGAGATGCTTTTTAGATAGAAAATACACCAACTCCACTTCGACAAGCTTTCAATGCATGTCATATGTGCTGATATCAAGATTTATATTGGTAATTAATTATGGAATGAGTACAAAGATCAATGAATCAAATGATTCATGAGAGGCTTCTCACAAAGTGGTTTCTCAAAGGTTAACTCAGGGGTAACTAATGCCCAAAAGCTCTCAAGATGTTGATAGCATTCAATCCCTCAAAACTAGCCAAAATGATTTTCTCTTTTCATGAGAAAAAATGACCCTTTGATCCATGATAAATTAAGTGAAACAATAAAATTTCTTCATTTTACCTTTTCAAACCATTTCAAATATGCCTTCTATATGGTTTTTTACATAAGCGTTGAATGGCTAAAACTATCCAAATTCGAATTTGTATGTTGCTACTTCTTCCTCTCCTTCATCTCCATTAGTTGAATATATTTGAACCCTTTGAATTACCTTCATGAGGATTCTTTTATTTTGAAAAATTCATCTTCTTCCTTCATCTTTTCCTTTCTTCACTTGATGTAGACTAATGTTTGAGAATATTTAAGGTAGAGAATTCCACACCAAGGTTCGAATACTCCATTTTCATGACTTGATGAGGGTCCATGGGCACAATCACTACCACACCTTTCCCACACCAAACATGTGCTTCTTGTAGAAGTTCCAACAATCATCAAATAACTCTAACATGGAAGATTAAACGTGATGATCTTTTCTCACAAATTCAAGATCAAATTGAGCATGGGCAAAACAAATTATGTGCCGTATGCATGGCCATGTTATGAGGAGCTATCATTTCATACTCTTAAGTGCATGAGAGAAAATTAAGGTGCATGATGAAGTACTTGAGAAATTCAAAAATGTTTCTTTGACAAAGAGAATAATCACTGATAATGTTCTCTCAATTTAATACGACAGTTAATTTTCTGACTACAAATAGATATTTGCATGGGTTTTCAAGTTCAATACACGTGAAATTGCAATTTTTTTGTAGACACGCATAGTTGAAGTGAAAATTCTTCCACACACGGTGCGTATGTTGCTCTGATTTATATGAGAAAAAAGAATTATAATTAAAAAGAATTTTAATTAAAAAGGAAGAAAAATTTACAAGCCAATGGTACTACTGCCCTTGGGACTACCGAATCCCACAAAGCAAAGGTAAAACTTGGGGATGTAAAGAGTGTTACAAAGGGAAAAAAAAAGGCCAAGGCCCGAACTTTCTTAAAAAAAACAAAATAAAAAAAAGGGAACAATAAAGAATTGATAGAGCGATGAAAGACGCATGTTGGTCGCCGTCGTATATAAACACACCTCTCATTCCGACGGTTTCTTATTTCACTCATTCCGAATCGAAGGAACAACATAACGTTGGTGCTGTCGTACTCGAAGGAAGGAACAAGAGAGCATTGCGTTGCTGCTGCTGCGAGTGGTGGTGCTATCTTTAAGAAACAAAGATGTCTGCTGCCGAGCATCAACCCTTACACGACAACTTGAAGAAGGTGAAGGCCGAGCTGCAATCACTGAACGTGTTCGGGGCTGGAAAAGAATATGCCGAGGAAGAATCATTAGAGGATTGCTGTTCAAATTAATCAAGATGACGGTAAATGTACCCGATCAAGACTTTTACAGGACCCTGAGGGAGACGCAGGTACATACGGTTGTGAAGGATCTCTGCAAACATTCGGCTTCCTGCATAAGGAAGCTCGCGAAAGGTCTCGCGTGTGCTTGGGGGGCACGCATCCTCCAAAATATTCGAGAAAGATCGTCGTCATCCACTATGAAAACTTCTTCACTCGCTGATGATGATGAAGAATCCCCCCCAGGCAAACGGTTCAATCAAAGTGAATGTGAAAGAAAGACCTGCAGAAAAGCTTTCGATGCAAAAGCAGAATGAAGATAATACGCCAACCTCCAAACGGTTCAATCAATGTGAATGTGAAAGACCTGCAGAAAAAAAGCAGAATGATAATACGCCTAACAACTCCTCCTCCTGCGTAAGAAGTAAGCCTGTGCTGCTGGCAAACAAGCCTGTTCCGCAGTTCAGCACCGCCCTCTGAAAATCTGAAACTCGGATCAGGTTCAAAACGGAAAAGATCATGTCAAGGGCATGCAAGCGAGCAGGAGGAGCAACAGTATATCGTGCAGGTCTATTGCGCGCAGCTGAAGCGCACATAAATCAAACTGTTTGGAACGCCTCTCTTCAGAAACATTGACAGGAGGGACTCCCATAATCAAGCAAAGCTGAAACACAGACATTATTCGCAATGTCACATGTGTCTATCAGAAGGAAGGAAGGACATGCCATTTCAGAAATGCCAATCCCAAAGCAAATCGTTTAGCCTTCTCAGAAATCACGATTCCAAAGCGAATCGTTGAGGACATGGAAACTTGTAAATTGACGATTCCAAAGCGAATCGTTGAGCTGCACTTACATCTTGTAACTTGGAACTGGAAACTTGTAAAGAAAATTACTTTCTTCATCTTCATTTTTGCACATCCGGATGTAAATAAATTGTGTTTGGTATTTTCATGTAAGTTACTTACATTTCTTTCTTGTAACCTGGAACTTGTAAAGATATTCTTCTCTTGATCTTCATTTTAAGTTTATTTCTTGTAACATGGAACTTGTAAAGAGATTCTCTTCTGCATGTTCATTTCTACACATCCAGATGCAAACAAATTGTGTTTGGTATCTTAATGTAAGTATTGACACAACAAATGCTCTATTAATGCGCCAAAAGATTTCATATTGGATAGGTCCAGGTTGCATCATGGGCGATATCTGCCCCCCCTGTGTGCACTCAGAGAGAGAGAGAGAGAGAGAGAGAGAGAGAGAGAGAGAGAGAGAGAGAGATGTGTGTAAGAATAGCATGGGTATTGTATCCTCTTCCTCTCTGGTTCCTTGGATTCATGAAGGAATGATTAGTGGTATGACTTGTAGGTGCACATATGGCACAAAGTGAGGGGATTTAAGATCTCCCCCTACCTTTTCTTCCTGATCTTTTACCTCGTCCGCTTGACCTCTCCCCCTTCCTACACAGTTACCTTGGGAAGTACTTTCTTCCTTATCACAGTTCTTCCTTTTTCATTTGACATCTTTACTTCTACCTTTATCAGTGTATAGGGAAAAGGATTGAATACCTTTTTGTGGATCTTCATTCTCCATAAGCTTGACATTATGAACAAAGATCTATCCCATGAGTGTGTTGAAGTGGGTATCTGCATGTCCGTGTATAGATCCATGATAGTGGTCAATGCTTCCCACTTTTCATTTGATTTGATTCCATTGATGACTTGTCTGACTATTTTCTCTTCATCTATGATCTATTGAATGCTTCCTAGTTGATCATCTCTGTCCTTTGTCATGGTGAAAAAGTCAATGAAACTCTTTCTGGATTGATTCTTGAGGAAGGTGAACTCCATCCACAAGTGATTCTTCTTGGCGTTATTTATTGGAGAAAAGAGTGATTCAAATGCACTACATGTCTCTTTTGAAGTTTCAACCCCTTGTGTGTGGAAGTAAGAAATCAGAGATGGATTTTAAGATAATTGACGTTGTCAAAGCATCTTTTCACACCATGTATTAAACCTCTCTTTCTCTTCTTGGGTTGATTTTCCTTCTTAGAAGAGGCATGAGCTAATTTGCAAATATGTATCCATACATAATTCTTCCTTATGGATATTTTTTCATCGCAAAGCCCTTCGTGAGTAGGTACTTTAATCCAATTTTTCAATCAAAGAAGGAGAACCATCACCCATAATGTATACACTATGATCCTGATTTGATACAATTGTGATGAGGTGATGGAGGAGTACAGAGATTAGAGTGTGTTTGAAAAAAACCTATTCTGTACATGCATGTTTCTTGATTGGAGACATTAATACAATCTCTAGGCTTGCTTATCATGCATAAATATGATCATAGCATATTTTATCATTGCACTCCACAATTTGTGACAAGACCAACTATTTGTTGATTATGAGCATGAAGAGAAAACATTCTATTTATGGAAGAGGGCATTTACAAAAATAATCACTACTCTTACCTCCTATAACCTGAGAAAAGTCCTTTTGCATACTTTCTAATAAGAAGGTAAGTGAGCTACAACAAGTTATTTCTTGAATTTAGAGTGCATAGAATGTGAGATATATACTTAATACGTCACAGGTGTGATCCCAACATTTCAGGAAGAAGACATTGCATATATGCAATCCTAAAGATTGACTTGTATATCTCCATCTAGAGCTTCAATGATCATATATTTGCATACAAATGTTCATAAGGATTTTTTCTATGTAATCAGTGCATTGGTTAAGAGAATCATGTCATAGATTCACTTCAATGACTCTGAGAAGTGAGTAGTCATGAACAATAAAACATACAATAGTACCTCAAGATGATCATGAAACTTCAAGTATATGATTGTATATGTAAACTACAATGCTTGGAGGTGTTGGAGGACTCCAATGGGTATGCATTGTGCGTATTCTAGAAATGAAAGCTTGCTCACAAGGAGCCCTTGTGAAATGTTTTCAACAATTCATGTGAATGCACATCCTTAGATGATTAAAAGAGCATGTATCTAGAATTAAATCATGGAATAGGTTTCTTACCTTGGTCTATTTTTAAAAATCATGTAAAAACAAGTTGAATAGAGATGCTTCTTTAGGTAGAAAATATGCCAAATCCACTTCGACAAGCTTTCAATCCATGCCATATGTGTTGACATGAAAATGTATATTGGTAGAAATATGGAATGAGTCCAAAGATCAATGAATCAAATGATTCGTGAGAGGATTCTCACAAAGTGGTTTCTCAAAGGTTAACTCATGGGTAAGTAATGCTCAAGCGTTCTCAATATGTTAATAGCATTCAATCCCTCAAAACTAGCGAAAATGAAAAAGAAAATGAGAATGCTTCTCTTTTCATGAGAAAAAATGACCTTTTGATCCATGCTAAATTAAGTGAAACAATAAAATGTCTTTATTTTACCTTTCCAAACCATTACAAATGTGCCTTCTATATGGTCTTTTACATAAATGTTGGATGGCGAAAACTATCCAAATTCGATTTTATATGTTGCTACTTGTTCCTCTTCTTCATATCCATTAGTTGAATATATTTGAACCCTTTGAATTACCTTCAAGTGACTTCTTTTATTTTCAAAAATTCATCTCCTTCCTTCATCTTTTCTTTTCTTCACTTGATGTAGACTATTTCTTTAGCATATTCACGGTAGAGAATTCCACACCAAGCCTTGAAACCTCCATTTTAATGACTTGATGAGGGTCCATGGGCACCAACACTACCACAGCTTTCCCACACCAAACATGTGCTTCCTCTAGAAGTTCCAACAATCATCAAATAACTCTAACATGGAAGATTAAAAGTGATGATCTTTTCTCACAAATTCAAGATCAAATCGAGCATGGGCAAAAAAATGCATGGCCATGTTATAAAGACCTATCATTGCATACTCTTAAATGCATGAGAGAAAATTGTGGTGCATGATGAAGTACTTGAGCAATTCACAAATGTTTTTTTGCAAAGAGGGTGATCACTATTAATGTTCTCTCAGTTTAATAAGATACTTAAGTTTTTGGCTGCAAATAGATATTTGCATGGGTTTTCAATTTCAATACACGTGAGATTGCAATGTTGTTATAGACACTCATAGTTGAAGTGAAAATTCCTCCACATACAGTGCAAAAGAAAAGACACTTAGAGATCCCAAGTGGCACATGGATGTAGATCCATAAACTTGTCATACTTCATTACTACAATTGATGAATATCATTCGAAATGGTCTCACATTCACTCATGTGCAAATGAATGATTGTCCATGGGTGAAACCTTAGTGTTTATATGAAAGTCATTGATAGTGTATGTCTCTACTGAATGATACTTTAGATGCATAAGAAAAAATTCAAGAGCATAGACAAGATTTCTTCCTTAAGGCAAGAAAGATATCAATCAAGAGGATTTCTACTCATTTGAAGCTATTAATCACTGACCTAGCTGCTTCCAAAATGATTCTATTCCTCCTTTATAATACATCATTTTGCCCAAGTGTATGTATAGTTGTAATATACATTTGATCCCTCTCTCTTCTAAGGAAGCATTAAACTCATGGGAGAAGTATTTTTGCCCTCCGTCACAACTTAGCCCCTTCAATGTTCTACCTATTTTATTTTCTATAACTGCAAGATACTTCTAGAAACAAGAAAACGCTTCATCTTTACAATTAATGAAATATAATATAGTCCATTTACTACAATCATGAATGAAATATACATAATACCTTGACGCTGAGATAGATGGTTCCTTGCTTGGTCCCCAAAGATTAGTTTGGACAATATCCAAGATGTCGCCATGTATGTATCTCTTTTTTGTGAAAGATTCTCTATGAGACATGCCCAATAGCCATCCATTGGTTTTTTAAATCATGTGTTGCTTTGTGATATTAGGTAGTACAACTACACTTTGATATATACTAATTTGTTTGAAGCTTCTGTCTCCAAAGTTTGCTAAGCTTTTGTCCCAAACTTCCAAGTGTGATAGAGTTTGTGTACCATAATTGAACAATGTTATGCTCCTTGTGTCTTGGAGTTCAAATGTGAATGTACTACCCGTATTTTCTCATTTGGAAACCTTCTTTAAGCCTAGGTATGAATATTCCAAATAGCCTTCATACTTTGTATATCTCACCTGCAATACTTTCTCCATAAGTTTTCGTTCACTTATCAAATTCTTTGGTGATGGTAGGTACATAGGCAATTCTACTCCATAAGCCCATACTACTCTAGATCAATAGGTTTATATTACCCTATCTCTAAGAGCTCCATAACCTTCTCTATTGTATGCTCTTCCTTTCTACTTCCATGGATTCTTGAAGCAATGTTCAATGATATGCTTTCAGATCTTGACCTACCTTTTCTTCTTCCTCTACCTCTTTTTCTTGAACTTCTCCCTCTTCCTACAAAGTTAGCTTTGGAGGCTCTTACTTCTTCATCATGCTTCTTCATTTTTATTTAGCATCATGTCTTCTACTTTTGTCACTTTATAGGGAAGAGGACGAGTTATCGTTTTTTTGTATCTCCATAAATCATAAGCTTTGATTGATGGGTAAAGAATTGGTCCATCAGTGTGCTGAAATCTGTTACTTTCATGTAGATGTATAGATCCATGGAAATCATGAATGCCTCCCACTTACCATCTTGCTTGATGTCATTGATGGCTTTTGTGGTTATCTTCTCTTCATCTATGATCTCTCCAATGCTTCCTAATTGATCATATATGTCCTTTGTTTTCATCATAAAGTCAATGACACTCTACTTGGATTGCTTCTTGAGGGACATGAATGCCATCCAAATAACTCTTCATGGCAAGATAGAGCTTTGGTGAGAGTCTTGGTTCTCTTTGATCTTTTCTTTTTTTGTTTCCATGGAGTAATCTAGTTTCCTATGGAAGGCCAAACCTCTCCATTAGCCTATATATACATGAATAATGCACTACCACATACCTGAAATTAAACCAACATACCTCTACCTTATAACTCCTTATCTAGAGGTACTTAGATACTCATTTAAGCTCTACCTTGAGAGTGCAGGCGTGGAAATTGTCATCATCTTTGCACTTAGTCTTAGTAGCAAATTTTCGAAATTCTACAATATATGTTGTTAGTTTTCTTTTAGTAGAGAGTAGTACTTCCTTAACTTGTTAGTATATTCCTAATATCACCATAGTGCATGAGTGATGGCTTCATCTTCTAGAGTTGGTGCATTTGCTAATGTTGTTGTTGCACTACTTTTCCTTTGTCCACTAGAATTTGCTAAAGGGAAGCTTGATGGTACAAATTGCACGCTCTAAAAGATTAGAATTTCTAAAATTTTGGACTCTTATGAATTTCTAGATAGTGTCATGAGGCCAAGAGAGCATAGTAAATCTTTCATGATTGTAACCCCTAAGTTGATGCTCGCGATTTATGTACATATGGGCTATGTAGATGAAAGAGGATTAAGGAGCAACAAAGAGCCTCATATCATATTATCAAAACTATGGATCAAAATATCTCTCATAAATTAAATTCCAATCCACTCTATGGAACTAAGTCCTTCCAATAACATCTCCTACATAAACAATCTCCAATAGCAACAGATTAAAGTTTAGTTTTAAGCAACTTTTACTCAAGAAAATCTATGAAATTTTTCAACCTTTTGTAGATTTCCTTAAGCTTTCATTAGGCATAAAAATCACTTGATTTGGATATTTTCTCAGAGTTTTATAGCCATTTCATTGGGAGGGTCGAACATGACCAACTCTGAAAATGTATAGGGCCATTGTCTTGAAGCTCTTAGAGTGATCAAATAAAATCCAAACTTCATTTTCCTTGGGCCCAAATCTAGATCAACTTATCTTTTTGAATGTCACAAAAGTTCAATTTGAAATTCAATCAAGTACTCTTTAAAAACTATCATTCTATCTCCGCTACACCTGTGCTTAGGTGAGCATAGAAACATTGTTGCTACACTTTTAGAATACCTTCTAACTATGAAGATAAATTGCAAAATCCTTGAATTTAGGGTATATACTAGGGTCTACACTGGAGTAGCTTCTCCAATAAATTTTTTTGAAATTAGAGCTGCCAATATGAAACAAGCAATTATACATGAAACACATGTACCACTCTTTGGCAAATCCTCGCCAGCAACTATTGTGAGAAGAATAGATCATTTGACCTACCCATTGATATCCAATTTCTTTCAAATTTTCACACCCTATAGCTACTACAATCTACTTTTAGGGGTATCAATTTCATAATATTTGGACATTGGAGGCTTTCATAATGACCAAAATACTAAGCCTCTATAACTACAATATTTTAAAACTTTGGAGAGGCTAACTTTTACTCTTTTCTTTATATCTCTTAAATGGAGAAACAATTAATCTTGAAATTTTGTACACACCATGTGGAGGTCCCTAAATAATGCTAGAAACAAAAATCATTCAATCTGAGTAAATGAGCTGAGAGACATGTGCTGGAGTTAGACGTTTGTGGAAGCACGCGAACATCACAAGGAATAAGAAGAAGCTTGGAGCACAACACACAATACTAAATGTATTACTAGAGAATGTACAAATATAAGTAGCCCATTAGTGCAACAGGTGCATATACAAGCCGAAGGAAGAAAACCTCCTAAAGAGGGAAAAAACTACCCCGGTGGTCCTAGTGTGTTCACACACATCACTACCTAAATATCTCAACAAATCCCCCTTGGAAGTGATGTGGTGAACAAGGAGCTGGCACTCATGTATAAGGAAGTGCCAAGCTATGTGGAAATCACTCCACAAAAGGAAGTAAGCCCAAAACTTTGCAGAAAGCTTCAAACTTCTCCCTAGGCAGAGCCTTCATGAAAAGGTCTAAAATGTTTTCTTCCGTGGGCACATATGCCAAGCTGATCTCCTTAGTAGAGAACCTCTCCCTCACATAATGATAATGCACCTCAATGTGCTTAGTGCGAGCATGGAATACAGGGTTCCTCGCAACTGCCAATGCACTCTAACTGTCAGTGAAGATGGTGGTGGCAGAAGACTGAGCAACACCCAAATCAGCCATAAGGCGTCTGAGCCACACACACTCAATAGTAGCTATGAAAGCTACCCGATAATCAGCCTCACAACTAGAAGTGGCCACAGTAGGCTACTTCTTGCTCAACCAAGATATACATGAGCTACCAAGCATGAAGCAAAAGACACTAGTGGACACACGAGTGTCATAGCAGCCAACCCAATCAAAGTAAAAAAAAAAGCATGCAAATTGTGTGATAGTGACCCCCCTTGGGATAAAACAACCCAAGTAGCTGAGTACCACTCAAGTAGCAAAAGATGTGCTTAACCACCTGCCAATGCTTGACTCCTAGGCAATGCATAAAACTGCTCATTTGTGAGACAACAAACTGAATATGTGGCCGAGAAATGCATAAGTAAATCAAGCATCCAACAACCTGCTAATAGAGAACAACATCAAATGCATCTCTAGCATCATGAAGATTCAATCGTAAACCTGTCTCCATAGGAGTGGCAATAGGCTTACAGTCTTCAAGGCCAAAACACTACAATAATGTGTCAATATATTTCGTTTGACACAAGGCCATTCCACCATCAACGTGCATAAACTGAATGCCCAAATAGTGATGCAAATGCCCCAAATCAGACATCTCAAATAAGGCATGGAAATCAGTCTTAAAATCAGCAATATGCTTCTCAATAGGACCAGTGAGCAGCATGTCGTGAACATAGACAACAATGATCAGAAGCACATCGTTAGCACGATTAACATATAAGGTGCTTTCACTTGGACTGTATTCAAAACCATGTGCAATCAGATAGGCATGTATCTTCTCATACCAAGCACGTGGTGCTTGCTTTAAACCATATAATGCCTTCTTTAACCTGCACACCTGGTTTTCATGCGCTTTTGCACAAAGCCACGAGGCTGAAAAACATACACTTCTTCATGCAAATCACCATTCAGAAATGTTGTTTTAATGCCCAACTGATGTACATTCCAACCATAATGAACTCCAAGTGCACAGATGCTCCGAACAGTAGTCATACGGCATGTAGGTGCAAAGGTCTCATCAAAATCAATGCCTCTTTCCTGTGCATAACCGTTTGCAATAAGCCTAGCCTTATACCTGTCAACTGTACCATCCGGTTTACGCTTCAACTTGTATACCCACTTAGTGCTAATGGCCTTCTTGCCTGGAAGCAAGTCACATAAAGACCAAGTACCATTCTTCATTATAACATCATATTCAGATTGCATAGCACCCATCGATATTTCTGAATTTTATGCTTCATCAAACAAAATAGGCTCATTCTCATCACAGAGACTAGATGCAGCCACAGCATAGCAATCTCATGCAAAAGAGGCACTATGAGAGCCTGAACGAGTATGATATGACAGAGATGCATCTAATTTGCTATCACGCAAAGTCTGCACCAACCATTTTGGCATAGTTTTTGCCTGCTCAATATCAACTCTCTCATCAGCTAGTGCATCATGTAAATCTACATTAGAAATGGAATGATCTACACCATCACATGAAACTTGCAAAGGCTGAGAAGTTGCCTCATTGGGACAAGCATTAGACTATCCACTTGAAAAAAGAGGCAGCAAAGTATCATACATGTCTTTGGAGCTAACAGATGTCTCTTAGTACATGAAAGCAATGGTTGAATAGCATCTTCCATAAAAACAACATCACCACTAACCAGAATGCGTTTAGTCTTTGGATGATACAGACGATGGCGTTTACTTTCAAAACTGTACCCAACAAAAATACATTTTACTGCTTTATCATCCAATTTTCTGCGATGTTGTTCAAGCACTAATGCATATGCCAAACAACCAAAAACACGCAGATGATCAAGAGATGGCTTGCGATCAAGCCAAGCCTCATATGGAGTGATAGACTGCAACGCTTTAGTGGGACACATGTTCAGTACATATGCTGCACACATGACAGCCTCAACCCAGAAACTATGTGGTAAAGCCTGATTCTTCACCATACACCTCGCCATCTCCATGAGCGACCTGTCCTTTCGTTCAGCAACTCCATTCTGTTGAGGTGTATACGGCACTCTACACTCGTGTTTTATCCCTCGTTCAGCTAGGAATGCATTAAAATCAGAAGACATATATTCCCTCCCTCGATCAGAATGGAGGGTGCCCATTTTACTTGCTGACAGATTTTCAGCCAAAACCAAAAACTGTTTGAAGCACATGAACACTTCGGACTTTTCCTTCAATGGATGGACCCATGCATGCCTCGAAAAATCATCGATGAAAGTAACGAAGTAAAGATAATTCCCAAAAGAAGGTGTCTCCATAGGACCATAGACATCACTATGTACAAGCTACAATTTTTGAGTAGCCCGAACTGAACCATCTTTTGCAAAGGACGAACACTGCATTTTTCCCAAAATACAACCTTCACAAACATGTTTTTAAGGTGCCTCATGTTTGGGCAAAGAGGACACCATTTCAGATTTCTGCCTCATGTTTGGGCAAAGAGGACACCATTTCAGATTTCAGAAATAAACTTAAAATGAAGATCAAGAGAAGAATATCTTTACAAGTTCCAGGTTACAAGAAAGAAATGTAAGTAACTTACATGAAAATACCAAACACAATTTATTTACATCCAGATGTGCAAAAGAGAAGATGAAGAAAGTAATTTTCTTTACAAGTTTCCAGTTCCAAGTTACAAGAAATAAGTGCAGCTCAACGATTCACTTTGGAATCGTCAATTTACAAGTTTCCATGTCCTCAACGATTCGCTTTGGAATCGTGATTTCTGAGAAGGCTAAACAATTTGCTTTGGGATTGGCATTTCTGAAATGGCATGTCCTTCCTTCCTTCTGATAGACACATGTGACAATTATGGGATCCCTCCTGTCAATGTTTCTGAAGAGAGGCGTTCCAAAGAGTTTGATTTATGTGCGCTTCAGCTGCGCGCAATAGACCTGCACGATATACTGTTGCTCCTCCTGCTCGTTTGCATGCCCTTGACATGATCTTTTCCGTTTTGAACCTGCTCCGAGTTTCAGATTTTCAGAGGGCGGTGCTGAACTGCGGTGGCCAGCCCAGCACGGCGAAGTTGCCGGGAAATGCTTATTTGCGGTGGTGGCCAACCACGACGGACCTGCCACAGGCTTATTATTTCTTGTGCAGCAGCAGCAGCAACATGTCGGAACAGGCTTGTTTGCCAGCGGCACAGGCTTACTTCTTACGCAGAAGGAGGAGTTGTTAGGCGTATTATCATTCTGCTTTTTTTCTGCAGGTCTTTCACATTCACATTGATTGAACCGTTTGTAGGTCGGCGTATTATCTTTATTCTGCTTTTGCATCGAAACCTTTTCTGCATGTCTTTCACATTCACTTTGATTGAACCGTTTGCCTGGGGGGGATTCTTCATCATCATCAGCGAGTGAAGAAGTTTCCATAGTGGATGACGACGAACTTTCTCGAATATTTTGGAGGATGCGTGCCCCCCAAGCACACGCGAGACCTTTCGCGAGCTTCCTTATGCAGGCAGCCGAATGCTTGCAGAGATCCTTCACAACCGTATGTACCTGCGTCTCCCTCAGGGTCCTGTAAAAGTCTTTATCGGGTACATTTACCGTCATCTTGATTAATTTGAACAGCAATCCCCTAATGACGATGATCCGTTCTTCCTCGGCATATTCTTTTCCAGCCTCGAACACGTTCAGTGATTGTAGCTCGGTCCTCACCTTCTTCAAGTTGTCGTGTAAGGGTTGATGCTCGGCAGCAGACATCTTTGTTTCTTACAGACAGCTCATATATGTTATAGAAAAAACCATCCAGGAGACCAAACTTTGTAGCTTTCTGAAGTGTTTCACATAACAAAGAACGAAATCAAAGAGAGAGTTTCAGATCTAAAGAGAAACAAAGAATGCTTTTTCATTAAGAGTAATTACAACTATAAGAATTGTTGAAAGAAATGATATGGATCTTAACAGATTAAATCCAGAAAGGGCCCACGATATGTCTTTCTGCATCTATGACGTCTCGTACATTGTAGAAGAAGAATAAGCGGAAGAAGAAAAAGTAAAGGCTTTACCACCTAGAACTTGGGGAAAGTTTGTACTTAATGAATGAATTATGTTCAAGGTTCATAGATGTTAACAAAGAAGCTCTAACACTATAGCTTCAATATACCGATTAGGGGTCTGAGCAAAGACACCCATCTTACTTGCCTTCATTCTTGGTGTGGACATTGCATCTTTTATCTTTCCATTCTTTGAAAGCAAATTGATGTGCTTCCCTTTAAGTGTTGCATATTTATCAAGAACTCATGCATGGCATTCCATTTCCATCCCAAAAGCATCATCAGAAGCTTTCTAAGAATATCTAAATAGGATTTTTCCTTCAAAATTTAAAGATTCACTTCAATAAAGATATATTAAAGTCATAATAGAAGTTTGGATATTGAAAAGCTTCTAGATGTTTTTTTTTCCCTTTGTAACACTCTTTACATCTCCAAGTTTTACCCTTGTTTTGTGGGATTCAGGAGTCCCAAGGGCACTAGTACCATTGGCTTGTAACTTTTTCTTCCTTTTTAATTAAAATTCTTTTTAATTATAATTCCTTTTTCTCATATAAATCAGAGCATCTATATAGGGCATGGATTAGAAAGAAATACTCCTTATGAACTTTTGTATTCACATATATGATCATTCAAGCTCTATATGGAGATCTACAATTCAATCTTTATGATTGCATATATGCATTGTCTTCCTGAAATGTTGGCATCACACGTGTGACTTATTAAGTATATCTCTCACATTCTATGGACTCTAAATTCAATAAATTACTTGTCGTAGCTCACTTACCTTCCTATTAGAAAGTATGCAAAAGGATTTTTCTCAGGTTATAGGACGTAAGAGTAGTGAGTATTTTTCTAAGTGCCTTCTTCCATAAATAGAATGTTTTCTCTTCATGCTCATAATCTACAAATAGTTGGTCTTGTCACAAACTTTTGAGTGCACTGATAAAAGTTACTTTGGTCACATTTACGCATCATAAGCAAGCCTAGAGATTGTATTAATGTGTCCAAGAAAGAAATAGGCATGTACAAAATAGTTTTTTCCAAACACCCTCTAATCTTTGTACTCCTCCATCACCTCCTCACAGTGGTATCAAATCAACATCATAATGTATACATTATGGGTGCTGGTTCTCCTTCTTTGATTGAAAAATTGGAATAAAGTACGTACTTACGATGGTCGTTAATGATGAAAGCATATCCACCAGGAAGAAATATGTATGGATACATATTTCAAAAATTAGTTCTTGCCTAGTCTAAGAAGGAAAACCAACTCAAGAAGAGAAAGAGAGCTTTAATACATGGTTTGAAGAAGATACTTTGACAACGTCATATATCTTAAAATACATCTCTTAGATTAATTTCTTACTTCCAAACACAAGGGGTTGTAACTTGACAAGAGACATGTAATGCATTTGACTCGCTCTTTTCTTCAATCAATAGAGCCAAGAAGAATCACTTGTGGATGGAGTTCACCTTCCTCAAGAATCAATCCAAAAAGAGTTCCATTGACTTTTTCACCATGACAAAGGACACAGATGATCAAGTAGGAAGCATTCGATAGATTATAGATGAAGAGCAAATAGTGGGACAAGTCATCAATGGAATCAAAGCAAATGAAAAGTGGGAAGCATTAACCACTATCATGGATCTATACATGGGCATGAAAATACCTACTTCAACACACTCATGGGAAAATCTTTCTTCATAATGTCAAGCTTATGGAGAATGAAGATCCAAAAGAAGGTTATCAATCCTCTTCCCTATGCACTGATAAAGGTAGAAGTAAAGATGTCAACTAATCATCGCTTCATGAATCCAAGGCACTTGAGAGGAACTAGAGGATACAATAGAGTAGGTTATTGAGCTCTTGAGGTAAAGTAGTATAAAGTTATTGAACATAAGTAGTGTGAAGTTATTGAAGAAGAGTTCTATATGTACCTAGCATCACCAAAACAAATGATAGTTATAGAAGAGATTATGGAGATCCATACCAAGTGTTGAAAAAGATTGCCAAAGGAGAAAAGAGAGGTAGACTAGTCACCTTTGAACTCCAAAGGACAAGGAACATATCATTGTTCAATTATGGTACAAAAACTCTATCAAACGTAGATGTCATACACTAAAGGTCAAGTGACATTGGAGAGAGGACCTTGAAACAAATTAGAAGATATGAAAAGTGTAGTTGGACTACCAAATGCACATGATTTACAAATGCAGTGCATGCCAATTTTGCAAGTATCATAGGCAATCTTTCAATCTATCAATCAACAAATGGATCATGAATGTATTATCCTTGTGAACATGTATATCCAAGGACTTGATCATTGAATCTCTTTTGTAAAGAATGAGTCAATCTTCCATGCTTTGAAAGCTAATTGATATGCTTCTCTTTAAGTGTTGCATACTTATGAAGAACTCATGCATGGCATTCCATTGCCATCCCAAAAGCATCATCAGAAGCTTTCTAGGAATATCTAAATAGGATTTTTCCTTCGAAATTTAAAGATTCACTTCAATAAAGATATATTAAAGTCATAATAGAAGTTTGCATATTGAAAAGCTTCTAGATCTTGCAATAAGCTTGTTTTTGTAGCATCTAAGGAATATTGTAACTCATATGTTCTCTTCTCAAGGATCTTTATCAAGCTTTTGAACCACTTCAAGAAGTTAAGCTTCACCATTAGAACCAGTTCATCTTAGAATATGAGTGGTTCGCTGCGTTGGTGATCATCTATCTCATTAAAAGGGTTTCCTTTGGTGCCTTCAAACATTGGTGCACTTATCCAAGGTACAAGCATATTGGAAGCAAGATCTCACCATCATTTGTGCAAGATCCCACTCTTTGACTTTGAGGTGTATGTGCTCATATCGCATTTCCATCACTCTTCAAGAGCAATAAATAGAGTATCCTATGTTGGGACAACCCTAATAAACCTACGTTATCAATGCTTTTTGTCAACTTAGCTGTTCTAGTTTTTGCCAACTTAGCTCTTGTTGTCTGAGCAAACACACCCATCTTACTTAACTTCATTCTTGGTGTGGACATTGCATCTTTTATCTTTCCATGCTTTGGAAGCAAATTGATATGCTTCTCTTCAAGTGTTGCATACTTATCAAGAACTCATGCATGGCCTTCCATTGCCATCCCAAAAGCATCATCAAAATCTTTCTAGGAATATCTAGCTAGGATTTTTCCTCTGAAATTTAAAGAGTAACTTCAATAAAGATATATTAAAGTCATAATAGAAGTTTGCATATTGAAAAGCTTTTAGAAGTTTTGTTGACATGCTATCCTGCATTAAGCTTGTTTTTATAGCATCTAAGGAAGATTGTAACTCATATGTTCTCTTCTCAAGGATCTTTCTCAAGGTTTTGAAGCACTCCAAGAAGTTAAGCTTCACCATTGTAACCACTTCCTCTTAGAAGATGAGTAATTGGCTGCATTGGTGATCATCTATCTCATTAACAAGGTTTCGTTTGGTGCCTTCAAATATTTGTGCACTTATCCAAGGTACAAGCATAGTGGAAGCGAGATCCCACCATCATTTGTGCATAGAATTTTGAAGCTTCCTTGACTATCACACGAACAATTCTAACTCCAGTTTCCTCTAAGGCTCTAAACATTGTCTTGCTTTATTAACTGTTATAAATGGCAATACTTTTAGAATTACAAAGGTATCTTGTACATTGGGCTCATTTCTGACCTAAAATGAATCAACAATAAGACGTTCTAAGTCCCCATCCACCTACTTAGCCCTAAAAAGACTCCAAGAAGCTAGTATTGCATTGTGGTTCCCACGGATGAATAGCTTTGCAAACATGGTCTTGAGTCAAGGAGATGCTATATAGCAACTTGTGCTACTTATTTTCACGAAAACAATTGCTGTTGGATGAGAACCCAAAGAGTATTACATAGAGAAACTATGTTAACAACCAAATTGATTCTAGGAAATGTTGTAACAAGGTGGAAAGGCATGACACTTGCATTATCAAGAGCTTGGGAATGAGAGAGAAAGTTAGAGACAAAACATAGGAGACGAGAAAGAGAGAGTGAGAGAGAGATAGAGAGAGAGAGAGAAGAAAGTAGAAAGAGAAAGAATTCAAGTTAAAGAAGAGAGAGGTGCGATAGTGAGAGCGAAGAAAGAAAAAAGATAGAATTGAAGTAAAAAAAGAGAAATGTGATAGAAAGAATACAAACTAGAGAGAGAAAGAGGTGAAAAGAAAGAGAGAAAGTAAGAGAGAAGAAGGAGAAATTTAGAGAGAAGAGAGTCAAGACGAGAGAAAGAAAGAGAGAATAGTGAGGAAAGTAAGTAAAAGGAGAAAGTGGAAGCAGAGAGAAACTCTAGAGAGAGAATATAAGAGAGATGAAGAGAGGGAGAAAATAAGATAAAAGAACAGAGAGCAAAAATGAGAGAGAAGAAAGAGAGTGGAAGTGAGATAGAGAAAGAGAGAAGAAAGAGAGAAAGAGTGAGACAAAGCCAACTTAGTTGTTCTAGTTTTGCATTTAAAAAGACTAAACTAGAACAGCTAAGTTTCCTGTTTTCGTGTGACTTGAAATTCTTCAAAAGACTAAACTAGAGATATATGTTCGCGACTTCTAGAAAGGGCTCCTCAGTTAAGTTCTCGATTAGGGGAGGGCATATTGAGATCTTTACTCATCGTTGAGTCACTACTTGTGAATCGAAGATTTTTCATTTCTAATTGTTGCTCATAATAAACATTCATGCAATGCAAGACTTTCTCATTTGGGGTAACCTAATGGACTTGTGATGGAAAATATAATATCTTTTAAAATAATATGAGAGAGAGAAGTAGCTCTTAGCTATTTAAATCTACAATCATATGTTTGCTTTTCCACCTCTTCAAGTTTGACACTCTCCTATTATGTAGTCCAATGACCTTTGAAATAAAGTGCAAGTTTGGGGTTGAATATGAAGAAAGGAAAATTTCATAGTATCCATTAGACAAAAGAATCCATAAGTTGTGTGGTTTTGTGGCCCTTCGGAGTATTTCCAAGCCTCATATGCACTTTAATCAATGGCACGCATGAAAAAAAATACTAGATGTAGCAAAAAAAAAACATTCAGTTGTCTATTGGATCCTTGTAAAATATGATGTATAATGGCCATTTTGCACACATGTTTCTTTCAACTCACACATGCACACATGTACCATGCTATTCTTATACACATCTCTCTGTGTGTGTGCACACAGAGGGGGGCAAAAGCAAATTCAAGATGAAGAAGAGGAACAAGTAGCAACATACGAATTCGAATTTGGATAGTTTTCCCCACCCAACACTTATGTAAAAAAACCATATACAAGGCACATTTGTAATGGTTGGCAAAGGTAAAATAAAGACATTTTATTGTTTCACTTAATTTAGCATGGATCAAAGGGTCATTTTTTTCTCATGAAAAGAGAAGCATTTTCATTTTCTTTTTCATTTTGGCTAGTTCTGAGGGATTAAATGTTGTAAACATCTTGAGAACTTTTGAGCATTACTTACCCCTGAGTTAACCTTTGGAAAACCACTTTGTGAGAAGCCTCTCACGAATCATTTGATTCATTGATTTTTGTACTCATTCCATATTTAATTACCAATATAAATCTTCATATCAGCACATATGGCATGGATTGAAAGCTTGTCGAAGTGGATTTGGTTTATTTCCTACCTAAAAAGTATCCCTATTCAACTTGTTTTTACATGTTTTCTTAAAATAGACCAAGGTAAGAAACCTATTCCATGATTTACTTTTAGACTATAACATGCTCTTTTTATAATCTAAGGATGTGCATTCACATGAATTGGTGAAAACATTTCACAAGGGCTCCTTGTGAGCAAGCTTTCATTTCTAGAATACTCACAATGGATACCCATTGGAGTCCTCCAACACCTCCAAGCATTGTAATTTACATATCAATTCATGTACTTGAAGTTTCATCATCATCTTAAGGTACTATTGTCTGTTTTATTGTTCATGACTACTGACTTCTCAGAGTCATTGAAGTGAATCTATGGTATGATTCTCTTAACCAATGCATTGATTATAGAGAAAAAATCCTTATGAACTTTTGTATGCAAATATATGATCATTGAAGATCTATATGGAGATATACAAGTCAATATTTATGATTGGATATATGCATTGTCTTCTTCCAGAAATGTTGGGATCACGCGTGTGACTTATTAAGTATTTTCTATTACATTTTATGCACTCTAATTTCAAGAACTAACTTTCTGTAGCTCACTTAGCTTCTTATTAGAAAGTATGCAAAATGATTTTTCTTAGGTTACAAGAGGTAAGAGTAGTGAGTATTTTTCTAAGCGTCTTCTTCCATAAATATAATGTTTCCTCTTCATGCTCATAATCTACAAATAGTTGGTCTTGTCACAAAGTTTGAGTGCAATGATAAAAATTACTATCATCACATTTATGGATGATAAGCAAGCCTAGAGATTGTATTAATGACTGCAATCAAGTAATAAGCATGTACATAATAGTTTTTTCAAAACAACCTCTAATCCTTGTACTCCTCCATCACCTCCTCACAGTGGTATCAAATCAGCATCATAGTGTATACATTATGGGTGATGGTTCTCTTTCTTTGCTTGAAAAATTGGATTAAAGTACCTACTCAGGATGGTCTTTAACAATGAAAGCATATCCACAAGGAAGAAATATGTATGCATACGTATTTGCAAATTCGCTATGCCTAGTCTAAGAAGGAAAACCAACTAAAGAAGAGAAAGAGAGCTTTAATGCATGGTGTTAAAAAGATGCTTTGACAATGTCATATATCTCAAAAATCCATCTCTGATTTCCTACTTCCACACACAAGGTGTTGAAACTTCACAAGAGACATGTAATGCATTTGAATCACTCTTTTCTTCGATAGATAAAGCCAAGAAGAATCATTTGTGGATGGAGTTCACCTTCCTCAAGAATTAATGGACAAAGATTTTCATTGACTTTTCCACCATGACAAAGGACGGAGATGATCAACTAGGAAGAATTCGATAGATCATAGATGAAGAGCAAATAGTCACACAAGTCATCAATGGAATCAAAGCAAATGAAAAATGGGAAGCATTGACCACTACCATGGATCTATACATGGACATGCAAATACCTACTTTAGCACACTCATGGGATAAATCTTTGTTCATAATGCAAGCTTATGGAGAATGAATATCTACAAAAAGGTAATCAATCCTCCTCCCTATACATTGACAAAGGTAGAAGTAAAGATGTCTGAGCATACTTTTTATAATGTAGTTTTGTGAGAAGTGGAGAATGACATGGTTGGGACTCACCTCCCAGCCTATTTATAGCGCTTGCCTAGTCACCATCTAGAGTTCTCTCTAAGGTCCCTCTACTCATTTGGCCATCATGAGTAGGTACCTCGTATGAACTCTCTAGCTTTTTGGACTTGGCTATCCCCCGAGCAAGGAACTTCTCGTTCCTCCAAGCATGTACATCTCTGGAATATAACACTCTCTCCCCCTTCTAGTGATCATTGTCCTCAATGATATAGAAGGAGCTATAATCTGGGAATCAAAATCTGTGATTCTAAATAATAAGAGTAGTGTGGTAGGTGTGTGAAATACTAGATGCTCAAAAAAGGAGACAACTAGTCTCTATGCTTCCTATCTAGCATTTCCACCAATCAATAGTAGTCCTTGCCTTGGGCATACTATAGGAATCCCTCTGAGGCCCAATGAGTCCAGATGTGCACAACATAAGAATTCGAATTATCCTCGGACCCCCTATGCCTAGACCTTGACCACTAACTTGTGACGGCTTCCCATATGGTATAGTTCTCCAAAATCACTTAATCCACTAGAGTAATGAAAACTATTATGCTAATTTAAAAAATGTGACTATGTCCCAATCTCTGTGGAAAAATACTAAAGATTAATCGAAATCTTTTCTGAATAGTGCTTAATCTCTAAGCTCAAGTAAATCCGCTTGGTTTACTCATTGTAATGAAATGAAACTCAAGAAAGTCTCATCAGGATCCAAATTGTAAATCCAAGATGATAATCTATCAATGATGTAGACTATGGAACAAGATTTCAACCTTTCAATGATCCAAACTATGGACCAAGATTTCAATCTGTCACATCAAAACTATGGATCAAAATCTCGATGTGTCATATATAATAATCCAAATTCTGGATCAGAATCTCGATCTGTCATATATAATAATCCAAACAAGGGATCTCGATCTATCATATATAACTGCATAAACAATCTCCAATAACAACAGATTAAAGTTTAGTTTTAAACAACTTTTTCTCAAGAAAATCTATGAAATTTTCCAACCTTTTGTAGATTTCCTTAAGCTTTCATTAGGCATAAAAATCACTTGATTTGGATACTTTCTCAGAGTTTTATAGCCATTTCATTGGGAGGGTCGAACATGACCAACTCTGAAAATGTATAGGGCCATTTTCTTCAAGCCCTTAGAGTGATCAAATAAAATCCAAACTTCATTTTCTTTGGGCCCAAATCTAGATCAACTTATCTTTTTTAATGTCACAAAAGTTCAATTTGAAATGCAATCAAATACTCTTTCAAATCTATCATTCTATCTCTGCTACACCTCTGCTTAGGTGAGCATAGAAACATTGATAAAGATAAATTCCAAAATCTTTGAATTTTGGGTATATACTAGGGTCTACACTGGAGTAGCTTCTCCAACAAATTTTTTTGAAATTGGAGCTTCTAATATGAAACAAGCAATTATACATGAAACACATGTACCACTCTTTGGCAAATCCTCGCCAGCAACTATTGTGAGAAGAATAGATCATTTGACCTACCCATTGATATTCAATTTCTTTCAAATTTTCACACCCTATAGCTACTACAATCTACTTTTAGGGGTATCAATTTCATAATATTTGGTATTGGAGGCTTTCATAATGACCAAAATACTAAGCCTCTATAACTACAATATTTTAAAACTTTGGAGAGGCTAACTTTTAGTCTTTTCTTTATATCTCCTAGATGGAGAAACATTTCATCTTGAAATTTTGTACACACCATCTGGAGGTCCCTAGATAATGCTAGAAACAAAAATCATTCAATCTGAGTAAATGAGCTGAGAGACATGTGTTGGAGTTAGACGTTAGTGGAAGCACGCAAACATCACAAGGAATAAGAAGAAGCTTGGAGCACAACACACAATACTGAATGTATTACTAGAGAATGCACGAATATAAGTAGCCCATTAGGGCAACATGCGTATATGCAAGCCGAAGGAAAAAAACCTCCTAAAGAGGGAAAAAACTATCCCGGCGGTCCTAGTATGTTCACACACATCACTACCTAAATATCTCAACAAATCCCCCTTGGGAGTGATGCTGTGAACAAGGAGCTGGCACTCATGTATAAGGAAGTGCCAAGCTATGTTTAAATCACTCCACAAAAGGAAGTACTTACAAAACAATTTTTGCTTTTATGATTTTTTCTCATCTTTTTCCTGGTTCTTCCAATGTGCAGCATTTGCAGATTTCTGCTTACTAGTGGAAGAGCTCCTTTTTCCTTTGCCCTTCTGACTAGCCAGGAAAGATTGATCTACAACTCGCATAATGGACTTGTTCTGCCTCGACTGATCTTCCTGCAAAAGACTCTCTCTTTATTTATTTATATCTTAGATATGTGTAGATGCATAATCAAATGCATAAGTACATTCATAATTAGATTACGTATGTGTGTCCTTATGCGAGCAAAGAGTGTGTATGTGTGTGTGTGTGTAAATATATGCATTTCTATGTATATATGCTTGAATTTAAGAATTTTTCCTCTTTCTTTCTTTAAATTTGAAGTTGAATGTGCTGCAGAGTTTTTGGAAGTAGTATCTCTTTAACCGTTAGAGATCACCCCTCCTTGTTGCATTTCAAAATGTGCGGAATGGAACGTTTTACATGGCAAGGTGGACAAATCTGGAAAAAGAACAAGAAACAAAGACAAAATAGGCTTCAAAAGGTTGGCAGAAACATAATTACCTCACACCGGAGCTCATCATGCGTGTATGAAGCCATTGAGGCATGGACAAATGCTCTCAATGTCTGCGTCCCCCTTAGGACACTCATTCCTCACCATATGCATCCCCATCTAGCCAACGGAAGGAAGAAAAATGCCTCAGAAAAGAGAGTTCCGAGATTTCCCAAAACCTTTCTCTATGGTCTGATATCAAATGTGAGAAGTGGAGAATGACATGCCTGGGACTCACCTCCCAGCCTATTTATAGCCCTTGCCTAGTCACCATTTAGAGTTCTCTCTAAGGTCCCTCTACTCATCTAGCCATCATGAGTAGGTACCTCGTATGAGCTCTCTTGCTTATAGCCTTGGCTATCCCTCGAACAAGGAACTTCTCGTTCCTCCAAGCATGTATATATCTCGAATATGACAAGATTTACATAAAAAAGATGTTGATGAGAGATCAAAAATTAGGAATTTTTTAATGAGACAATAATTAGATGAGTCTCTCATATTAATTTAGTTTCTCATCATGTCTCATTTACATCATATTTTTATGACATGTTGGACTTTATTATTTATGATGATAATAACCTTGTTTGTTTTCATGAAGGAAAAACCAAAAGAACTAGAGTTTTACATTATCATGAATAATGTTACTAAGTGTGTATGTGATTCTCCTATTACTTAGTGTGTATGTTCCTTAGTGTGTATTTTGGACTCAAGGACTGTAATGGGCTTGCCACTATCATGGAGGTAAGATTATGATTGATTCTTCATGATGTTGGAAATGTATTTGCTGCATTATTGTGACTACTTATGGGGTATGAACAATGTCTACCTCTCTTGATATTACTTTGGAATGCATATACATAAAATCTCAATTATGAGGAGAAGTTGTCAATCGATTCCGTTTGAAACTTATGGCCAGTCACATTGGACTAGAGATGATTAGTAGCTGTCTTAGAAAGAAATAACCATTTGAACAAGACAAAGATTTTCTAGGTTTGTATGGAATAGAGGTTGATATTATGAGTGTTGCTTCACTTATTTGTCCTTGTTTTAGTTATCTCGCTAATTGTTGAGCCACTTGGATCCCAATTCAACAGTAGCTGTGAAAGCTGCCGTATACTCAGCCTCACAACTGGAAGTGGCCACAGTAGGCTGCTTCCTGCTCAACCAAGATATACATGAGCTACCAAGCATGAAGCAAAAGCCACTAGTGGACACACGAGTGTCATAGCAACCAGCCCAATCAGAGTTAGAAAAAGCATGCAAATCTGGCGGTAGTAATCCCCCCTTGGGATAAAACAACCCAAGTAGCCGAGTACCACCCAAGTAGCGAAAGATGCGCTTAACCGCCTGCCAATGCTTGACTCCTGGGGAATGCATAAATCTGCTCATCTGTGAGATAGCAAACAGAATATCTGGCCGAGTAATGCATAAGTAAATCAAGCATCCAACAGCCTGCTGATAGAGAATAGCATCAAATGCATCTCCAGCATCATGAAGACTCAATCGTAAACCTGTCTCCATAGAAGTGGCAATAGGCTTACAGTCTTCAAGGCCAAAATGCTGCAATAATGTGTCAATATATTTCATCTGACACAAAGCCATTCCACCATCAACTTGCATAATTTGAATGCCCAAATAGTGATGCAAATGACCCAAATCAAACATCTCAAATGAGGCATGCAAATCAGCCTTGAAATTAGCAATATGCTTCTCAATAGGACCAGTGAGCAGCATGTTATCAACATAGACAACAATGATCAGAAGCACATCATTAGCACGCTTAACATATAAGGTGCTTTTAGTTGGATTGTTTTCAAAACCATGTGCAACCAGATAGGCATGTATCTTCTCATACCAAGCACGTGGTGCTTGCTTTAAACATATAATGCCTTCTTTAACCTGCACACCTGGATTTCATGCCCTTTCTGCACAAAGCCACGGGGCTGAAAAACATACACTACTTCATGCAAGTCACCATTCAAAAATGTTGTTTTAATGTCCAATTGATGTACATTCTAACCATGATGGGCTGCAAGTGCACAAATGCTCCGAACAGTAGTCATATGGCATGTAGGTGCAAAGGTCTCATCAAAATCAATGCCTCTTTCCTGCGCATAACCCCTTGCAACAAGCCTAGCCTTATACCTGTCAACTGTACCATCAAGTTTACGCTTCAACTTGTATACCCACTTAGTGCCAATGGCCTTCTTGCCAAGAGGCAAGTCACATAAAGACCATGTACCATTCTTCATTATAGCATCATATTCAGATTGCATAGCAGCCATCCAATTTTCTAAATTATATGCTTCATCAAAAGAAACAGGCTCATTCTCATCACAGAGACTAGACGAAGTCATAGCATAGCAATCTGATGCAAAGGAGGCACTATGAGAACCTTAACGAGTACGATATCACAAAGGTGCATCTAATTTGTTGTCACGCAAAGTTTGCACAAGCCATTTTGGGATAGTTTTTCCCTGCTCAATATCAGCTCTCTCATCAACAAGTGCATCATGTAAATCTGCATCAGAAATGGAATGATTTGCATCATCATATGAAACCTGCAAAGGTTGAGAAGTTGCCTCATTAGGACCAGCACTAGACTGTCCACCTGTAAAAAGAGGCATCAAAGTATCATACATGTCTTTAGAGCTAACAGATGTCTCCTTAGTACATGAAAGCAATGGTTGAATAGCATCTTCCATAAAGACAACATCATGGCCAACCAGAATGCATTTAGTTTGTGGATGATACAGACGATAGCCTTTACTTTCAGAATTGTACCCAACAAAAATACATTTTACTACCTTATCATCCAATTTTCTGCGATGTTGTTCAGGCACTAATGCATATGCCAAACAACCAAAAACACGCAGATGAGCAAAAGATGGCTTGCGATCATGCCAAGCCTCATATGGAGTGATAGACTGCAGCGCTTTAGTGGGACACCTGTTCATTACATATGTTGCACACATGACAGCCTCAAGCCAGAAACTATGAGGTAAGGCCCGACTCTTGACCATACATCTCGCCATCTCCATGAGAGACCTGTTCTTCCATGCAGCAACTCCGTTCTATTGAGGTGTATACGGCATTGTACATTGGTGTTTTATCCCACGTTCAACCAGAAATGCATTAAAATCAGAAGACATATATTCCCCCTCTCGATCAGAACGGAGGGTGCCCATTTTACATGTTGACAGATTTTCAGCCAAAACCGAAAACTGTTTGAAGCACATGAACACTTCGGACTTTGCTTTGAGTGGATATACCCATGCATGCCTGGAAAAATCATCAATGAAAGTCACAAAGTAAAGGTAATTTCCAAAAGAGGGTGTCTGCATAGGACCACAGACATCACTATGTACAAGCTTCGATTTCTGTGTAGCCTGAATTGAACCATCTTTTGGAAAGGAGGAACGCTGTATTTTGCCCAAAATACAGCCTTCACAAACATGTTTTCCAAGTGCCTCAAATTTGGGCAGAGAGGACACCATTTCAGATTTCTGCAAGCGTAGCAAACTAGCAAAATTCAGATGACCAAAGCGTGCATGCCAAAGCTTTGCATCTGACATAGCCTGAGAATCATTTACTGCACATGCCAAATCATTTTCACATCTTTCATATTCTATGAGCTTATACAGCCCACGACATAAAATGCCAGAAGCAATAATCACATCGCCATTTGACAGATCATGGACTGTACACCTGTCATCAACAAATTTCACAACCAAGCCAATCTTGGCTAATCCAGAAACTGATAACAGATTCTTTTTGATGCCTGGCACAAATAAAGTATTTGAAAAAGTGAAAGAACTACCATCAGCAATAGTCAAAATGATCTTACCAACTCCCATAACAGGATAAGAGGAGTTGTTGGCGCATGTAACAGTATTCCCTGTAGGGGCACGCTCGAGTGAAGAGAAGAAACTGTGCTGCGAGGTAATATGTTTGGTCGCCCTAGTGTCAAAATACCAAACATCTGAGTCTACTCCAGACATGCACTACTCATGAGAAGATTGGTCAAAACTGCAAACAATAGTAAACGCCCATTCTTCTTCCTGCACAAGATTTGCAGACTCTGTTTTTGGTTTAGAGGCCTCTACAACAACCATTCCAGCCTCTTTCTTCTTTGCCTCTTAAGCAGCCAGTTTTGGACAGTTCTTTATGATATGATCATTCCCTTTACAGTACTTACAAAACAATTTTCGCTTTTCTGATTTCTTCTCATCTTTATCTTCCTTCTTCGAATATGCAGAATAAGCAGATTTTTGCTTACTAGTTGAAGAGCTCCATTTTCCTTTGCCCTTCTGACTAGCCAGGAAAGCTTGCTCTACAACCGCATAATGGACCTGTTTTGCCTGGACTCATCTTCCTGCAACAGAACAGAGACTAACTCCTCAAATGATAAGGCATTTGGATTGTCTTTCATCATCAACCGAAGAGTAGAAGCAAAACTCTCATATGAATGAGGAAGACCATTCAGAACGGTCTGCACAAGTGAGCTATCTCGTATATCCTCATCAGCAGAAATCAAGTGTTCCTTCAAGTCTTTGATCTTCGTTAGGAAACTATCCATAGAATCACCTTCATTCATGTGCTCACTCTCCAACTGTTTTTGGAGGTAAGCAACACAAGCCTCATTCCTAGCTTGGTACAATGTGGTAAGTGTATCCCAAGCATCCTTAGCTGTTTTGCAAGAGCGAATGTGAGGAATAATGGCACGTTTGACAGACAAAGCTATCAATGCATGTGCCTGGGCATCTCTGCCATCCCAACAAATTTGCTTTGCAGTAGGTGCAACAAAAACAACAGCACGAACAGGAATCTATGGAATATCATCTTCGACACCATCTTCATCACCTCCAGCACCTGTATTTGTAGTACCTGTAGTCAGAGGTGTAATAGGATGCCTTTCAACACCCTGCACAATGTTCCACAACCCTTTTGCAACCAATACATGTCGCATCATATAAGCCCATAATGGGTAGATGGTACCATCCAACTTATCCTCTACAGCCAACATACGGAATACATCACTGCTTTCAGCCATGGCCGATGACTAAAATACCTTGATGCAGAAAATTGATTGTATCTCAAAAAGTTGAACAAAATTACCCAGACAAATTCTGCTAGACTTGTAGCAGACTTCGAGACGCTTATACTGGCGAACAAAAATTGGTATATACCTTTGGCACAAAAAGACAAAATAGCCTGCACAAGCACTGCGATAGTGCGTTCGGAGGCCGAAATGAGGTGAGATCGCGATTTCGGCACCACAAAGCGAAGCGGTTTTGATATGTGAAACACCCTGAGTATGCTCACCATATTTCATGCAAATCTGAGACTGCAAACGAAGGAGTGTCGACGGCGCCCTAGATGAAGCGATGACCTGCTCTGATACCAATTGTTGGAGTTAGACGTCTGTGGAAGCACGCGAACAGCACAAGGAAGAAGAAGAAACTTGGAGCACAACACACAATACTGAATGTATTACTAGAGAATGTACAAAGATAAGTAGCCCATTAGGGCAATAGGCGTATATACAAGCCAAGGGAAAATAAACCTCTTAAAGAGGGAAAAAAGTGCCTCGGCGGTCCTAGTGTGTTCCATACATCACTACCTAAATATATCAACATTCTTATCCTGCTCTATCTTACGCGACCACCTATCGTCCATAAGGTTATAAGTGGCCTGCTGAATCTTGTGCCTATCATCAGTGATATGACATAGGTGGAAACACTGTTCCCACTTGCTAAGCCACTGCTCAACCGCGTCAACAGTCCTAGTGCTAGTTGAGCCATGATATCTTGGCGGCTTAAGATCCTTAAGCTGCCATCGGGCTTCTCTAACTAAGACACTATCTCTAGGGACTTCTGAAGTTTGATGCTCATCTGGAGCATCTACCTCCATCTCTGGCAAATCAGAATCGAGCAGCTTTTCTTCTTTCTTGTAACCACGCATGTGTTCCAAGATATCCTAAAGAGAACTCTCTAAGAATGAAATTCTATTATTCATAGCTTGAATTGGATCAACTGGAGGTTCTGGCATAAGGGTATGTGTCCTAGTAGGTGATGATGGTTCGGGTTCCATGCTAGTCAAGTAACTTTCCTTTTTTTTTTTTTTTTTTTTTACTAAACAAACGTAAATACTAGTGGCAAGCGGAAAAAGAACCAATCAAAGCCTTTGCTTAACAGAAAAAGACAAAAGAAAGAAACTTTAATATTTTTCCTAAACTTCAATGCACATGCATGCTAATTTTTAGAAATTTTGGTAGCCTAACAGCGTCATTTAAAAATCCAAAATAATTTTGAAAAACGTCAAGGATTAAACAAAATCAAATCATCAGTGCCGGCAGGCACGATCTATTTTGTCTTCTCAACAAACACCTGCAATTGAAAACTTTTCCAAGTATGTTGTTGGGCTCAACAGGCCCTCAGTCAAAATATTTCTTTTGTCTATACCTACCGATACTTACCACCTATAAGAAAAGCTCAAGCATCGAACATACATCTCTATTTATGCTCTACTTACGTCATCTTACGCGTAATACAAGAATACTTCTAATATACACAATCAAGAGAATAATCAACCAAATATTGATTAAATACTTATCTCAAATTTCCTTTTATATTTTTGAAGCATCCAATTGAAGAGCTACGGGTAGACTATTCACTCCCTTTGGTTCGTGGATCGCATAAGTCTTCAAGAAGTGCTTCGTTGAAGGTGCTTGATGAAGAACAATCTACTTCCAACCTCTATTGCAGGTAATATCTGGACCCAAAGTATGGCTTCTAGCCACTCCTTGAAAAGATCTCTGAGAGAGCTTTCTAACAAGCCCAAGAACTCCAAATTTGGATAAGATTTGACCAAGTTAAGGCTAATTTGGTGGAGATAAGTGCGTTCAAGTGACTAATTGAGCTAGCTTCGACTATGTATTCCAAAGCCAAATCAAAATAGAGTCCTCTATCCACAGCGAAGGCGCACGACTCCTTTTCAGCCAAGAGAGCGTGCAGAAGAGAGGATTATCCCACATACAAGTTAAATTGCTGAGGAGCTATATATATCGACCCAAAAAATCCAATCAGAGGCGGGCAAATCCTCTGTTAATCTCCGCGTGCAAGCGCGTGCAACAGAGAGCTGAGCACCTGAAAATTCGTGAAATGAATCCTCTGTATGCGTGCCTTGAGCAGGAAGCACCTGAAGACCCTCTGTATGCGTCCCTTGGGTAGGAAGTGCCTGGTTCTCTGTATGCGTGCCTTGGGCAGGAAGTGCCTGGCTCTCTTCGCTGACCTCCTTTAGAGCGGGGTCTATGGGCTCACCCCATTAGCTTCTGCTACAGATCAACGACGGCGACGGCTACAATCAAAAAACAACCATAAAAAAAACCTCCACGAAAAAACGATGATGAAGCATGCCCTCCGCTTTCTTCCTCCTCGAACCACGAGAAAACATGCACAAACTCTCTCAGCCATGCAAGATTCCTTCTAAAATTAGCTCAACAAGACTGCTCTTATACCAAGTGTGAGGCTTTCCTCAAAAGAAACATGTGAATGATGTGTGTGTCACTCTCCTCCCATCCATTTATATCCTCTTGTATCTAAAATAGCAGTGATCTGGAATGATCTAGCATTGCCATGTGGCCAGCATGCAACACTCATCCCCACTAACCATCAAATACCTTAGGATATACCCCTGAGCTTAGGACCTTGGCTAACTAGCCCTCGTCCCACACACACATGGAATGGTCTCTATACACCAATGTCTGAAAAAAACAGGTTGTGGTCTCTGTTGAGTCTGATAAGGGTAGTTTTGTGGGGGCCTGTAGTAATAAGGTATGCTTGTGGGTAGTTCTATCACACGACTTGTTTGTTGTATGGGCAATCTTGTGCTATGTGATTCGTGTACCATCTCTCAATTGTGCAGTATTGGCCACTAGGGTTGGCTTGTGGTTGTGTCACATTTAGACACACATTGCCATATGATCAACACCACAAGTGTAACAACGTTTCATGGATGTTAACTTGGGCATCTATTTGCTAGAAGCTCCTAGTTTCTAGGCTACCTTTTCTGATAGGTATTCTATCGAGCTAGAATGTTTTGAGGATGATTGAGATGAACTATCTGATTCTTTGTAGACCTTTGAAAGTTCCAATTCATCTCCTAGGTTATTGTCAATGTCTATACATATCCGTACACATTGCTCTAGTGTTTAGAGCTCAAGAGGCCATCCAAAAACAAGGGCACTTGCTTAGCATGAGAGGGAAGTTTTGTCATTGGGCATCTCTCAATGTACTGTCTAAACCTACGTCCTGTGAGTCTAACTGTTTCCTGATGGGTCTATTTGAAGCTGTGAATCAACAAAGAAGTGTTCTACCTAATTCCAATTTTAGAGAATTCAGTGACGAAGGACTCTAACAAGTGATAGATATCCCTAAATTGCCTTTGCTTTAATGGTTGGAACCAAGTTAAAGCCGTGTTCTTTAGTGTGAGTCCAAATGCATTGTACTACATGAACATATCTTCTACCTGCTCCGCTCATAACACTTGCTTAAACTCCACAACATGGTCATAGGGATCTCCTATCCTGTCAAAGTAATTTTTCATTGACTTCACTAATTAGGTGGGTCTCAATATTCTTGGATGTTCACGGGGTCTGGGTAAAGGAAAGTCATCTCTACCACCTTGTAGTCTTGGTTCCCTTTGTCGTTCCAATCTATCAGTATCCATGCTAGTTCTATCTCTCCCTATGGGATGAGTGAAACTCACTTCTGCCTTCTCTTTGTTATTCTCTCTTTGGGAACCATGGGTTGCGGATGTTCGAGCACCTTGATGACTAGCATTTACATTCACTCGTGATGGGGGAAACACCAACTCTCCTCTCCACATATAGGCATGCCTTGCATGATCTGACACTACAAACATCCAGTTTGAAGTGTTCTCTAGGTATACTGCCTTTCCAGGTGTTTCCGTGTCCTCGAATTCATAAATGGTGATGGAGCCTACTTCACTTGGTTGGTCCATTCTATATCTCCGTTTTGATCGCCAATACTTCTTTGTTCTTAGTTACTTGTTTCGTTGTTATTTCTTTTAAACTCTTGTCTTATCTCAATGTACATGTCAAGAATCAACTTTCTATTGTATGTTTAAGTTCTCATATTGCCAAAATTAAGTTCTTTACTTTAAGATTTTCACTTTTCGCACTCTTTTAGCTTAAACTTGGACTTGAAAAAATTAAGTCTCTTTGACTTGAAAAATTAAGTCTCTTGGACTTGATGAGTTCCTATCGCAGTCCTAATTCAATCCACAATGCTACATGCACTTAGCCTAAGCTAATGATTGCTTGAGGAGGTTGTGAGTTCTTCCAACCTCGAGTCAGCTTCATTGAGTGCTTTGTTGCCCAAGAAGTTGTGCTTCCCAAGCCTTGCTTACTCTGCCCTTTTTGCCTTGCTTTGAATGTCCTTGGATTGCTCTTAGTAGAACTGCAAAAGTTCAATGTTTAGACCAGTTCTTAAATTAATGATGAGACAATTTGATGTATACACCTTTAAGGGTCCTAGTTCTCCTTATAAAATGCTCAAGTGCCCCGTGGTTTCATAATCCCACTGATGGGTCAACGTCAATTTATTGTATCTAAATATCAACACATTATTCTAAAGAAAATGGATTTCCAAACGAGCTTTGCAACGAGCTCTAGAGCTCAAAAAATGGATTTCACATGAAAAAGTTATGAACATCCAAGCTCTCAGGGGTTAAAATAGGTAGAAATGTTTTCCTCAATTATGAGCTAAGGATTCTCAAATGTGCACTAATCACTCAAAAATTCACTCAAATTGGCCTTGAATTTGCCCAAAAAATCAATACCCTAATTTGGTGTTCTGTGCAAACCATCACGATGGTCTGCAATAATCGTGATGGTCTGGCTGTGTCACGATGGTTTGAGCTAAGTGAATCATCCCGATGGCCTGAAAGGGTTAAGGCTTCACAATGGTCCAAATTGGTCGAGTAGTCGTGATGGTCAAGCAAACTGTCATTATGGTCTAGTTCAAGCAAGCAGTCGTGATAGCGTGGTCTAAGCATGGCGATGGCATACCTGGATCATCGCGATGGTTCGAGCTGATTGAGTCGTTGCAATGGTCTAGTGACCCGTCGTGATGGTTCAAATGACACGTGGAAGTGAGGCATCGTGATGGTGTGGGGTTGGCGTGATCATCGCGATGGTCCATAACCGTCGTGATGGTCTATCTGAACCATCGCGATGGTGTGAGACCATCACAATGGTCCGGTTGAGCCGTCGCGATGGCGTGAGCTAATAACGATGGTGACATCCCGTTGTGATGGTGTGAGCTAATTACGATGGTCCACCAAAAGGATGATTTCCAAGATGCATCTATGGATTCGTGCAAGCACAAGGGTCGCCTACGCTGCGCTAGTGATGCAACCCAAAAAAGTCGACTTTGTCAAACCATCGTGATGGTCTGACACCTTCGGCAAAGATGGCAAAGAGTTGTAGATTTTAGCTTTTCCAAGCTTCCTTGCTGTTCTGGAGTACTATGCCTGCAAGAAAACTCACAAACACACAAGCATGAACTCGCTCAAGAATTCTCTCACTCTCTCTCGCATGCAGAAATGAGGAAAATGGGGAGAATAGGTGGATATGGTGAATTTTTTTATTTTTTTTGGAGTGATAGAAGATGATGCAGTGATGAAGGAGGAGTGTAGGGGAGATGAAAATCACTAAAAACAATGCAAAAAAACAACAAAAACTGAAATTATTTATCTTCCAATGCCAATTCTCGCTATACTCTTACCATGAAGTGTTCGTCCTAGAACTTGATCCCCGGAAACGGTGCCAAATTTGGTTTTGCTCTAGCACAATGGTAAGTACCACGTTAAGAAGCTCCACCTCCTTAATGTCAATCCACAGAAGAGATAAGAGTGATATGAAGATCATGAATGCATGAAGTGGTGAAAGTGAAGGTGAGAAGCATAGAAATGCACACACACATGGAAGAGACAAGCCAGACACAATGGAAGGTACAAAATAAACTTTATTGCTCAATAACACTATTACAAGCTCAAACTAGAGCTAAGCTCTTCTCAACTCATACAACCTAACACAAGCTAACCTCAAAAATGAGCTCTCTCGCTCTTTTTATAGATTCTAGACTATTTTTTACCGTTTCACATCTAGTGTCTGGCATAGTTAAAAAATATGTTCTAGGGCTCATTTGGAGGTCCAAAAAAAAGATCTAAAAATAACCAAAATTGGTATGTTCATTCTACCTAAGCTCCTCAAGCTCAAGCACTCCTCGGCTTGCACAAAATGGAGCTACTAAATAAAAAAATGGGTGTTTTATGATACATATATTACAAAAGTGATGAAAATCACTATTTGGGGTTTTGAAAAGGTAGTATCAAGTATATTTCTTTGAAAAACATGAATGTCTAGCCCCCACACAACTCTTTGCAGTCCTATCTTTACATACTTCCTCTACGTCGATGCCTTTGGCTACTGCCAACAATCACGTTACATAATCTCATTTTGGGCATGTTGGAGTTCGTGCCATAAAAGTTCCAACTATTCCTCAATCAGTACCCCACGTAGGGGTGATGTACCAAAATTCTTGGTATTCTAGGTAGGGTCCATGGCTTTATAGAGAATCAAAACCTAGGATTGGACCAGACAGTTGAGACGAATGCCGAATTGCAAACAAAACGAACACCACAAATCACAATCGGATACCGAGAAACCACCTCCACAGATGTTCCTTGGCTTTGATACCACTGTTGATTGGATCTCGCAAACGCAAGTACGTAGAGGATAGTACAAAAATAAAATCTCACAAAATTACTCAGAGAATAGAAAGAGACAAGAGACTTGACACGAGATTGGGTACCATATTCCACCACATACTCTGATGGACGAGTCTATCAAAACATGTGTATTTATAGGTATTTTGCATTACGTCTTGAATAGAAGATACATGAGGGCGATGCTTCGAAAAGCATGCCTTTACAAAAGCCTACTTTATTTATAAAATTATAACTTTTCAAGCGATCTACCATTTTTACAAAAATGTCGCGTTCTAGAGCGTTCTATTATTTAAATAACTAAAATACTATCTTCTAAATATTCTTCTAAATATCTGAATAAGTCCATGCATATTCACATCCTCTTTAGCCTTCACCTGCTAAATCAAAACAAAAATCACACTAAAACCCTCAAGACATTAAAATCCATATAACATTCCATTATTCCATAAAGTATAACATTACCTTTGGGGTACATGGTGGAGAGCCAGGTATGGGACAAAGAAATACGTTTTAGTCTCTTCTGAAGGTCTTCCTCATCGATTTTGATCTCTTGAAGGCAGATGAATTCTAGGTTTAGGCTATTATCTCATAACCACTCGCCATAATGGCTGCTCTTGAGGGATCAGTCAACCATCAAACGTTGAACGAGATGATAATAATTTTTGGGGGTTCGCTTCTTTGCGAGAAGGCACCTTGTTCCTTTTTCTTCTTCTTTTTCTCATCATCGTTTTTCTTCGACGTGAAGGATCCTGACAAAGGAGCATGCCCTTAAGGGGGCTCTTCCATGGAATCTCCATAGGCTACTTCCATTTGTAAGACTCCTTCTTCAGAAATGAGTTTGGAATCTTTTCAGGAATTGTGGACCCAAAGATGGAGCTTTCACTGTCTTGGTTATCTTCATTACTGGTGTTGAATCCATCCTCTTTGCTTGTGGTGTAAACTTCTTGGTTATCTTCTTTGCTATCATATTCCTCCTGTGTTTTCTCATCATTGCACTCATCGTATTGATTCTTTCCCCCTAGATAATTTGGACACTCTTTTATTATATGACCCTGTAACCCACAATGAAAGCACGCGTTTGGAAAGTTCTTGTAAATAATTGCTTGTCCTGAGGTGTCTCCTTCACCAATGTCTATGGAAATTATGGATGGGACATCCATATTAAGATATGCTTCGATGCAAATCTGAAGATGCCATCTTGCATTCAATGAGTGTTTTGCACCTACATAGATGAAGCCCCTAATGTCTTCTTTCGAGGCTAATGGTCAACCAATGGGTGAGACTATTTCTCTTAAGAATCTATAAAGGAAGAAACGCAAGTTTTGAAGCTCGACCTAGAGAGGATAATGAGGCAGTTTTGACTTATTTGGAACAAAGTCAGGGAACCACTTAATGAGGCATAACATAGTACACCATACTTGCCAGGTGCCAACTTGCAAGGCTTGGAAAGCCATCTCTTCATTCTCAAAGACCAATAGAACATGGTTTGCTGGCAAGAATTGATATTTGCTAACTATCAGCCCGCAGAGGAACCACTCCTTACAAAACCACGTCGAATAGAATTGTTTTGTTAATTTTTTTTTTTAAGAAAAAAGAAGGAATTTTAGTGAAAAAAACAAGGGGAAAGATTTGGGGCTTGCTATTCGACGGTGAATGCCATGGGGTTGGAGAGGTTAAGAAAATGAAAGAGAATGCAATGAAGTGATGGAGGATCTTTAGGTTCCACTAGCTTTTAATTTGTTTTCAAAGGTTCTTCACATGTGGCTGGCTTCATCCAAGGTCTGTGTGTCCACCAAAGGACTTCCCTATTTGTTGGTCACCTTTCTCTTCATGGCCAGGATATCCCAATCATTGGTGGTGAGTAATGTGGGTCTGTAGCTGGAGGACAAAACCTCTAGTGCTTCACTAGAGTTTTTTGCTGTTAAGCATCTAGTCATCTCCCTTCAAAGGGAGGATATTTTGGCAAAGCAGGAAGAGATTAAGAGAACCTTTCTTATCGATCAATTGTTTGTTCCTAAGCCCTCTCTTGAATTCAAAATGATTATATGGCCTTCCAAGCTTTGCAAATTGGCACATGGAAGTATGGAGAACTACCTTGTGCCTTTTTAAATGATTTCCTAAATTCGTTCCAAATAGGTCCAAGCAAGCTTTGTGAATTGGCACATGGAAGTATAAAGAACTACCTTGTGCCTTTTTAAATGGTTTCCTGAATTCGTTACAAATAGATCCAAGCCTCTATACTAGTTGCTCTGGATTGAGCTCTTAAACCTGCCTTTTTCCTATATGGATTTCTAAGGGAGATTATTTCACCCATTCCTTGGCCTCTGGCCTCGAGAAGACATCGATGATTTCACCTATGAAGGTTCAAAACACTTGTTCAATGCAAGATGGCACTTGTAGATTTTTGTCAAAGCATATCTAAACAAATATCTCCCCTCCAAAATTTCCATAGACATTGGAGAAGAAAAAACCTTTGAGCATGAGATTATATACAAGATCTTTCCAAATGCTTGCTTTCATTATCATTCGCAAGGCCATAGAATGCAAAATTTTCCTTTGAGACAAAAATCCATTAAGAACAAGCAAAATCAAGAAAAAGCTAATGTAATGGAGAAGAAAGAAGCTTCAATGGCCCAGAGCATGTCGGAAGATCATCCTCTGGATCTTGAGAAATGAAAGGAAAACAAATAACGGGGACAAACCTAAAGGCTCACGAAAGTGAGACGAAGAAGGAGAAGAAGCCCTAAGGGGATTATTGAGAGGATAGTGATGTCTCCAACCTCATGAGTACCTGGAGTTACACCTTATGAAGCTTGGTGTGGTGGAAAACCAAACCTTTCACATCTCAGAGTATTTGATTGTGTGCCTTATGTTCACATACCTCAAGAATTGAGACACAATTTAGACCCGAAGGCAGATAGGTGTATATTTCTTGGATATTCTTCAGAGCAAAAGGGTTTTAGATTCCATAATCCTTGCACCAAAGAGCTAAAGGTGTCTAGGGATATAAATATTTGATGAGTTGTTGCCTTGGTATGGTAGCAAAGATGTGTTACAGGTTGAGGATGCATATGAAGCGGAAAAGAAGTTCAAAGAGCAACAACAAAGCATGGAGATTAGTGGTCCAACCACTTCAAGCATGCCATCATAGGAGAGTACTACATCAGCTTGAGCAACAACAAAGCATGGAGATTAGTGGTCCAACCACTTCAAGCATGCCATCATAGGAGAGTACTACATCAGCTTGGAATGGAAGGACAAGGAATGAAGCCCATTCAAGTGAAGGAAGTAGCAAAGGAAGGGAAAAGGCAAATGACAAAGACAATTGATGGGTAGACATGGAATCTACAAGTGATGAATATATGGAAAAATTAGAAACTCCGGGATTAAAAGCATCTAAACCAAGGAGGAGAAGATTCCTTATCACCTAATGGTGAGGTAAGATCATCCAATAGGGTTAAATACCATGTTCAAAGGTTAACGTATGATTCATTCATTACAAAACACTATGCCTACATGAGTCAAGTTATAGCTTGTGAAGAACCTAACTTTTTTGAAGAAGCAAATAAGCATAGGGAATGGATTGAAGCCATGGAGGAGGAAGCCAAGGTACTTGTAGAGGAAGTACTGGGGTATCCACTTTTATAGAAAATAAACACTTTCAGTACGTCGCCTACTCAAGGGGGGTTCTCTTTAGGGAAGTATACCCTTTAACATTTCTGTGAGCAAGTAGAGGTAAATAAATGCACAAAGATTGTACGTACTCCAGCGAACATCAACAACATGTGACTAAAAAGACCATCCACTTCTCGATTCAAATAAGATGGATTACAAGGTGGGGCAGAGTGATGCTCGAAAGTGCAAGCTTAGGGCTAACAAGCCACCCTAAAAGTAATAACTCCAATACAACGGGTTCTTCCCATCAGCATAAGGGGCCACTGATATGCAGACTAACTCAGAACAATACAACTGGTAAGAATTTCTCAAGTGAATAGAGCTTAATCAACACACTGATTCACAGAAAAGAAAAAAAATCCAAGCTACTCTCTTACACTATAGTGCTCATAGCCCTCCACTGAGAAGCCTACCCTCTGTATACACACTACAGAGTAGCTCCTACAATAGGCTTGAAACCACCAAGTGCAAGAGAGGACTTCTGCACGTATACACGAACCACTGTATCTCTAAAATTGTTGTACTTGTACATGTAACCCCAGTGTACCCAAATGAGCACAAATCCCTTGATTTTATAGGTCTCAATAGGTCAAGAGAGCCTTGCCGAATCTTCACGTCCACTGATCACGCGCTGGTTAATCACCCAAAATTGGGGGGTAGGTCAAATATTCCACTTGATTTGAATTAGATCCACAAAAATAGGTAGTCGTTGTGAATAGTTGGCGGCAACATTTGTTTTATCCCCTTTCACTTTTGAAAATTACCTTTTACCTTTTCACCTGCCATCCGAGATTCTCATTTTGTAGTTTTGTTACTTCCTCACTGATTTAATCCCCGACAATTCATATGATGCCGACTGGTCCATGTGCTCATCCAGCCCTAGTGGTCATGTAGTGGTTTAATCATGTGAAGCTTCAAATAGCATTCCTCTGAGCTCCAAAAGTCATTGTGTCAGCATCACGGGTCATCTCCATACACCATCCTCAAGAATAGTGCCCATCGAACAACTCCACTCGTAAGTATCTGAAGTCATGTATTCCTCCCTTTCTTCATGTTGAAGTGCACGAATGACTGTGTGTGTGGGGGAATGTATGTGGGTGGGTGTGTGCGTGTGAGGGGGTGCACATGTGTAATTGAAGGGGGTAGGTGTGGGTGTGCATTTGAGGATGTGGATGTATGTGTGTGAGTGTGCATGTGATTGCATGGGTGCGTGTGCATATATATGTGTGTGTGCGTGCATGTGGGTGTGTGTATGTGAGTGGGTGGGTGTATGTGTATGTGGGTGTGTGTGTGTGGGGGGTGGCGGGGAATAGTGCGGAGAGGGCCGGAGGTTATAGCGGAGGGGGGCGGAGGCTATGGCGGAGGGGGGCAGAGGCTATGGCGGAGGGGGGCGGGGGCTATGGCGGAGGGGGGCGGAGGCTATGGCGGAGGGGGGCGGAGGTTATGGCGGAGGGGGGCGGGGGCTATGGCAGAGGGGGGCGGGGGCTATGGCGGAGGGGGGCGGAGGCTTATGGCGGAGGGGGGCGGGGGCTATGGCGGAGGGGGGCGGGGGCTATGGCGGAGGGGGGCGGAGGCTTATGGCGGAGGGGGGCGGGGTAATTAGGCAGGGAAGGGGAGGGGAACTAGGCCGGGGAGGGGAGGAGGACTAGGCAGAGGGCGGGGCGGAGGCTAGGCGTGGGCGGATGGCGGGCTAAGGCGGGGGCGGATGGCGGGCTAAGGCGGAGGGCGGATGGCGGGCAGGGAGGAGAGCGGGGGTGCGGAAGGGTGCGGGGAAGCGGGGATGGCGGGGGGAAGAGAGAGAAGGAGGGGAGAGAGAGAGAGAGAGAGAGAGAGAGAGAGAGAGAGAGAGAGAGAGAGAGAGAGAGAGAGAGAGAGAGAGATAGAATGAGAGACCGAGAGAGAGGGAGGAAAAGAGAGAGAAGGGGAAAGAGAGAGAAGGAGATAAAGAGAGATGGGTATCAAAACAACCGAGGTAGCAAAGAAAAGATGAAAGCAACGACTGCTCAGAACTCAAATATGTCCATGTAATGGAAAGGAGCACTTGAACACTTCCTGAAGCTTCATCCCGAGGCACCTGAGAGTTTCCGACCTCTACAGACCCCCACATCAAGCTTTTGCACCGTCCCGGTGCAATAACTCCTTTATTTGCTTATTCCTTCAAAAATGAACTGCAGAAAATGAAAGAACTATGGTATGTAGAGGGAGTGAATTTCATCTGCTTGCATCAATTCAAATAACTCTTCACCCTGGAGATGTTGACGAGGGACATCCTTTTACCCTGCGGATCTTCCAGATGCACTGCACCATGTGGCAATACCTTGATAACCTTATATGGTCCTCTTCAAGTACTTGCTCTGCTTCATCTAGTTTTGTAATCTCTGCCTTTACCGCCTCTGCATACTTCGGATTGAGTCGATATGGCCTACTTCTTACTGGCGCGGCTCTCTCAACTAAGGGTATCCGATGTAACCCAAGATCTTCTGGTATCCCTATTAGATCTTTGTAGGACCATGCGAAGACACTTTTGTAAGTAAAAAGCAAAGAAGTTACCTTCTGTAGTAAATTAGGATAATGCCACAACCAGGATGCCAAATGGACTACTTGAGGGTTCTCTTCATCCCCTAAATTTACTTCTTGAACCAATGTTTCAGGACTGGCCTTGTTTGATAAAACATCTCCACTATATGCAGGAGTGGAGTTTAATTTATATTCTACAACATGTTCTTCCATCCATCCTTGAGGTATATCTGAGAAAGGAAGATCTTTTCGGCCCTTAGATTTAAAATATTCTACCTCTGATATCTAGGTTGCCTCTTCAAAGCTTGTATTTTCCTGCAATTGCTCATTCTCCAATACCTTGTGGTCTTCATTTGCCTCAATTTCATTGATCTCCACTGTGCAACACTCTGCACTTCCCATCATCCAATTTAACAATGTATCATCTTCTTGGGGTATAGAGGGCATTACCTGAGTATCCACAGTATATCCAATGGTTTTTCCTGAGTCAAATCCTTCTTCCAAATGTAGTTGCAGTTGGCTATTGGTATTTGTTGAAATCCATAGTTTATTTTTTCCCCAATCTTGCAAAGCTTTTGCTTGTCTCAGCCAAGGTCTCCCCAGGAGTAGAGGGTAAGAAATCTCCTGTGGAAGTGCAATAACAACAAAATCTAGAACAAAATGGCAACCCTGTACTACCATCAGTACCTTCTCAATAATGCCAAGAGGCGCAACCCGATGTTGATCTGCTAGTGTAACTGTAAATGGTGCCATTTTGGTGGGGTTCAAATTCAGTTTCTTCATTGTGAAATCTGACATCAAATTGATACCAGAGCCTCCATCTATGATCACACCTGTGAGAGTTTCATCCTTGATGAAAACGGATAATCTTGAGCTTTGATAATCAGCCAAGGGTGCCGGAGGAAAGTCCACCATAAAACCATCTATGCTAGGAGGTGGGCACAAGCATGCAGAATGTATAATCTTCAGCAGATCACTTCTTACTTTAGGATCTATCTTTATGAGTTGATACAGGCTAATCTTATGATGAATACCTTTCAAAATTTCCTCAATGTTCACTTCTTGCTTGTCTTCAGGAGTACTTGTTGGTTGATCTTTTAGCAAAGTAGTCGCCCTCTCATAAGCCTCTTCCATTTCTTCTTGGTCCTTCCATCCCACCTTCTTTTCTGCATCTCTATCTTTGAGTCCTTGTTGTTCCTCCTTTTGGGCTATTGCCGCTTGCCTGGCTCTGGTCATCATTGGCATGGATGAAGATGAAACAGCATAAGATTGAGCGGTCATACTTTCTACTGGTGGAGAGACTACGATCATGTGAATTGGAGCCGGACGACCCCTTGGGCAATCTTTGGTATAATGATCTTTTGCCTTTGGACAATGTTGACAAGGAGGTGCATCTTCTGGGAGGGAACACCTATTTTGCATGTGGCCATATTCACCACAACGATAGCACATCAAGGGTCTATTATATCTAGGCTTTGCAGGCCTATTCTCCTCTCTATTAGGTGTATTTGAAGTACTAGCATAGTATGAATCCAAAGTTTGAGGGTTACCTCTCTGTTGTGTACCCTTGAGGTAATAGCAATCTCTAGCTTCATGACCATCTTTTCCACCAAATTGACAGCTTACCTTAATAGGGCAATTAGCATTGGAATGTCCATTGTTGTTACAGATTGTACACCAAATTTGTCTCCTTATATCCTGAGTGGTCTTCAAATCTTCTAACTCTCGGCGAAGTTGAGCTACTTCATCATCAGTGCGACGTAGTGGTGGCAAGACCTTCTCTTCTTGTTGATTTTGCTGCGTCTTCAATGCTTCCAATTCCCTCCTCAGTTGCTCAATAGGATCCATGTCTGCAGCGTACTTTGGTTGTGTATCCCCTTCGAAATGTTGCCTTGCTTCTTCAATGCGTGATGCCGCTGCAACAAAATCATTGAGGGTCGCATCCAATCTAAGAGATTCACAAAGCTTCTGCTGAGATGACCTGGGCAGAGCTTTCTCAATCCATTTTTTAACCAAAAAGTCACCTGGAGCATGTGGCAGACGTGCAACAAGTGCTTTTGTTCTAGTGTGAAGTTCATGAAAAGATTCACCTGGCCTTAGCTTCAAATTCTCTAGCTGATCTAAAGCTCTTTCCGAAGAATCACTTGGTCAGAATGTTTGTGAGAAAGCCGTCTTCAGAGCCTCCCAAGTAGTGAAATGGCCATCTGCATATTGACTAAACCATTTATCTGCAAGACCCTCCAATGTGGATGGAAAAAGTGCCAACATTGCATCTTCTCTATTCTGCAGACCACGTCCACGGCATAAAGAGATAAATCTCCTCACATGATCATCAGCATCTTCATAAGCATGTCCCTTGAAGGTAGGGAACTTGATATTTAATATGGAGAGTAAATGAGAGAGATCCTCCATTTGTACTGGTGTTTCTTCGGACGTATCTGAGGAGAAGTCTAGAGTTCTCCTATACCCCTCTTTTGACAATGGTGTCGCACCCAAATCAATAGATAAATTTAGGGAGGACAGAGGGGAGGTAGACTCACTAGCCGTGGTTATTGCTAACTTGTTAAGGCTCCTTCGAACACGAAGAGATTCCTTATCTGCTCGTGTATGGGTCATGTACCTATTCGCAATTGCAATAGGGAAAAACACCTCTCACAGAAATGCAAAGATCCCACCGGGCATGCCAAACTGTAGAGGAGGTACTGGGGTATCCACTTTTATAGAAAATAAACACTTCCAGTATGTCTCCTACTCAAGGGGGGTTCTCTTTAGGGAAGTATACCCTTTAACATTTCTGTGAGCAAGTAGAGGTAAATAAATGCACAAAGATTGTACGTACTCCAGCGAACATCAACAACATGTGACTAAAAAGACCATCCACTTCTCGATTCAAATAAGATGGATTACAAGGTGGGGCAGAGTGATGCTCAAAAGTGCAAGCTTAGGGCTAACAAGCCACCCTAAAAGTAATAACTCCAATACAACGGGTTCTTCCCATCAGCATAAGGGGTCACTGATATGCAGACTAACTCATAACAATACAACTGGTAAGAATTTCTCAAGTGAATAGAGCTTAATCAACACACTGATTCACAGAAAAGAAAAAAAATCCAAGCTACTCTCTCACACTATAGTGCTCATAGCCCTCCACTGAGAAGCCTACCCTCTGTATACACACTACAGAGTAGCTCCTACAATAGGCTTGAAACCACCAAGTGCAAGAGAGGACTTCTGCACGTATACACGAACCACTGTATCTCTAAAATTGTTGTACTTGTACATGTAACCCCAGTGTACCCAAATGAGCACAAATCCCTTGATTTTATAGGTCTCAATAGGTCAAGAGAGCCTTGCCGAATCTTCACGTCCACTGATCACGCGCCGGTTAATCACCCAAAATTGGGGGGTAGGTCAAATATTCCACTTGATTTGAATTAGATCCACAAAAATAGGTAGTCGCTGTGAATAGTTGGCGGCAACATTTGTTTTATCCCCTTTCACTTTTGAAAATTACCTTTTACCTTTTCACCTGCCATCCGAGATTCTCATTTTGTAGTTTTGTTACTTCCTCACTGATTTAATCCCCGACAATTCATATGATGCCGACTGGTCCATGTGCTCATCCAGTCCTAGTGTTCATGTAGTGGTTTAATCATGTGAAGCTTCAAATAGCATTCCTCTGAGCTCCAAAAGTCATTGTGTCAGCATCACGGGTCATCTCCATACACCATCCTCAAGAATAGTGCCCATCAAACAACTCCACTCGTAAGTATCTGAAGTCATGTATTCCTCCCTTTCTTCATGTTGAAACATGATATAGAAACCACCTTCAGTGTCATGCGTGCTCTTACTGACCTCATGGGGGTGTGTGTGTACATGTGAGGGGGTGTGTGCATGAATGACTGTGTGTGTGGGGGAATGTATGTGGGTGGGTGTGTGTGTGTGAGGGGGTGCACATGTGTAATTGAAGGGGGTAGGTGTGGGTGTGCATTTGAGGATGTGGATGTATGTGTGTGAGTGTGCATGTGATTGCATGGGTGCGTGTGCATATATATGTGTGTGTGCGTGCATGTGGGTGTGTGTATGTGAGTGGGTGGGTGTATGTGTATGTGGGTGTGTGTGTGTGGGGGGTGGCGGGGAATAGTGCGGAGGGGGGCGGAGGTTATAGCGGAGGGGGGCGGAGGCTATGGCGGAGGGGGGCAGAGGCTATGGCGGAGGGGGGCGGGGGCTATGGCGGAGGGGGGTGGAGGCTATGGCGGAGGGGGGCGGAGGTTATGGCGGAGGGGGGCGGGGGCTATGGCGGAGGGGGGTGGGGGCTATGGCGGAGGGGGGCGGAGGCTTATGGCGGAGGGGGGCGGGGTAATTAGGCGGGGAAGGGGAGGGGAACTAGGCGGGGGAGGGGAGGGGGACTAGGCGGAGGGCAGGGCAGAGGCTAGGCGGGGGCGGATGGCGGGCTAAGGCGGGGCGGATGGCGGGCTAAGGTAGAGGGCGGAGGGCGGATGGCGGGCAGGGAGGAGAGCGGGGGTGCGGAAGGGTGCGGGGCAGCGGGGATGGCGGGGGGAAGAGAGAGAAGGAGGGGAGAGAGAGAGAGAGAGAGAGAGAGAGAGAGAGAGAGAGAGAGAGAGAGAGAGAGAGAGAGAGAGAGAGAGAGAGAGAGAGAGAGAGAGATAGAATGAGAGACCGAGAGAGAGAGATAGAATGAGAGACCGAGAGAGAGGGAGGAAAAGAGAGAGAAAGGGGAAAGAGAGAGAAGGAGATAGAGAGAGATAGGTATCAAAACAACCGAGGTAGCAAAGAAAAGATGAAAGCAACGACTGCTCAGAACTCAAATATGTCCATGTAATGGAAAGGAGCACTTGAACACTTCCTGAAGCTTCATCCCGAGGCACCTGAGAGTTTCCGACCTCTACAGTACTTGAAGAAAATGATACTTGGTCATTAGTGCCAAGAACAAAGGACACACAAGTCATTGGTAATAAATGGATGTAGAAGGTAAAGAGGCATGCAGATGGGAGCATCTCTAGGTATAAAGCAAAGTTGGTTGCCAAAGGTTTTGCTCAAACCTATGTGTTGGACTTTGAGGAAACATTCATTCCAATAGCTAAGATGTCCACCATAAGAAGTTTGATTGCAATTTCAGCCTCAAAAGATTGGAAGATGTACCAGTTGGATGTGAAGAATGCTTTCCTAAATGGAGAGCTTGAAGAGGTAGTCTTCATGGAGCATCCCCAAGGCTTTGACGATGAGAGATTTCCACATCATGTATGTAGGCTTAAGAAAGCTGAGTCCCAAGGGCGTGGAACCAAAGACTTGTGAACTACTTGGTAAAATGTGGATACAATCAGAGTCATGGAAACCCATCACTCTTTGTGAAGAAGGAAGGTAGCAAAATTGTTTCATTTGTATATATGTTGATGATTTGATCATTATAGGGGATGATGAAGCCAACATCAAGGACATAAAGAGGAAGCTTGGATGTGAGTTTAAAACGTCTGATTGAGTGATTTTAAGGTACTTCCTTGGGATTGGAGTACTATATAAAGAGGAAGGTATATACTTGATGCAAAGGAAATACATTCTAGACCTTTTGAAGAAGTTTGGCTTGTGTGATTGCAAGCCCATTTCAAATCAAATAGAAGTAAATGTTAAACTAAGTGCTCATGAAGGTGAAGAAGTCAAGGATGTCACCATTTATAGGTCAATAATTGGCTCTCTCTTGTATGCTACTATGACAAGACCAGATATTGCACATGTAGTTGGAGCGTTATCTCAATTTTTGCAGGCACCAAGAGCACCTCATCTTGTTGCAGCCAAAAGGGTACCTAGGTACCTCAAAGGATCAGTGAATGAAGGCCTATATTATCCATTTGATGATGGATTAAATGTACAAGCTTATCGTGATGTTGATTGGGCAGGTTCCAAAGATGACATGAGGAGCACTAGTGGATATGTTATCATGTTAGGGAAGAAAAACATCTCATGGATGTCAAAGAAATAGCAAACAATGGCTCTCTCATCGACCAAAGCTGAGTATTGAGGCTTATCACAAGTCTCCTATGAGCTTATGTAGCTCAAGAGGTTGTTTGTTGATCTTGATTTGTAGGTTAAGCAAGTACCTATTTTTTGTGACAACATAAGTAGCATATGCTTGGCTCAAAATCCGATGTTCCATGCAAGGTCGAAGCATATACTATGTTACCACTTTATTAGAGAGAATATCATGTTAAAGGATGTCAAGGTGGAGCATGTCAATACAAAGGAACAATATGTAGATATGTTTACCAAAGCTTTGGATGGAGTAAAGCGACAACACTTCAAGGCATGCATTGGAATGAAGGACCTAGGCATTGAGACTTGAGGGGGAGTGTTGAAAGTCAAGTCTCAATCATGTAAAAGGATGCGACCATGAATTTTGCAAGTGGACCAATCAAATAGGAGGAGGCAAAGTTGTGGAATCAAGTTAGAAGCTCCACCAAACTCAATCAAATTCAAATCCAATCAATCAGCCACCAAAAAGTGCACCTACACTGATTGGTGGGTGGTTAGCTAGATTGTAGGAAAAGTAAAACTCTATATAAGCACCATCCTGCCTTTGTTTCTTGTGTTGTATGCATTCCACGAGTTTTCCACTTAGTTTATTGAAGTCATAAACTCTAGCAAGCAGCCCCCTTGCTTGCTTACCTCATTTTCCCATGATTTCGCTCCTCTCTATCTAGAGGTCTAATTAGGCTTTTCCAAATCTGATTGCACCAAATTGCAGAGCATAATTGTCTCTCTCATTGTGCTCATTTTCATTTATTTTAAGCTTCATTTGGTCTCTCATATAGTGCCCTGAACTTTTCCAAAGTTTCAAGTTATATTGAGTGAGTTGTGAGAAATTGCCAACTTTGTGTAGGTATATCTCTCCACATAGATAGAGAGTGTTGCAAACAGGTAGCCCGTTTTGCAGAGGATGATTCCCCCAATTGGAGAATTGATTTGGGATTCTTTAAAGATTCTTGGGTAGCTCTAATAGCTTACTATAAATCTGAAGGGTTTCAATTTAAGTCTCTATACAGGTGCAGAGAAAAGTTCATAACAGTGAGCATATATCACTGCTTGTGGACATAGTGGAGGGCAGCCATCTTCCATTGTTGCATTGGGGTGTTATAATCATCCCCCATCACCTTAGGGGGTCCTCTGCAATTCACCATTGTCTCTCTATGTGCTCCCAATTTCGATTCAAAAAGAATTTCCACTTGGCAATCATTGGACTCTCTATCCGTCGATGTTTCTCTTTGTGTGGACTTCAATATGATGGAGGCTCTCTCTGATAGATGGGAACCTCTAGTCTAGAGTCAACTTGAGGAAAGCCAGACTTGTGAGGAGCTATATTGCGTAGAAAATAATCAATAAGTGGGGCCCTCCTTCCCTCTCCCAATGTGTGGACCTAGTTGTTTTTTATCACTACTCAATGCTTTTGACCTTCAAGCCGATCATTGATATCAAGAAAGCACCTTGGTTTCATGCCAATCCAATGACCTTCTCTTTCCCATCAATCCAGTAGGATATTAGTGCTACATGGAGTTAGGCCTTTGCCACCTGCTCCTTGTCGGCCAATTGTTAGAGGATGGTGATCATAAAAGCATAGAAGGGAAAATCTCACTTCATGATGGTATAAGTGTGGATTTGGTGATCCACATCAAATCTTACATAAGCATCAAAGTGGGTATGGTGGTATAGGATGCCATACTTAAAGAGGACGAATGATCAAGTTGAATTTTCAAGTCTTTGAGTGTCCTAAATTGGAAAATTATGAAATTTATTTAGGATTTGTTTTTTATCAATTGAATTTGGGCTAACAAAAATAAAGGGAACATGTCTTTCCCATGTTATACTAAAGTCATATAACCAGAATCAGACACAATAGTCTTGTAGCTGAGAAAGAGAGTAGTGGATTATGTTTAATTTTGAACCATAATGAAAACATCCAAGTCAGATGTTTTTTATCAACCTTAGTAAAGCTTCATTTATCCAAAAGAATATCTAGTGAACTTGAGAAGATTTCTCAAAAGTTTTGGAGTATCAATCCATTTGATAAGTCCATGAACAAGTGTCACATAGAAATGGACTAAGTTAGCAATTTGGTTAGAGGTAGTTTAGTCCACCTAGTTCACATGTTTGTGTTATGGAATTCTAGTCTAAATATAGCAAGAAAATGAATTAGGCAGGGATGTTTAATCTACCCTTGTCATTCTTTCCATGCTTTTCACTAGGATTAGCTTATCAAATGCAAAGTTAGATGGTGTTTTGAATGATTCAGGTAGGGATAACACCATGCATGGATTCCCCTCTTTTGAGAAGGAGTTTTGGATAGGATCTCCTTCTAGTTAAATAGATGAATCATAGAGATGATAACCATGCCCCTCAGTTTGGACCATGGGATTGGGGAAAAAGCTATTATATAGTTATACCTTGAAGCATATTTTTGAGGAAAAAAATGTTCTTCAAGGGGAGGTGTTATAAAGTAGCCTTCACAAGGCTCAAGAAAATGATGAAATTAGATATTTCTAGAGTATTAGATAACTTATAAGCTTAGCATAGTGGTTAAGTTTCAAGAATGGGAAGGAGGATCACTTGGGTTCAAACCTCACATTTCCCTCATTGACTTATAGGTATATATATGGGTGGAATTGGTTGAATAGATACATACATCTCTCTCACATTTCCCTCATTGGGTTCTTTAACATTGGCTATCAAAGCTCAGCTTTTGAAGATCCATGGTGTCTTATTTCTTCTAATCTCGAGAGTTGGGAGAGAATTCTATTGTGAGATATTCTTGGCCTCCTTTACCTACTAAAAAGGTTATTGTTTCTATTTTGGTCCCCATAGGGCGTTGGAATCCTCCCATAGATCTCATCATATGCATCTATAGATGTGTCGAGCAGGCCAACAACCTGATTGAGAAACTTCTTCGGAGTGTAAGCAAGGCAAGAGCAGTCACATGTGTGCTCTTCTCCTTTTCCTCTTGATATGGTTTAGAATAAGAACCTTTGAGGACACTGAGTCACAACAATGGAGAACAAAGACATGTTCTCTATTCCTTTTTACCTAAAGACCATGATATCAAGCAATAAAGTGGGCATTTTACAATATCTAGAAAGCATCACTTGTTCTTGCTTGTAAATATTGACTAGAAGCTTGATCCCATATCCCAAGTAGTCAAGATAGATATGTTAAAATACTTGGTGCCATGAAAACTAGTTGTTCAGCACGATCAAGCATCCCACATCATGATCTTTGACAAGAGATTAGAGTTGAAGGTACAAGTAAGAGTTCAGGAAGCTCCTTCATTACATCTATAACCTCAACAAGCATAGATTATAGCTGATTAAAAGCTACTCAAAAATCAGAGTACATGTGTTGCAAAAATCGGAACATTTTAACAAGGCAATTAAGATCATCCCCTTTGTATAGTTAAGATTGTCATTGAATGCTCGGCCATATTCACAGAATATGAAATAAATTTCACAAAAGCATTCCCAAGAGAAGATTATAATCAACAAAATTATACTAAGAAACATTCACGCATTCATCAGAGAAATGCTCAAGATAAGTCAAGCTTAACACAAAGTGGAAGCAGAACTCGGCATTATATTTCTATTAAAATGATGTTTTACATTTCATGTGTTTTACAAGAGTAATATGAATCTACAATAGAAGCTTATCATAGCTTTCCTCAGGCTCAAGCATAATGGGATCCTCTGGAACATTAGAACACATCTCCTGCCTCTCTTGCTCAAAGATTGGCTCTTCAAGGTCAGCCATGTCCCCCGGTTCATCTGCAAGTGGGGGAACAGGCTCCCTTGAAGCCCGTTGGAAATTCTCCGTGTCTGCAATGTGCTTCCTTCCAACCTCTTGTTCTTCATCTGGGCATTCATTCAGCCCATTGATTCTCATTCTAATGAAGCTCACTTGAGCATCATCCTTCTCCACAGCTATGCAGCGTCTGAACATCTTTAAGGAGCAAGCCAGAGTCGTTCCTGAAACAGCAGAAAACCACTTAGAGGCCAATCAACATTATGACTAATGAAAATTGTTAAAATTGAAATTACCTATGCCCGAAAAAAGGTCTAATACCCAGTCATCATCATTGGAGAATAGTTGAAGCAATCTTATTATGAGCTTTTGTGGCTTCTGATAGGGGTTAACCAATGTCCTGTCCCCAGCTACATGACGAAGTTTCTTGGTAACGGCTGGGAACATGAGCACATTTGAGATCCCATTCTCATTGCAATGCTCCCTGACTCTCCTTTTGCTTACTTCATCATAATAGCCAACTGTGATGCATTCAGTGGAGCTCACAAACCTATGCAAAGGAGTGTGATTGACGTTTGTCTTCACCCTGCCAACAAGAACTATAAGTGACAGAGAGCGTCATTAAAGCCATGGAGATAGAAAGAAGATTACTTACCACATGAGGCACTCCGCAGCATGACATCTTGCCTTCAGAGCAGTTGAAAGAGAGAAAGACTGGTCTCTGCTATGGAAAATTACTATCCTCCAAAGAGGAGACGTAGTCAACTCTGCAAAATCAGTGACCATCTTCCAAATCTGAGGGTGTTTGAAGGGTTCATCGTCATTAATTGATCCCAACATCCTAAATCCATAGGGTATGTCTGCTATGAGAAGGGAGAAATGCTTTCTAGGCACAACAGAACAAATGTTATTTACATCACTACAGAATACATTGATATACAGGCCTAAGGGGGTCTAGGGGATTGGAGAAACATTTCATATCAGGTTCATCATCAAAATCAATCTCCTTGGCTTTCAGTCCAGATTTCTCATGCCTTGCTCTTTGAATGTGAGCCAGGAATGCAGGGGGGCAATCATCTACTAGCTCTGCAGACTTACTTTTCTTTGGTTTCTGCAGAATAAAGTGGAAAGAAAATTAAATGAGCTCTTCAATACAGCAAACGAAACATAAGGAATCAATGCATGGCATCGATTTTGTGTGTGGGTTGATGCCAAGCATTGACTTTGGGATATAAGTCGAAGCCTGGCATCAACTTATGCCCCCAAGTTGATGCCAGGCATCGACTTATGCCCCCAAGTCGATGCCAGGCATCGAGTTCCTACTAAAAGCCTGGCATCGAATTGGTTAGGTGAATCAAGGCATCTAGTCTAATAGCAAACCAAGCATGCTCTCTGAAAGAGAACCTATCCAATCACGAAACAGGATAAAATATTCTGATAAAGTTTTGTAGGATGATGTGGTTGGATAGTCTGCTTGGACCTCTATCCAAGAAAAGCAACCCAGCCTCTTCATCATCACCTCCTAAATCTTCATGTATACTTTATGACTACGGTCACAAAAATGAAAAAGAGACTAGGTTAGACCAGAAACATGGGAGGAGGGAAAACGGATGTGAGAATAACATACATACTTATTGAGCTTAGTCACCATCTCCTCCAGGCTTAACTCCTTGGAGATTACTCTTGACAAAGTTGATATAATCAATGTATCATCCTTGATTCCTTGAAGGGCCCTCCATGGTTTCAGCTTCATGTCCTCAGGAGCCTCTTCAATTGAGAGGTGAGCTTTCCTTCCCTTTCCCTTCAGATCAACCTATGGGTCTGGCCTCGACTTCCGTTGCTTCTGGCCCTTGACCTCCTTGTTCTCCCACATTGTGAAAATTTTATCCTGCAGATCCCAGATCTCACCTGTTATGAATGCCAGTTGAAACCATGGATCATATTTTCTCAAAGCATCAGACTTTCGATTCTCATCTAGTGCAATTCCAATCTCAATAAGGCATTGCTTTCGTAGATTGGGATGTATTCTTCCAGCTTCCTTCACGAGACAATCTTCATATTCATGGTGGAAGAACCAAATTCTCTCTATGGAGGACATTTTTTGCCTGTAGTCATTGTCATTGTTGTGATCCCAAGCAAGAAGCTTGGCTTCCTCGATTGTAAGACCAACATATATCTTGCACTCTGCATACCTTAAGAAGAATGTGGTGGGATGCTCCTTCACTAGCTGTCTGCGGGCCTTTGCAGAGTGTGAACCACCAATCACATAATATGTATAATCCTCAAACACACCCTCATTGAACTCCTCCACAGAGCTGCACTCCTCCGAATCCACCATGACAAGGAAAGGCACAACAGTAGCATGAGGATTTATTTTCATTTTCTTCTTAAGATTCTGCACGTGCAAATTGTGTGGCTCCCTGATCTCAAGGGGCCTCCTCCCTGTGACAGGATCTATTGGTGGCTTCATCTTGTTCTGCTCAGTACCAAGAACACCCGAGGCAAGGTCTCCACCAGGTGCAACTATTATATCCTCAAAGGCAACTCTTCTTTTTCTTCAGAAACTTTTTCTGCATGCACTGCTTACCCCTTGCCTTTACAGGTGTTGTCATCTTCTGTTGTGTTGGCATGATGTTGCCCTGGATCCATGGCATCAAGTCCTTGATAAGATTATCTGAGTCCCTGCATATCTCTGCAAGCCTCTCTGGAACACAGCACTCTGGGCACAAGAAATCCATCTTGCATATAACATTTCTTAAACCTTTCGATGTCTCTACCAGGACAAGGAGGTTATCAGAATCCTCATCTTCATAATCCAGTTTGAACACAAGGCCATACTGAAAACCCTGTGTTGTCGTGATCTTTCCTCTCCCATACACCCCTACGAACACAAGTAGGACTGCATTCTTTTCTTCCACATACTGAAGGCACCACTCCAAGTTTGTCATGTCCCGGAGTGGACGATCTGTCCTTAAGACCTCTTCGTCCCTCGACCTTTCCTTCCTAGTTGCATCATCCTTAGGAATTTTGATGCTACTCTGTCCACCAGAGGACATTCCAACTGGATTGCTGGCCTTCTCAGAGGATAAGAATGCAATGTTTTTCTTTGGTTTTGCTTGGTGACCAATGCCTTTGTCACGTTGCTGATCCACAGAGCTCATTGTCACTTTCAGCTTCTTGAAGGGCCTCTCACTTTTGGACTCAGCATCCCTGAAAGGGCTTGGAAATATGAGCTCATACGTTAATGTGTTTTTCGAGGGTCCAAGTTGGTGCCAGGCATCGACTTTTAGGTGCAAGTTGATGCCAGGCATCGACTTTGTGTGCAAGTCGATGCCAGGCATCGACTTGAGGGTGCAAATCGATGTCAAGCATCGACTTGAGGGTGTAAGTCAATGCCTGGCATCGACTTACACCCTCAAGTCGATGCCTGGCATCGACTTGGACCCTCAAGTCGATGCCTGGCATCGACTTGCACCCTCAAGTCGATGTCGGGCATCGACTTGCACACAAAGTCAATGCCTAGCATCGACTTGCACCTAAAAGCCGATGCCTGGCATCCACTTTGCATCCTAAAGTCGATGCCTGGCATCGACTTTCAAGCCACATTGGATGTCAGGTATCGACCTTCCAGGTCGATACCAGGCATCGACTTGAGGATGCAATTCGATGCCAGGCATCGAATTTAAGTGAAAGTCGATGCCTGGCATGGACTTGAGGCTGCAAGTCGATGCCAGGCATCGAGTTGGACCCCAAAGTCAATGCGCGGCATCGACTTGAGGCTGCAAGTCGATGCCAGGCATCGAGTTGGACCCCAAAGTCGATGTGCGGCATCGACTTGCACCTAAAAGTTGATGCCTGGCATCGACTTACACCATTAAGTCGATGCCTGGCATCGACTTACACCATTAAGTCGATTCCTGGCATCGACTTACACCATTAAGTCGATGCCTGGCATCGACTTACACCATTAGGTCGATGCCTAGCATCGAGTTGTACCCTCATTGGATCTATATTTTATGAGCTAAGAAAAATAAAAACCTAGAAAGCATACTATTTACTCAAACATACAAAAGGAATCTTTTAGGAATCTTTTTTTGTGGTATGATTTTGTCTACCTCTTGGTACTCTTGCCAACATTCTTCTTCTCCATGAGAGTTGCGTTGCTGGTTTGCTGAGCTCTGTGCTCCATGGCTATCTGTGCTCTGTTGCTCTCTCTTGCTCGTGGATTTTGAAAATGAGAATGATCTCCTCCTCTGCTATTTATAGGCAATTGGGTAACTTGAACAAGAGACTAACTGGATCTAACTGAATGAATCCAGTTGCTAACTATATCTGTCAACTTATCTAACCAGGAAATACCACTCACACAAATAGGCTGTTTCACCTCGACTTTAGTGAAATATTTATAGAACCTTGCAACTATTTATATACATTTGCATGTAATTTACACTTCAATGGCAAGAGTATGGTATGTACATGAGGAAGTCTAATCTCATGTATAAGTTGTTTCTTAGAATCTCTTGCTTGGGAAAAATCAAGTCTAAGTTGTGTTGAATATGGGAGATTAATGACAGCTTTATAGTGTTATCCTTCTCACTTCAGTTCATATTCACATTTATCTTGTAACACATTGTTGAAAAGGAAAATCAATGTATGAATAAACGTTCAACAAAGAACTTTGGGGTTCAAACGTCACTCATAACACTGAGTCACAACAAAGGAGAACAAAGACATGTTCTCTTTTCCTTTTTACCTAAAGACCATTATATCAAGCAATAAAGTGAGCATTTTACAATATCTAGAAAGCATCACTTGTTCTTGCTTGTAAATATTGTCACGAGAACCTTGATCTCATATCCCAAGTAGTCAAGATAGATATAATAAAATTCTTGTTGCCATGAAAACTAGTTGTTCAGCCGATCAAGAATCCCACATCATGATCTTTGACAATAGATTAGTGTTGAAGGTAGAAGTAAGAGTTCGGGAAGCTCCTTCCTTACATCCATAACCTCAACAAGCACAGATTATAGCTGATTAAAAGTTACTCGAAAATTAGAGTACATGTGTTGCAAAAATCGGAACATTTTAACAAGGCAATTAAGATCATCCCCTTTGTATGGTTAAGATCCTCATTGAATGCATGGCCATATTCATAGAATATGAAATACATTTCACAAAAGCATTCCCAAGAGAAGATAATAATCAACAAAATTATACTAAGAAACATTCACACATGATCAGAGAAATGCTCAAGATAAATCAAGTTGAACACAAAGTGGAAGCAGAACTCGACATTATATTTATATTAAAATGATGTTTTACATTTCCTGTGTAAGTACAAGAGTAATATGAATCTACAATAGAAGCTGATCATAGCTTTCCTCAGGCTCAAGGATATTGGGATCCTCTGGAACATTAGAACACATATCCTGCCTCTCTTGCTACAAGATTGGCTCTTCAAGGTCAGCCATGTCCCCCGGTTCATCTGCAAGTGGGGGAACAGGCTCCCTTGAAGCCGGTTGGAATCTCTCCGTGTCTGCAATGTGCTTCCTTCCAATCTCTTGGTCTTCATCTGGGCATTCATTCAGCCCATTGATTCTCATTCTAATAAAGCTCACTTGAGCATCATCCTTCTCCACAGCTATGCAGTGCCTGAACATCTTTAAGGAGCAAGCCAGAGTCGTTCCTGAAACAGCAGAAAACCACTTAGAGGCGTCAATCAACCATGACTAATGAAAATTGTGAAAATTGAAATTACCTGTGCTCGAAAAAAGGTCTAGGACCCAGTCATCATCATTGGAGAATAGCTGAAGCAATCTCATTATGAGTTTTTGTGGCTTCTGATAGGGGTTAACCAATGTCATGTCCCCAGCTCCATGACAAAGTTTCTTGGTAACGGCTGGGAACATGAGCACATTTGAGATCCCAGTCTCATTGCAATGCTCCCTGACTCTGCTTTTGCTTACTTCATCATAATAGCCAACTGTAATGCATTCAGTGGAGCTCACAAACCTATGCAAAGGAGTGTGATTTACGTTTGTCTTCACCCTGCAAACAAGAACTATGAGTCAGAGAGAGCATCATTAAGGCCACGGAGATAGAAAGAAGATTACTTACCACGTGAGGCACTCCACAGCATGACATCTTGCCTTTAGAGCAGTTGAAACAGAGAAGGACTGGTCTCTGCTATGGAAAATTACTATCCTCCAAAGAGGAGACATAGTCAACTCTGCAAAATCAGTGACCATCTTCCGAATCTGAGGGTGTTTGAAGGGTTCATCATCATTAACTGATCCCAACATCCTAAATCCATAGGGTATGTCCGCTATGATAAGGGAGAAATGTTTTCTAGGCACAACAGAACAAATATTATTTACATCACTACAGAATACATTGTAATATACAGGCCTAAGGGGGTCTAGGGGATTGGAGAAACATTTCAGATCAGGTTCATCATCAAAATCCATCTCCTTGGCTTTCAGCCTAGATTTCTCATGCCTTGCTCTTTGAATGTGAGCCAGGAATGCAGGGGGGCAATCATCTAGTAGCTCCGCAGACTTACTTTTCTTTGGTTTCTGCAGAAAAAAGTGGAAAGATAACTAAATGAGCTCTTCAATACAGCAAACAGAACATAAGGAAGCGATGCATGGCATCGATTTCATGTGGGGGTAGATGCCAGGCATCGACTTTCTACTGAAACTCGATGCCTGGCATCGACCTATGCCACGAGGTCGATGCCAGGCATCGACTTATGCTGTAGGTCGATGCCGGGCATGGACTTATGCCCCCAAGTCGATGCCAGGCATCGACTTTTGGCTGCAGGTCGATGCCAGGCATCGACTTTAGCCGTAAGTCGATGCCAGGCATCGAATTCGTACTAAAAGCCTGGCATTAAATTGGTTTGGTGAATCAAGGCATCTAACCTAATGGCAAACCAGGCACAACCTCAGAAAGAGAACCTACCCAATCACGGAAAAGGATGAAATATTCTGATAAAGCTTTGTAGGATGATGTGGTTGGATAGTCTGCTTGGACCTCTGTCCAAGAGAAGCAACCCAGCCTCTTCATCATGACCTCCTGAATCTTCATGTAAACTTTATGACTACAGTTACAGAAATTAAAAAGAGACTAGGTTAGACCAGAAACATGGGAGGAGGGAAAAAGGATCTAAGAATAACATACATACTTATTGAGCTCTGTCACCATCTCCTCCAGGCTTAAGTCCTTGGAGATTACCCTTGACAAAGTTAATATGATCAATGTATCATCCTTGATTCCTTGAAGGGCCCTCCATGGTGTCAGCTTCATGTCCTCAGGAGCCTCTTCAATTGAGAGGTGAGCTTTCCTTCCCTTTCCCTTCAGATCAACCTGTGGGTCTGGCCTCGACTTTCGTTGCTTCTGGCCCTTGAACTCCTTGTTCTCCCACATTGTGAAAATTTTATCCTGTAGATCCCAGATCTCACCTGATCTGAATGCCAGTTGAAACCATGGATCATATTTCCTCAAGGCATCAGGCTTTCTATTCTCATCCAGTGCGATTCCAACCTCAATAAGGCATTGCTTTCGTAGATTGGGATGTATTCTTCCAGCTTCCTTAACAAGACAATCTTCATATTCATGGTGGAAGAACCGAATTCTCTCTATGGAGGACATTTTTTGCCTGTAGTCATTGTCATTGTTGTGATCCCAAGCAAGAAGCTTGGCTTCCTTAGTTGTAAGACCAGCATATATCTTACACTCTGCATACCTAAAGAAAGATGTGGTAGGGTGCTCCTTCACTAGCTGTCTACGGGCCTCTGCAGAGTGTGAACCTCCAATCACATAATAAGTATACTCCTCAAATAAACCCTCATTGAGCTCGTCCACAGAGCTGCACTCATTCGGATCCACCATGACAAGGAATGGCACAACAGTAGCATGAGGATTTATTTTCATTTTCTTCTTAAGATTCTGCACATGCAAATTGTGTGGCTCCCTGATCTCAAGGGGCATCCTCCCTGTGACTGGATCTATTGGTGGCCTGTGGATGATATTGATTGGCGTGGAACAACTGCCCCTTCTTCACAACTTTTCTTTTAGCTATGTCCTCCCTCATCTTGTTCTGCTCAGTACCAAGAACACCCGAGGCAAGCTCTCCACCAAGTGCAACAATTATATCCTCAGAGCTAGAGCTTGAGTCAGAAGACTCCTCTTCTGAAATTCTCTTCTTTTTCTTTTGAAGCTTTTTCTGCACGCTCTGCTTACCCCTTGCCTTTACAGGGGTTGTCATCTTCTGTTGTGTTGGCATGATGTTGCCCTGGATCCATCGCATCAAGTCCTTGATAAGATTGACTGAGTCCCTGCATATCTCAGCTAGACGATCTGGAACATAGCACTCTGGGCACAAGAAATCCATCTTGCATATAACATTTCTCAAACCTTTCGATGTCTCTACCAAGAAAAGGAGGTTGTCAGAATCCTCATTCATAATCTAGTTTGTACACAAGGCCATACTGAAAACCTTGTGTTGTCGTGATCTTTCCTCTCCAACATGCCCCTGCGAACACAAGAAGGACTGCATTCTTCTCTTCAACATACTGAAGGCACCACTCCAGATTTGTCATGTCCCGCAGTGGACGATCTGTCCTTAAGACCTCAGCGTCCCTCGACCTATCCTTCATAGTTGTATCATCCTCAAGAATTTTGATGCTACTCTGTCCACCTGAGGATATTCCTAGCGGGTTGCTGGCCTTCTCAGAGGATAAGGATACAATAAGTTTCTTTGGTTTCGCTTGGTGACCAATGCCTTTGTCACGTTGCTGATCACCAGAGCCCATGGTGACTCTCAGTTTCTTGAAGGGCCTCTCACTCTTGGACTCCGCATCCCTGAAGGCCCTTGGAATAATCAGCTCATACGTAAATGTGAATTTCAAAGGCCCAAGTCGATGCCAGGCATCGACTTTTAGGTTCAAGTGGATGCCAGGCATCGACTTTTAAGTGCAAGTCGATGCCAGGCATCGACTTTGTGTGCAAGTCGATGCCGGGCATCGACTTGCACTTAAAAGTCGATGCCTGGCATCGACATGAACCTAAAAGTCGATGCCTAGCATCGACTTCCACCCAAAAGTCGATGCCTGGCATCGACTTTGCACCCTAAAGTCGATGCCTGGCATCGACTTTAAGCCAAACTTCGATGCCAGGCAAGTCGATGCCTTGCATCGACTTGAGGCTGCAAGTCGATGCCAGGCATCGACTTGGAGCCTCAAGTCGATGCCTGGCATCGATTTGAAGCCTCAAGTCGATGCCTGGCATCGATTTGCACCTACAAGTCGATGCCTGGCATCGACTTGCACACAAAGTCGATGCCTGGCATCGACTTTCAGGTGCAAGTCGATGCCAGACATCGACCTGAGGCCTCAAGTCGATGCCTGGCATCGACTTGCAGCCTCAAGTCGATGCCTGGCATCGACTTACACCTAAAAGTCGATGCCAGGCATCAAGCTGTACCCTCATTGGATCTGTATTTTTAGAGCTGAGAAAAATAAAAACCTAGAAAGCAGACTCTTTACACAAACATACAAAGGGAACCTTTTAGGAATCTTTTTTTATGGTATGATTTTGTCTACCTCTTGGTACTTTTGCCAACATTCTTCTTCTCCATCATAGTTGCCTTGCTTGTATGCTGAGCTCTGTGCTCCATAGCTGTCTGTGCTCTGTTGCTCTCTGTTGCTCGTGGATTTTGAAAATGAGAATGATCTCCTCCTCTGCTATTTATAGGCAATTGGGTGCATTGGTATTACACTAAAAGTAGTAATGCATTCACAGGTAAATATAACTTAGAAATGGTGTGTGATACTAAACGAACAGGTTCAAAAAAGAAAAAGAATATTCGAAGCACATCCACTCTTAAAATGGATGATGTAGATATTCTTGTTTATGATTTTTCCTTGACAAAAACAGGTCACTTGAGGAAAGCAACCATCAACAGGATAAAACAAAAGCTTCCAGATGTATGTGGTACAGGAAATCATAGGCAAACAAGAAGAGTTGTGCATGATCCTGCAGAATTTGGTTTGTACGTGGATGAAGACAGAGCTCTTGTGGATATAGAAGAAGAAGAAGAGAGCTCTCAGCAGTATGAGACTGAATCAAGTGCATCAGATGATGAGGGTGTAGACATAGATCGACAAAGTTGTGAGATGCATTGAAGCTCTCAGACATTTTTAGTGCTTTTGTAAATGCCTCGAAGTAGTTTGGTTAATGAAACCATGTTTTGTAGCAATTTTGACTAACAATCAGATATCCACCCATTAAAAATATGTCTAAAATGTTATTTTTGTATAAGAACTATTCAGTTCTACATTCTTTATATAGATTTTAGACATGTCAATGTCCTATCATATAGATTTTGGACATGTCAATGTGTTATCATATACATTTTGGGACATGTCAATGCCTTATATAGTGAAATTTTGACTACATTTTGAGCTCTTTTTTTATGAGAAAATGACAAAAAATGTCAAAAATCACATGTTTTCACCTCATTTTTGTAATATATGTATACTGGTATAAAGGAATCTCAAACATAAGCTGCCATTTGCTTGATTTTTGACGAGAGTGTTCTCTTTTTATGTCATAGTTCTCGTTTGTTACGACTCGCTCTTTCATTGTCTTTGCAGAAAAGAGAAAATCAAATGAAGTTATTCATAGCATCCAACGTTCAGGAAAATCATAGATTCAAAATTCATTTGAAAATCTTTCGTAAATTCAAAAATCATTTGAAAATCGGAGCTTTTACACATAATTCTTACATATACTTTTCCGTGTACCTCTTTTTTACATAATTCTTTCTGAATATACTTTCATATACCTCTTTGAGATCTATCCAAGACCACAATAAAACGTAATCCTTGAAATCTTAACCAAAGGTAAAATTTCTTCTTGTAAAGTCTTCAATGGCACTACTCCAAAAAATTTCAATATCTAATCCAATTTGAACTCAACTTGGATATATTTTGATTCACTCATAATGCTAAGACTTAATGACTCATATCTAGTTAGAAATCATTTGTGTATCTCATCTTTCAAAAGTGAATCAAATCTTTGGTTCCCTTATTAGTGTATATCTGAGTAATCAAGTACTTTAATTTTAGGCTTTAATGTAATTTGATGTTTAATGCACTTTAATGTACTTTAATGAGCTTTTGATTTCATATCTACTTGATGTGACATTTGATGTGACATCTTCACTTGATCTCGGATTTGTACTTATTTAAAAAGGTCATTCATCTTCAGTCTTCTTTGAACTGAGTGAAGATGAGCTCAATCTTTTTAGTGGATGCTTGGGCATCAGCTTCCTCTGCTCATATTGATACAGTTTCAAATTCATTGTTCTCAGTTGACCCTTTCCACATAAGGGATGATCCCTATGGTTTAGAACATGCTGATGATTCTATGTTTTCTGTTGAGTCATTTAAGTTATCCAATTCACAGTGCAATGTTGCTCAACCAAATGCACCTCTTGATCTCCCATCTGATCCAACCATTGATCTCCCTTCTAACTCAAGTGCATGTGGAGCAACGGAAAAGCAAAGCAAGCTCAATCTACGTTTTAAAAGAAGGCCTCGTGAAGTAAGTCAAAAAAGATTTAAATTTCTTACTTCAGATAGACAAATTGCATTGGATATTGTGAAGCATTGTTGTGGTTTGAAATGTTTGTACAATTTAGGAATGAAGAAACTAAATCACCTAAGAGAGAAATTCCTCCATTTAGATAGTGAAAGGCAAGATATATATACCTTGTTTCTCGCATGCAAATGATTGAGGATAACATGTCAGTAACACGTGTTGCTTTTGAATATTTCTTTAGTCAAAGGATGCGACGTTGTAGGGCTGCATTTAAAATTGCAATGGGTGTGGGAAATTTTAGAATACATAGGGTTCAACAGGGGCTTATGAATGGGGATCTCATTTTGGATACGTTCCATGTTGGGACCAAAGGATCTGTCGGACGTCATGCAATGAATTGGATGATGAACTATTTTAGCTTGCATTGTGAGGTTATGCCTACAACTCGAAGGTTGCACTTGTCAGATAACTATACTCGTCGAGAGGTATTTCAAATATATAGAGAAGACATGGAAAATAGAAATGAGAAGTATGTGTTGTATCGTCACTTTACTCGATTATGGAAGGAAGAGTTTAACAATGTGCCTATTCCTCGTAAAGTTAGAATGGGTGAATGTTGAGTTTGCGCCACTTTGAAAAACATGGCAAAGGGGGCTACAACACCAAAGGAAAAGGATAATTTTAAAAGCCTTCTTAACAACCATCGTGAGAGTCAAGCTTTAGAGAGAAAGAAAGCAATTCATCATCGAAGTAAAGCACTCAGAAATCCATAGCGTTATATGTGTTTGTTGATCGATGGTATGGATAAAAAAAAACTTGTTTGCCACATTTTTATCGCATCCCTAAGGACATTGGAGATGAAGTCCTTGTGCAAATGCATTTGGTTGGTGCTTTGGTATACAATGGAACTGTAATGTCCAAGGTTTTCTTCACATATCCGAATGTGCATAATGATCCAAACCTTACAGTTACTGTCGTTCATCGTGTTTTGCAATCATGGAAGGGTCTTTTGCCACCAACTCTATATTTGCAACTTGATAATATTGCAAGAGAGAATAAAAATTCTATAGTCTTTGGATATTTAAGCATGCTTGTTGAAAAACAGGTATTTCAGAAGGTTAAGGTAAATTTTCTTCTGGTTGGCCACACTCATGATCACATTGATCAAATGTTTAGTACTTTCTCTAAGAAGTTGGCACGTAACAATGCTTCTACTCTTCCGATTTTATCTGAGCTGATTTCAGAAGCATATACTCCAAAACCAGAAGTTCAACACCTCACACAGATTTATGACTTTAAGCACTTTTGCTCAATGGGCCTTGATAACAGTGCTAAGGTTTTGGCTCCATTGCACAATATTAGTTTCAACCATGTATTCTTGATGAGGAGGGTTGATGAAATAACCCTTTTATTTGCAAAGCAGTATTCATCTTCTCTTGGGTGGGAGCCTAAAGAGGGATGCAGATTCTTATTGCAGGTGCCTAATTTGTCTACTGTAACAGTGTATGGTGCAGAACAATCACCATATGAAGATAAAAACAATACAGAAAGATGTGGAAATGTGGTTGATCAAAGTAAATGCTGGATGCATGCACTCATTGAAAAGAAGAGACATATTGAGCGTGCAAAAAAATATGCTGGAGATCAAGATGTATCTTGGTGGGAGGACTTTTTCAATCATCAAGAAGAGATTATATAGTATACAATTGCAGGTCACTGGCCAGTTGATGTTCCATTCACATGGGATTTTTGTACACAAAGATCCATGAATGTGGCCCAAGCATGTAATGCAGATGCACTTCAAAGTTTTATACATCCACCAAAAAGAAATATTTATGTAGGCCCAAGGATGACAAAACAGGCAGAAGCAAGATGGCAAGGAAATTTAATAGAGATAAATGTTGGAACACTTATTGCAGTTCTTGCTGATGGTGATGAGGCTACCAGACCATTTTGGATTGCAAAGGTTTTAGAGATAACTAAAGATATTGATCAGAGAAGAATAGAGGCTTTGATGGTGCATTGGTATTACACTAAAAGTAGTAATGCATTCACAGGTAAATATAACTTAGAAATGGTGTGTGATACTAAACGAACAGGTTCAAAAAAGAAAAAGAATATTCGAAGCACATCCACTCTTAAAATGGATGATGTAGATATTCTTGTTTATGATTTTTCCTTGACAAAAACAGGTCACTTGAGGAAAGCAACCATCAACAGGATAAAACAAAAGCTTCCAGAGGTATGTGGTACAGGAAATCATAGGCAAACAAGAAGAGTTGTGCATGATCCTGCAGAATTTGGTATGTACGTGGATGAAGACAAAGCTCTTGTGGATATAGAAGAAGAAGAAGAGAGCTCTCAACAGTATGAGACTGAATCAAGTGCATCAGATGATGAGGGTGTAGACATAGATCGACAAAGTTGTGAAATGCATTGAAGCTCTCAGACATTTTTAGTGCTTTTGTAAATGCCTCGAAGTAGTTTGGTTAATGAGACCATGTTTTGTAGCAATTTTGACTAACAATCAGATATCCACCCATTAAAAATATGTCTAAAATGTTATTTTTGTATAAGAACTATTCAGTTCTACATTCTTTATATAGATTTTAGACATGTCAATGTCCTATCATATAGATTTTGGACATGTCAATGTCTTATCATATACATTTTGGGACATGTCAATGCCTTATATAGTGAAATTTTGACTACATTTTGAGCTCTTTTTTTATGAGAAAATGACAAAAAATGTCAAAAATCACATGTTTTCACCTAATTTTTGTAATATATGTATACTGGTATAAAGGAATCTCAAAGATAAGCTGCCATTTGCTTGATTTTTGACGAGAGTGTTCTCTTTTTATGACATAGTTCTCGTTTGTTACGACTCGCTGTTTCATTGTCTTTGCAGAAAAGAGAAAATCAAATGAAGTTATTCATAGCATCCAACGTTCAGGAAAATCATAGATTCAAAATTCATTTGAAAATCTTTCGTAAATTCAAAAATCATTTGAAAATCGGAGCTTTTACACATAATTCTTACATATACTTTTCCGTGTACCTCTTTTTTACATAATTCTTTCTGAATATACTTTCATATACCTCTTTGAGATCTATCCAAGACCACAATAAAATGTAATCCTTGAAATCTTAACCAAAGGTAAAATTTCTTCTTGTAAAGTCTTCAATGGCACTACTCCAAAAAATTTCAATATCTAATCCAATTTGAACTCAACTTGGATATATTTTGATTCACTCATAATGCTAAGACTCAATGACTCATATCTAGTTAGAAATCAACTGTGTATCTCATCTTTCAAAAGTGAATCAAATATTTGGTTCCCTTATTAGTGTATATCTGAGTAATTAAGTACTTTAATTTTAGGCTTTAATGTAATTTGATGTTTAATGCACTTTAATGTACTTTAATGAACTTTTGATTTCATATCTACTTGATGTGACATTTGATGTGACATCTTCACTTGATCTCGGATTTGTACTTATTTAAAAAGGTCATTCATCTTCAGTCTTCTTTGAACTGAGTGAAGATGAGCTCAATCTTTTTAGTGGATGCTTGGGCATCAGCTTCCTCTGCTCATATTGATACAGTTTCAAATTCATTGTTCTCAGTTGACCCTTTCCACATAAGGGATGATCCCTATGGTTTAGAACATGCTGATGATTCTATGTTTTCTGTTGAGTCATTTAAGTTATCCAATTCACAGTGCAATGTTGCTCAACCAAATGCACCTCTTGATCTCCCATCTGATCCAACCATTGATCTCCCTTCTAACTCAAGTGCATGTGGAGCAACGGAAAAGCAAAGCAAGCTCAATCTACGTTTTAAAAGAAGGCCTCGTGAAGTAAGTCAAAAAAGATTTAAATTCTTACTTCAGATAGACAAATTGCATTGGATATTGTGAAGCATTGTTGTGGTTTGAAATGTTTGTACAATTTAGGAATGAAGAAACTAAATCACCTAAGAGAGAAATTCCTCCATTTAGATAGTGAAAGGCAAGATATATATACCTTGTTTCTCGCATGCAAATGATTGAGGATAACATGTCAGTAACACGTGTTGCTTTTGAATATTTTTTTAGTCAAAGGATGCGACATTGTAGGGATGCATTTAAAATTGCAATGGGTGTGGGAAATTTTAGAATACATAGGGTTCAACAGGGGCTTATGAATGGGGATCTCATTTTGGATACGTTCCATGTTGGGACCAAAGGATCTGTCGGACGTCATGCAATGAATTGGATGATGAACTATTTTAGCTTGCATTGTGAGGTTATGCCTACAACTGGAAGGTTGCACTTGTCAGATAACTATACTCGTCGAGAGGTATTTCAAATATATAGAGAAGACATGGAAAATAGAAATGAGAAGTATGTGTTGTATCGTCACTTTACTCGATTATGGAAGGAAGAGTTTAACAATGTGCCTATTCCTCATAAAGTTAGAATGGGTGAATGTTGAGTTTGCGCCACTTTGAAAAACATGGCAAAGGGGGCTACAACACCAAAGGAAAAGGATAATTTTAAAAGCCTTCTTAACAACCATCGTGAGAGTCAAGCTTTAGAGAGAAAGAAAGCAATTCATCATCGAAGTAAAGCACTCAGAAATCCATAGCGTTATATGCGTTTGTTGATCGATGGTATGGATCAAAAAAAAACTTGTTTGCCACATTTTTATCGCATCCCTAAGGACATTGGAGATGAAGTCCTTGTGCAAATGCATTTGGTTGGTGCTTTGGTATACAATGGAACTGTAATGTCCAAGGTTTTCTTCACATATCCGAATGTGCATAATGATCCAAACCTTACAGTTACTGTCATTCATCGTGTTTTGCAATCATGGAAGGGTCTTTTGCCACCAACTCTATATTTGCAACTTGATAATATTGCAAGAGAGAATAAAAATTCTATAGTCTTTGGATATTTAAGCATGCTTGTTGAAAAACAGGTATTTCAGAAGGTTAAGGTAAATTTTCTTCTGGTTGGCCACACTCATGATCACATTGATCAAATGTTCAGTACTTTCTCTAAGAAGTTGGCACGTAACAATGCTTTTACTCTTCCAATTTTATCTGAGCTGATTTTAGAAGCATATACTCCAAAACTAGAAGTTCAACACCTCACACAAATTTATAACTTTAAGCACTTTTGCTCAATGGGCCTTGATAATAGTGCTAAGGTTTTGGCTTCATTGCACAATATTAGTTTCAACCATGTATTCTTGATGAGGAGTGTTGATGAAATAACCCTTTTATTTGCAAAGCAGTATTCATCTTCTCCTGGGTGGGAGCCTAAAGAGGGATGCAGATTCTTATTGCAGGTGCCTAATTTTTCTACAGTGTATGGTGCAGAACAATCACCATATGAAGATAAAAACAATATAGAAAGATGTGGAAATGTGGTTGATCAAAGTAAAAGCTGGATGCATGCACTCACTGAAAAGAAGAGACATATTGAGCGTGCAAAAAAATATGTTGGAGATCAAGATGTATCTTGGTGGGAGGACTTTTTCAATCATCAAGAAGACATTATACAGTATACAATTGCAGGTCATTGGCCAGTTGATGTTCCATTCACATGGGATTTTTGTACACAAAGATCCGTGAATGTGGCCCAAGCATGTAATGCAGATGCACTTCAAAGTTTTATACATCCACCAGAAAGAAATATTTATGTAGGCCCAAGGATGACAAAATAGGCAGAAGCAAGATGGCAAGGAAATTTAATAGAGATAAATGTTGGAACACTTATTGCAGTAGTTGCTGATGGTGATGAGGCTACCAGACCATTTTGGATTGCAAAGGTTTTAGAGATAACTAAAGATATTGATCAGAGATGAATAGAGGCTTTGATGGTGTATTGGTGTTAAACTAAAAGTAATAATGCATTCACAAGTAAATATAACTTAGAAATGGTGTGTGATACTAAAAAAACAGGTTCAAAAAAGAAAAAGAATATTCGAAGCACATCCACTCTTAAAATGGATGATGCAGATATTCTTGTTTATGATTTTTCCTTGACAAAAATAGGTCACTTGAGGAAAGCAACCATCAATATGATAAAACAAAAGCTTCCAGATGTATGTGGTACAGGAAATCATAGGCAAACAAGAAGATTTGTGCATGATCCTACAGAATTTGGTATGTACATGGATGAAGATAGAGCTCTTGTGGATATAGAAGAAGAAGAAGAGAGCTCTCAACAGTATGAGACTGAATCAAGTGCATCAGATGATGAGGGTGTAGACATAGATCGAGATAGTTGTGAGTTGCATTGAAACTCTCTAACATTTTCAGTGCTTATGTAAATGCCTCGAAGTAGTTTGGTTAATGAAACCATGTTTTGTAGCAATTTCACTTCATTTTTGTAATATATGTATACTCGTATAAAGGAATCTCAAACATAAGCTGCCATTTGCTTGATTTTTGAAGAGAGTGTTCTCTTTTTATGACATAGTTCTCGTTTGTTACGACTCGCTGTTTGAGCTCTATGTAGATTTGCCTCTCTTGAAAAGTTTTTATATGGGATTATGTGGGTTGTGCAAGTGTATAGAACCTCTACCATCTACTCATGCATGCTATAGTGCCTAATGAGCACTTTATAGGAGCACGATGGTCTAGAAATTGGAAATTTGATTATCCTGCCTTCATGAGAAGGACTCTTGGCTTTGAACTCGAATATAAAAGCATTATCTCTACTTAATATACCAAAATTTTGAGGCTCATCTACCATATTGGAGATATATGGTTCCCCCTTATTTACCCTCTCTTCACCCTCACTCTCTGTAGCCCAAAGTGCCTCATTGTTAGAAGCAAGAGAGGAGGCAGAGAAGAGAATTCTCCCTCTCACATTCTTGAGCATTTGTTCTAATCACTTGACCCATGCTTACTTAGCCTATGACAAGCATGTAATGAATATTTTCTTGAGAAAAGAAAGGATGAAGTCTTCATAAACAAGAAATTACAAGGTGAGACCATAAAGTTTAAAGATGGATCCTCTCAAGAATCAAGGGAAGATGACGCTTATTATTGAGCTAAGCTTTTTTTTTTATGTTTGATTTTTTTGCCTTAGTTTTCATTTTCTTTTCATACATTCATAATTGACGCTTAGCATAATACTCAAATATAGATATGTTGCAAATGCACATGCAAAGATAAGGTATTTGAAGCCTTGTATAGGCAATATACATATTTTGAACAAGAAATTGGGCAATTGAAAGGACTAGAGGTATGTGCATTTTCGTCTTACCAAAAGGGTAATTTAAATGCACAAATTCAAGTTCAAAGTTTTCTTTTAATTAGAATCATTTTTAGATGCACAAGAGTATTTTCATGAACATGAAGATGCACGAAAGAGAGCAAATATTTGTGCACAAGGAGCACAAAGCATGGTGTATGAATGCTAGGCACAATACAAAAAATTGATTGTTTGGAGCATTAATGCCACCCATGCATTTGCATGTAAGTACATGCATGAACATGAATAGGATTCCGTTCTTATTTTCTTACATGATGGAAATAATGAAGTGAACATGTTCGTGAATAGATAGTTCATCATTGAATGGAAGCGAAACATTTGGGAAGAAGCAAAGATGAGATATTTACAAAATCATTTGAGCTAGATTTTGAAAACTATATACTTAGCAATACCTTCCCAACATCATACTAAGGTATCAAAGATATAATGTCTTGCTTACTAAGGTATCAAAGATATATAATGTCTTGCTTATTAAGTTAGGAAGTATCATTTCAAGATCTTCCCTTACCATATAGATGGTAATGCAGCAATGTATACATGAAACTGTTAGCACGAATTAGAAAAAATTTTTGGGACAAAAGCTTTTTTATTATGACATGTTCCCAATTTCATATGTGCATTAATATAGACAACATGTAAGTTACATGATAACTCTAAGTATAAGACATACTTAGAAGAGATTAATTGAAAAGGTTCTCAAGCATCCAATAGTTATAAAGTTAGTGGTTCAACACGCTAATACCACACTAGAGTTTGATAGATGTATGATAGTTAAACTTTACACAAAAAATCTTTTTGAGAATTTTATTTCATCTCATAAGGATAGGAAGAATGCTTATAACCCTTAGAGTTTTGAGTCTCATCTGATTTGACTCAAATCACTTTAGTGTCTTAGAATTTGAATCAGTTGTATAGAGTTCTAGTTCTTCCTTCCCAAATTTTGAACCTTGGATTTGACTCTAAAGGAATATTGGAATTCATTTGTAAGTCAAGTTCAACTAGATGGAATGTATAACTAAACTAAATATCATAGATAGATGTTCTATATAGAACCTATCCAATCCTAGAAGACACTCAAGTCTAAGACAAATCATTCATTCATAGAGTATTGATTCAAGAGCTTTACTCATGGCATAATGAAAATGAATGAAGAAAGTTTCTAAAGTTCTCTAAAAGAGTTTGAATAAAACTGTTGAAGAGAAAAGATTTGAGAATTGTTTTTAGTTTTGACAGTTCCAAAGATTTCAAGTCCTTGAGATAGTATCCTAGGGAAAAATTGTTTTTTTCTTAAAGTTAGTTGCCCAAGAAGTAAATATGAAACTTCTACCTTGGACTCTAAAACAATTGGACATAATATTCCTCCAATTGGGACAAAGGAGTTGGTAGAAGATAAAGCGAACTTTAGTAGAAAACATCTAAGTTAGATATTTCTTATCAACTTGAACTTAATTTGAACTCAAATTCTTGCATTAGTTAGAGGATCCATCTATTTTACTAAGTCCATGCACTAGTGGTGCACATAAATGGATCCATATAGCAAATTAGTTGGAAATGCTTATGTGAGCCGCCGAAAAGGAACTCATAATTTCTATAATATAACCCTGAAAAGTCGCACGCACACCAAAAGTGCAAATAGTTGTAACCCTTTACGATCTAATGAAAGAAGATTTGCCCATGAAGCAGAGGGTGTGTGTTGTCGGACTGTTCGCTTGGGCGAAGAGCCTGAAGTGGAGCACACCGTTACCGAGATCCAATGTAGTTTGAGTACTTTTTCAATTCTGTTGATTAATCTTAATAGTTAATTAAGTCTTAATGAAGTATTAAGTTAACTGATGTTCTAGTGATGCAATGAACTGCGTGGATATATGTCTGATGGTGAAGAACAGTATACCGTGCAGTTAATTATCTTGTACTGAAGTATGTTGTAATACGCAGTCAGATAGTAGTTGCGGGTTAAACATGTTAAGTCTGTGAAATAAGTATATGAGAAATCTACCCACGATCGTTTCCTCAAAACCCCCGTGTTTATGGTAAACTAATTAGTACTCTTTTATAATGATAAATCTAATCGATCCGCCGGAAAGTTTAAATTGTGATGGCAGTCCATACCTCATTGCCGAACAAGTGGGACCTGCAACTTTTCGGTTATCCACCCTCAATGGCGCCCTCCTTCCTAAAGCGATCAATGGCTCGAAGCTTCGTCCCTATTACCCACTGCCTACGTCCTCATAGTGTGTCATCTGTATTTTTACTCCTTTTCTCTTGCCACTATTTTGACTCGACTTTCTTTTCCTATTTGCGGGTTTTGGTTGACTAATCGACTGACCGTAAATTTTCCATTTTTTTTCTTACTTAACCATGATTAGTAGCCGCCTTCAGTGTCATTGATTCTGTTAATGCATGCATGTTGCCATTATACCCGTATATTTCCAAAACTGTGTGATGATTAGGTTTCTTTTTGTATGATTCTTTCAGTGTTATTACTTAATCCTGTTCTTTACATTGATTTTCACTATTGCGTCCGTGTGTGCTAGTGTATACTGTGTTATTGTGCTCTATGTGTTACATGGAAGCTCTAGCAAACATCGTCACCTTCCGTGCTAGACTCGCTCCGGATGTGCGTGAGTTCTTGCGGGTGCGAGGTCTCCTAGCCTTCGCTAAATTGCCCTGGCATTCGGTGGAGTGTCATCCGTTTTTCGCGCGGATAATCTCTGCTATTGTGGCTACGCCTGCTACAGAGCAGTGCTGGCCGCTTGATGATTCTCAGGCTATGTCAGATGCAAAGCTTTGGCATGCACGCTTTGGTCATCTGAATTTTGCTAGTTTGCTACACCTACTGAAATCTGAAATGGTGTCCTCTTTGCCCAAACTTGAGGCACCTAGAAAACATGTTTGTGAAGGCTGTATTTTGGGCAAAATGTAGCGTTCCTCCTTTCCAAAAGATGGTTCAGTTCGGGCTACACAGAAATTGCAGCTTGTCCATAGTGATGTCATGGTCCTATGCAGACACCCTCTTTTGGAAATTACCTTTACTTCGTGACTTTCATTGATGATTTTTCCAAGCATGCATGGGTATATCCACTCAAAGCAAAGTCCGAAGTGTTCATGTGCTTTAAACAGTTTTTGGTTTTGGCTGAAAATCTGTCAGCATGTAAAATGGGCACCCTTCGTTCTGATCGAGGGGGGGAATATATGTCTTCTGATTTTAATGCATTTCTAGCTGAACATGGGATAAAACACCAGTGTACAGTGCCATATACACCTCAAAAGAATGGAGTTGCTGAATGGAAGAACAGGTCTCTCATGGAGATGGCGAGGTGTATGGTCAAGAGTCAAGCTTTACCTCATAGTTTCTGGCTTGAGGCTGTCATGTGTGTAGCATATGTACTGAACGGGTGTCCCACTAAAGCACTGCAGTCTATCACGCCATATGAGGCTTGGCATGACCGTAAGCCATCTTTTGCTCATCTTCGTGTTTTTGGTTGTTTGGCATATGCACTAGTGCCTGAACAACATCGCAGAAAATTGGATGATAAGGCAGTAAAATGTATTTTTGTTGGGTATAGTTCTGAAAGTAAAGGCTATCGTCTATATCATCCACAGACTAAACGCAATCTGGTTAGCCGTGATGTTGTCTTTGTGGAAGATGCTATTCAGCCATTGCTTTCATGTACTAAGGAGACATCTGTTAGCTCTAAAGACATGTATGATACTTTGATGCCTCTTTTAACAGGTGGACAGTCTAGTGATGGTCCTAATGAGGCAACTTCTCAACCTTTGCAGGTTTCATATGATGATGCAGATCATTCCATTTCTGATGCAGATTTACATGATGCACTTGTTGATCAGAGAGCTCATATTGAGCAGGCAAAAACTATGCCAAAATGGCTGGTGCAGACTTTGTGTGACAGCAAATTAATGCACCTTTGTCATATCATACTTGTTCAGGCTCTCATAGTGCCTCCTTTGCATCAGATTGCTATGCTATGACTGCGTCTAGTCTTTGTGATGAGAATGAGCCTGTTTCTTTTGATGAAGCACAGAATTCGAAAAATTGGATGGCTGCTATGCAATCTGAATATGATGCTATAATGAAGAATGGTACATGGTCTTCATGTGACTTGCCTCCTGGCAAGAAGGCCATTGGCACTAAGTGGGTATACAAGCTGAAGCGTAAACCTGATGGTAGAGTTGACAAGTATAAGGCTAGGCTTGTTGTAAAGGGTTATGCGCAGGAAAGAGGCATTGATTTTGATGAGACCTTTGCACCTACATGTCGTATGACTACTGTTCGGAGCATTTGTGCACTTGCAGCCCATCATGGTTGGAATGTACATTAGTTGGACATTAAAACAACATTTGTGAATGGTGACTTGCATGAAGAAGTGTATGTTTTTCAGCCCCGTGACTTTGTGCAGAAAGGGCATGAAAACCAGGTGTGTAGGTTAAAGAAGGCATTATATGGTTTAAAGCAAGCACCACGTGCTTGGTATGAGAAGATACATGCCTATCCGGTTGCACATGGTTTTGAGAACAGTCCAACTGAAAGCACCTTATATGTTAAGCGTGCTAATGATGTGCTTCTGATCATTGTTCTCTACGTTGACGACATGCTGCTCACTGGTCCTATTGAGAAGCATATTGCTGATTTCAAGGCTGATTTGCATGCCTCATTTGAGATGTCTGATTTGGGGCATTTGCATCACTATTTGGGCATTCAGTTTATGCAAGTTGATGGTGGAATGGCTTTGTGTCAAACGAAATATATTGACACATTATTGCAGCGTTTTGGCCTTGAAGACTGTAAGCCTATTGCCACTCCTATGGAGAGAGGTTTACAATTGAGTCTTCATGATGTTGGAGATGCATTTGATGTTGTTCTCTATCAGCAGGCTATTGGATGCTTGATTTACTTATGCATTACTTAGCCAGATATTCAGTTTGCTGTCTCATAGATGAGCAGGTTCATGCATTGCCTAGGAGTCATGCATTGGAAGGCCATTAAGCGCATCTTTCGCTACTTGAGTGGTACTCGGCTTCTTGGCTTGTTTTATCCCAAGGGGGGATCACTACCACCAGATTTGCATGCTTTTTCTGACTCTGATTGGGCTGGTTGCTATGACACTCGTGTGTCCACCAGTGGTTTTTGCTTCATGCTTGGTAGCTCATGTATATCTTGGTTGAGCAAAAAGCAGCCTACTGTGGCCACTTCTAGTTGTGAGGCTGAGTATAGGGCAGCTTTCACAGCAACTATTAAATGTTTTTGGCTCAGACGCCTTATGGCTGATTTGGGTGTTGGCCAGTCTTCTGCCACCACCATCTTCACTGACAGTCAGAGCGCATTGGCAGTTGCGAGAAACCCTGTGTTCCATGCTCGCACTAAGCACATTGAGGTGCATTATCGCTATGTCAGGGAGAGGTTCTCTGCTGGGGAGATCAGCTTGGCATATGTGCCCACGCAGGAGAACATTGCAGACCTTTTCACGAAGGCTCTGCCTAGGGAGAAGTTTAAAGCTTTCCGCAAAGCTTTGGGCTTACTTCCTTTTGTGGAGTGATTTCCACATAGCTTGGCACTTCCTTATACATGAGTGCCAGCTCCTTGTTCACCGCATCACTCCCAGGGGGGATTTGTTGATATATTTAGGTAGTGATGTGTGTGAACACACTAGGACCCCTAGGGCACTTTTTTCCCTCTTTAGGAGGTTTTTTTCCCCCAGCTTGTATATACGCCTATTGCCCTAATGGGCTACTTATCTTTGTACATTCTCTAGTAATACATTCAGTATTGTGTGTTTGTGCTCCAAGCTTCTTCTTCTTCCTTGTGTTGTTCATGTGCTTCCGCAGACGTCTAACTCCAACATTATCATCTTTCAAGATCCCATAAATGATATCCAAATTGGCCTTTGCAACCATATCCAAGAATAATGCATTTCTTTAACTTATGGTCCAACTTTTATCTAAGATTCTTTGGTATATGAACATACGATTCACACCCAAAAACTTGAAAATGATCATAATATGGTGGGTTCCCTATCCATAACTCTTGTGCCACTTTCAAACCTTTGGCAGTACTAGGTGAAAGGCTAACCACATGAGTTCAAGTCAATATTGATTTTGCCCAAAAGCCTTGTGAAAGGTTTGCATGATGTAGCATAGAAAATCTTGAATAATTTTATTCATCATTTCAACTATATTTTGTACTAGGGTATAAGGAGTTGTGGACTCTCTACAAATTCCTCTAAACTGATAGAAAAGATTAAATTCATGTGCGGTATATGCATGCCCATTATCTAAATGTAAAGCTCTGAGCTTACTTCCTTTTCAATCTCAATCGGAGCAGGTCATTTTTTGAAAGTAGAGAATACCTCATTCTTCAATTTGATAGGATATACCCAAAATTTCCTAGTAGCATCATCTATGAAAGTGGCAAAATAAAGATAAACCACTTAATGATATGGTGAAAATAGGAACACACACATTTGTATGAACGAGATCTAAAGGTTAAATTGAAGAGTTAATGTGCATCTTATGTACATTACTAGTTTTCTTTCCATAATGACAATGCTCACAAAATAAAAAATCATTGAAAGATAAGACAACTAAGTAGCCAAAACAAGATAGATTTTCCATTCCACTATGAGATATATGGCCCAAATACCTATGCCGAATACATGCCATAGGTTGTTCAGTAAGTGATATAAATAAAGGACAAAGTGAGCCAACTTTGCTTCTTTTTGCAATAATCATATATTCCCTTTGATATGGGAAAAGATTGAGCACAAAAAACCACTTTGTTACCAAAGTTATCAAGTTGACCAACTCACATCAAATTCCTTCATAACTGAGATACATGGTGTACATTATGCATAGTAAATTTTAAACCATCAATGAATTGCACAATTACATCTCCAATCTCGCCAATATCACACTCGTAAGAGTCATGAATCCTCATGGTACCATGAAACTTAGTAGTCAAGTGTCTTCTTTAGCGGTACCTATCAAAAGTAGAAGAAAAACAACAAACTGACATATCTCAAGATATATGTAAGTGTACATGACAATAACTTCATGAGTATAGAATCATTCTCTATATGGTGTCACATGGAATGAAGAATCAGACCTAGTAGCCATGTGTGGAAAAAGAATCAGCCCATAATGAAGTATTTTGATGGCGATGCACCACAGTGCACTCTCCTTCTCGAGAGCTCCACAACGATATCCTCGGAGTAGAAAAACCGAGCTCATAAGGCCGCACACGGTACTCTGCACAGAGGCTACAGAATACACAGAAAAAACACAATACACTGGGAGCATGAAGATAGACTTCTTTGTATATGTTCTTTAATAAAACATATAGTGGCCTAGTCAATCACAGACTGTAAGTTCAACCGCATTTGTAAGACCTAAGAAGTCTATCTTCATGCTCCCTGTGTACTCTGTTTTTTCTACATATTTTGTAGCCTCTGTGCAAAGTAACTATGGGAGAAAAATAAAGAATGATAAAGAATACCTGAGTGTAAGTATAAAAACTATACCTTCCACCTATTGGGCATGTTACACAGTATACAACTAACTGTATATGATCATGAAACAAGTAACCCCCATCAAGTGACAACAGTGTCTAAAGTTATCTTGTGGTAGAGCTTTAGTCAAAGCATCTGCGGCATTATCTCAAGTGTGAATCTTCTCAAGAATAATGTGCTCACCGGCTAAGCAATCTCTAATGAAGTGATACCTCCCCTCAATGTGCTTGTTCTCTGCATGATAGACCGAATTCTTAGCCAAAGCAATGGCACTCTGACTATCACTGAGCAAATGAGGTACATGATGAGGTAAACCCATATCACAAGCAAGCTGAGAAAGCCACAATGCTTCCTTACATGCCTCACTTATTGCAACATACTCTGCTTCTGTGGTGGAAATAGTTGTACATTCTTGAAAAGGAGATCTCCAAGAGATAGCACCTCCAACAAAATGAAAAATGTACCCTGATGTAGATTTACAATTGTCTACACAACCAGCATAGTCAGAATCTGTGTAACCAATAATGGTTGATTTTCCTCTACCTAAACATAGACACTTGTCCTTAGTGCCACTCAGATATCTTAAAATTATCTTGACCGCTTCCCAATGTTTCTTGCCAAGATTAGACATATATCTGCTTACAACTCCCTCTGCAAATGCAATGTCTAGTCTCGTAGCTACCGTACATGAGACTACTAACAGCAGATTGATAAGGAATTTTGGTCATGAATTCCTTTTCCTCATCTAATTTGGGGCAATCATCCTTGCTCAATTTCACATATGTGGGTAAAGGTGCACTCAATGCCTTTGCACCCTGCATATTGAACCTGTGAAGTACTTTGGATATGTACTCACTTTGAGACAAGTATATGCATGTTTTACTCCTATCACGAGTAATGCGCATGCCAAGAATATGTTTCGCATCCCCCAAATCCTTTATATCAAATCTATGACTCAACTTCTTTTTGAGAATTGACAAATCATAAGAGAACTTCCCAGCAATCAACATATCATCGACATAAAGTATGAAGCATATCAAGCTTCCATCTGAGCATCTCTTTGTGTAGAGACAATGATCCTCATTGCTTCGAGAATAGCCTTGAGACTTCATAAAAGCATCAAACTTTTGGTACCATTGTCTAGGGGACTCTTTAAGCCCATACAAGCTCTTCTTGAGCTTACAAACTAGACTTTCCTTGCCAGGAACTACATAACCCTCTGGTTGTTCCATATAGATCTCATTCGTAAGATCTCCATGCAAGAAAGCAATTTTCACATCCATTTGGACAAGCTCTAAGTCCTCCATTGCAACGAATCCAAGCAACATGCGCAGGGTAGTCATCCTAACCATTGGAGAGAAGATCTCCTCAAAATCAACACCATGTTGTTGCTTAAAACCCTTTGCAACAAGTCGTGCTTTATACTTTGGAGAAGCACTATCTGATGTGAATTTCAGCTTATATACCCATTTACATGTTAAATCTTTCCTACCGTTTGGCAAAGGTACTAAATCCCAAGTATCATTCTTGAGAATAGAATCCAACTTACTCTTCATGGCACGCTCCCACTTGACATGATCCTCTGCCTGCATAGCCTCTTTGTAGCAAGAAGGCTCACCGGCATCTATTAGCATAACAAAATGTAAACCTGGAACATATCTATCAAGTGGATCTGAGACACGTGCAGAGTGTCTCAATGGTTGCTCAATAAGAACATGTGCAGACTAATCTGATTGGACATTCTCTTGAACATCCTTATGTGCAGCATTTTTATGCATGCTAACTGGAGGAATAGTATCCTCAAATACCACTCTTCTCACTTCAACCTCCTTAATGGGCTGTTTATGCATCTTCGACTCATTGAAAATAACATCACTACTTCTGATCACTGACCGTGTTTCAAGATCCCATAAGCGATATCCAAATTGTCCTTCTCGACCATATTCAAGAAAAATGCATTTCTTTGACTTATGGTCCAACTTTTATCTAAGATTCTTGGGTATATGAACATTTGCTTCACACCCAAAAACTCGAAGATGATCATAACATGGTGGCTTCCCTGTCCATAACTCTTGTGCCACTTTCAGACATTTGGCAGTACTAGGTGAAAGGTTAATCACATGAACTGCAGTCAATACTGCTTCTGCCCAAAAACCTTGTGAGAGGTTGGCATGATGCAACATAGAGACTACTCTATCTTGAATAGTTCTATTCATACTTTAAGCTACACCATTCTGTATTGGGGTATAAGGAGTTGTAAACTCTCTACGAATCCCTCTAGACTAACCGAAAAGGCTAAATTCATGTGAGCTATACTCGCCCCCATTATCTCAACATAAAGCCTTAAGCTTAGTACCTTTTTCAATCTCAACTGAAGCAAGCCATTTTCTGAAAGTAGGGAATACCTCATCCTTCGATTTGATAGGATATACCCAAACTTTTCTAGAAGCATCATCTATGAAAGTGACAAAGTAAAGAGAACCACCTAAGGACCTAGTGGGCATAGGACCACACACATTTTTATGAGCAAGATCTAAAGGCTGAATTGAAGAGTCGATGTGCATTCTATGCACTTTTATGGTTTGCTTTCCATATTGACAATGCTCACAACATGAAAAATTAGAGAAAGATAACACACGTAAGTAGCCAGAGAAAGAAAGATTTTCAATTCCACTACGAGATATATGGCCCAAACGACCATGCCAAATACAATCCATAGGCTATTCAGTAACAGCTAACAAGTGTTCTTTCTATGATACAAATAAAGGATAAAGTGAGCCAACTTTGCTTCCTTTTGCAATAACCCTATTACGAAAGGACTGAGCATAGAAGACCCCTTGTAACCAAGGTCATCAAGTTGACCAACTGACATCAAACTGCGTGATAACTGAGGTACATGGCATACATTATGCATAGTAAATTTTGAGCCATCGATGAACTACACAACCACATCTCCAATCCCCACAATGTCACACTAGTAAGAGTCATCAAGTCTCACGGTACCAAGAGACTTTGTTGCATAATTAGAGAACCATTCTCTGTGTGGTGTCACATGGAAAGAAGCACCAGAATCTAGCAGCCATGTGCTCGAAAGAGAATCAACCATAAGAGCCTCAGTTGGCATAGTACTATCAAGTGTCAACACATCTGCATCATCAAAAATAGCATTCATTTCTTCAATCTTCACAGTCGAAGTAGATGGTGCAGGTAAATGTTGAACATGCCGATCAACATTCTGTCCTTTACCTTTAGCATTCTTTAATGCATAATAGTCTTTCTTCATATGTACTTTCTTATGATAATAATGGCATTCGATATCCCTCTTTCTTGATTTACTTCTACTCTTATTCCATTGACCATTCTTTTCCTTATTCTTGCTCCTGCCACATTGCTGATTCTTACCTTTGTAAGAATCATGAACATTATATGCATCTCCACTCTGAGCGCCAACCATATATTTTTTATGAATCTCCTCACTAAAGAGTACTTCACATATGTCATCATAGACAAGTTTACCACCAGGTGCACTATTGCTAATAGCTGTGCAAAACGTATCCCATGATGACGGCAGGGTGCACAATAGCAATACTGCTTTCATTTCATTATCCATATCCATTTTTTGAGCCTTTAATTGGGAGAACATAGCATCAAACTCATTTAGATTAGCAACAACACTATCTGTGTCCTTCATACAAAGGTCATATAATTTTCTCATCAGATACACTTTATTTGATGCCATATCTTTTTCATATGTATTGCATAACTTCTTCCAAAGCTCCTCTGCACTTTCATAGTCTAATACTGTAAAGTAAACATTATCTGCTAGGTGCAAGCGAATGGTAGACCTAGCCATTTCATCTAAATCATCCCAATCATCTTCATCGATGTCAGCAGGCTTCTTTGAAATCCCATTTACTGGCTTCCATTGCCTCCTTTGAATCATCACATCTTTAGTCTGATTCTTCCATAGAGCAAAGTTTGTGCCATCAAATTTTCGGATCTCAAAATAGTCTTTGTCTTGCAAGTTATGGCTCCTCCTCGGAACACTGACACTAGACCCTAATCCACCGGATATGTGTGAGACCTCCGATGCCATGATGGTAGAAATAGAATGATAATGGAGCTAGTAGAGTCCAAACACCAACGAATAAGTGTATCAAGGAGTAAATTGACCACTGTATAGTTGACTAAACCAAAAATATGGAATTTTGCCAGAGTATCCTCTACAAAAATGAGCATATGACCAGTGTCAAAATATCATAAAACTACAAGTACTTACATGTTTACCTGCATAGTGAATCACTGACTCCACTGCATATAATCAGTTACCCTGTAGAAGCCAACTAGGCTTATCGATCACCTGTGAACAACTATCATACATCTCCTATGGCGAGGCTGGGTAAGTCTTCCACCTGCATCACCAAAGAGATCCCAACATTTGGATGTCTCCTAGTTAAGAAAACCTCACCACGACCCTCTTTATCAAACATAAAAGATTTTATGCAAAAACATAGCTGCTATATCAATGACCACATGGATGTACATAAGCGGTATCCACAGAAGCGTACATGGTGTATATGTGCTCAATATATGCAGCCAAATGACACGAAAAGGCTGAATGCACAGCCCAGAAACTCACCAACAACACCTGCAAGTGTCTCTCAACTCTGATGTTTTAAGCAGAAAAAAAACTACATAAATTTGCAGCAGCTGCTCCCACCAAAACTGAAAACCTTTCAAGAAACCTGTAGTTTTACGAGTGTGGGTGAAAAACACAGTCCCACAGGTTGATATTTATTGTCGAAGAAGTACAGAGAACACTCTTCTGGATGTTCTTGGATCTGTGTGAAGAGAACTATGTGCAAAAGTACTCCAAAATGGCTTCAAAAGTCATCCAAAAATGCTTCAAAAATAAGCTTTGAAAGCAAAGAATGAAGCTTTGAGGGACCAAAACATGCTCAAGGCAATGTTAACCATTTTCTTTCCCCTTCTTTAGACACCACAAGAGTGTAGCTTATGTTGGAGTTAGACGTGTGCGGAAGCACGCAAACAACACAAAGAAGAAGAAGAAGCTTGGAGCTCAACACACAATACTGAATGTATTACCACTAGAATGTACAAAGATAAGTAGCCCATTAGGGTAATAGGCATATATACAAGCTGGGGGAAAAAACCTCCCAAAGAGGGAAAAAAGTGCCCCGGCGGTCCTAGAGTGCTCACACACATCACTACCTAAATATATCTATGGTTTTCTTATGTAAATCTTTATTAAAATCTTTGTGAATATGACAATGCTTGACAAAATTTCCAACTCAATATAGCGAGAGTCTTGCTCCCTCCATCTGTTAATAACAACAAAAGTATTCAACTTTCTGAGAATTTTTCTAAGGTGAGGATTGGATACAACTTACATCCTACAATAGATTCCTAAGAAACTAATCATGCTAAATATGCTGGTTAAAGGGTCCCATTATCATTAACTAGAAGGAAGATCTTAGCTATTGTAGAATAGACGAAGAAACTACTAAAAACATTTGAAGATTCGAGGATGTAGGCACATCAATGCACACTTACAAAAGGGGCATAATTTTTCATACACCAAAACCTAACGATCACATCAAAAGCATATATACTAAACCCATGGAGAACATCGAATGTTTGAAGCACTCCCTTTCACGCCACATATGCAGATACAAGAGACTACTCCATCAAAAGGGGGAATTCAAACTTCCATGTTTTTCATTGTTTACCTAGGATACTACCCAAAATACAAGCTTTAGCACATTGAGAAGATCATTTTATCAGGATGAGATGAAGCAGAACCCTAGCTCATATGTGTTATAGAAAAAAACCATCCACGAGGCCAAACTTTGTAGCTTTCTGAAGTGTTTCACATAACAAAGAACGAAATCAAAGAGAGAGTTTCAGATCTAAAGAGAAACAAAGGATGCTTTTTCATTAAGAGTAATTACAACTATAATATTTGTTGAAAGAGATGATGTGGATCTTAACAGATTACATCCAGAAAGGGCCCAGGATATGTCTTTCTGCATCTATGAGGGCTTGTACATTGTAGAAGAGGAAGAAGCGGAAGAAGAAAAAGTAAAGGCTTTACCACCTAGAACTTGGGGAAAGTTTGTACTTAATGAATGAATTATTTTCAAGGTTCATAGATGTTAACAAAGAAGCTCTAAGACTATAGCTTCAATATATCGATTAGGGGTCTGAGCAGAGACACCCATCTTACTTGCCTTCATTCTTGGTGTGGACATTGCATCTTTTATCCTTTCATTCTTTGAAAGCAAATTGATATGCTTCTCTTTAAGTGTTGCATACTTATCAAGAACTCATGCATGGCATTCCATTGCCATCCCAAAAGCATCATCAGAAGCTTTCTAAGAATATCTAAATAGGATTTTTACTTCGAAATTTAAAGATTCACTTCAATAAAGATATATTAAGGTTATAATAGAAGTTTGCATATTGAAAAGCTTCTAGATGTTTTATTGACCTGCTATCCTGTATTAAGCTTGTTTTTGTAGCATCTAAGGAATATTGTAACTCATATGTTCTCTTCTCAAGGATCTTTCTCAAGGTTTTGAAGCCCTCCAAGAAGTTAAGCTTCACCATTAGAAGGATTTCATCTTAGAATATGAGTGGTTGGCTGCGTTGGTGATCATCTATCTCATTAACGAGGTTTCCTTTGGTGCCTTCAAACATTTGTGCACTTATCCAAGGTACAAGCATATTGGAAGCAAGATCCCACCATCATTTGTGCAAGATCCCACTCTTTGACTTTAAGGTTGTATGTGCTCATATCACATTTCCATCACCCTTCAAGAGCAATAAATAGAGTATCCTATGTTGGGACAACCCTAATAAACCTATCTTCTCAATGCTTTTTGCCAACTTAGCTGTTCTAGTTTTTTCCAACTTAGCTGTTCTAATATGAGCAAAGACACCCATCTTACTTAACTTCATTCTTGGTGTGGATATTGCATCTTTTATCTTTCCATGCTTTGGAAGCAAATTGATACTCTTCTCTTCAAGTGTTGCATACTTATCAAGAACTCATGCATGGCCTTCCATTGCCATCCCCAAAGCATCATCAGAAGGTTTCTAGGAATATCTAAATAGGATTTTTCCTTCGAAAGTTAAAGAGTCACTTCAATAAAGATATATTAAAGTCATAATAGAAGTTTGCATATTGAAAAGCTTCCGATGTTTCTTTTCCATGCTATCTTGCATTAAGCTTGTTTTTATAGCATCTAACGAAGATTGTAACTCATATGTTCTCTTCTCAAGGATCTTTCTCAAGGTTTTGAAGCACTCCAAGAAGTTAAGCTTCACCATTGTAACCACTTCATCTTAGAAGATGAGTGGTTGGCTGCATTGGCTCATTAACGAGGTTTTGTTTGGTGCCTTCAAACATTTGTGCACTTATCCAAGGTACAAGCATAGTGGAAGCGAGATCCCACCATCATTTGTGCATAGAAGTTTGAAGCTTCCTTTACTATCACAACAACAATTCTGACTCGAGTTTCCTCTAAGGCTCTAAACCTTGTCTTGCTTTATTAACTATTATAAATGGCAATACTTTTAGAATTACAGAGGTATCTTGTACATTGGGCTCATTTCTGACCTAAAATGAATCAACAACAAGCCGTTCTAAGACCCCATCCACCTATTTAGCCCTAAAAAGACTCCAAGAAGCTAGTATTGCACTGTGGTTCCCACGGATGAATAGCTTTGCATGCATGGTCTTGAGACAAGGAGATGTTATATAGCAACTTGTGCTACTTATTTTCACCAAAACAATTGTTGGTGGACGAGAACCCAAAGAGTACTACATAAAGAAACTATGTTAACAACCAAATTGATTCTAGGAACTATTGTAACAAGTTGGAAAGGCATGACACTTGCATTATCAAGATCTTGGGAATGAGAGAGAAAGCTAGAGAAGAAACATAGGAGATGAGAAAGAGAGAGTGAGAGAGAGAGAGACAGAGAGAGAAGAAAGTAGAAAGAGAAAGAATTCAAGTTAAAGAAGAGAGAAGTGCGATAGTGAGAGCGAAGAAAGAAAAAATACAGAATTGAAGTGAAAAAAGAGAAAAGTGATAGAAAGAATACAAATTAGAGAGAGAAAGAAGGGAAAAGAAAGAGAGAAAGTAAGAGAAAATAAGGAGAAATTTAGACAGAAGAGAGTCACAACGAGAGAAAGAAAGAGAGTATAGTGAGGAAAGTAAGTAAAAGGAGAAAGTGGAAGCTGAGAGAGACTCTAGAGAGAGAATATAAGAGAGATGAAGAGAGGGAGAAAATAAGAGCAAAGAACCAAGAGCAAAAATTAGAGAGAAGAAAGAGAGTGGAAGTGAGATAGAGAAAGAGAGAAGAAAGAGAGAAAGAGTGAGACAGAGCCAACTTAGTTGTTCTAGTTTTGCATTTAAAAAGACTAAACTAGAACAGCTCAATTTCTTGTTTGACTGTGACTTGAAATTATTCAAAAGACTAAACTAGAGATATATGTTCGCGACTTCTAGAAAGGGCTCCTAAGTTAAGTTCTCGATTAGGGGAGGGCAAATTGAGATCTTTACTCATCATTGAGTCACTACTTGTGAATCTTAGATTTTTCATTTCTAATTGTTTCTCATAATAAACATTCATGCAATGCATGAGTTTCTCATTTGGTGTAACCTAATGGGCTTGTGAGGGAAAATATAATATCTTTTAAAATAATATGAGAGAGAGAAGTAGTTCTGAGCTATTTAAATCTACAATCATATGTTTGCTTTTCCACCTCTTCAAGTTTGACACTTTCCTATTATGTAGTCAAATGACCTTTGAATAAAGTGCAAATTGGGGTTGAATATGAAGAAAGGAAAATTTCATAGTATCCATTACACAAAAGAATCCATAAGTTGTGTGGTTGTGTGGCCCTTTGGACTATTTCCATGCCTCATATGCACTTGAATCAATGGCACGCATGAAAAAAAAATTAGATGTAGCAAAAAAAACATTCAATTGTCTATTGGATCCTTGTAAAATATGATGTATAATGGCCATTTTGCACACATGTTTCTTTCTACTCACACATGCACAAATGTCCCATGTTATTCTTATCCACATCTGTGTGTGTGTGCACGCAGAGGGGGGCAGGAGAAAATTCAAGATGGAGAAGAGGAACAAGTAGCAACATACAAACTCCAACTTGGATAGTTTTCCCCATCCAACACTTATGTAGAAAACCATATATAAGGCACACTTGTAATGGTTGGCAAAGGTAAAATAAAGACATTTTATTGTTTCACTTAAGTTAGCATGGATCAAAGGGTCATTTTTTCTCATGAAAAGAGAAGTATTTTCATTTTCTTTTTCATTCTGGCTAGTTTTAAGGGATTAAATGCTATAAACATCTTGAGAACTTTTGAGCATTACTTACCCCTGAGTTAACCTTTGAGAAACCACTTTGTGAGAAGCCTCTCACGAATCATTTGATTCATTGATCTTTGTACTCATTCCATATTTAATTACCAATATAAACCTTCATATCAACACATATGGCATGGATTGAAAGCTTGTCGAAGTGGATTTGGTGTATTTTCTACCTAAAAAGTATCTCTATTCAATTTGTCTTTACATGTTTTCTTAAAATAGACCAAGGTAAGAAACCTATTCCATGATTTACTTTTAGTAACATGATCTTTTGATAATCTAAGGATGTGCATTCACATGAATTGTTGAAAACATTTCACAAGGGCTCCTTGTGAGCAAGCTTTCATTTCTAGAATACTCACAATGCATACCCATTGGAGTCCTCCAACACCTCCAAGAAATATACTTTAAATATCAATTCATATACTTGAAGTTTCATCATCATCTTAAGGTACTATTGTCTGTTTTATTGTTCATGACTACTGACTTCTTAGAGTCATTGAAGTGAATCTATGGTATGATTCTCTTAACCAATGCATTGATTACAGAGAAAAAATCCTTATGAACTTTTGTATGCAAATATATGATCATTGGAGATCTATATGGAGATATACAAGTCAATCTTTATGATTGGATATATGCATTGTCTTCTTAATGAAATGTTGGGATCATGCCTGTGACTTATTAAGTATTTTCTATCACATTTTATGCACTCTAAATTCAAGAACTAACTTTTTGTATCTCACTTAGCTTCTTATTAGAAAGTATGCAAAAGGATTTCTCTTAGGTTACTGGAGGTAAGAGTAGTGAGTATTTTTCTAAGCGTCTTCTTCCATAAATAGAATGTTTTCTCTTCATGCTCATAATCTTAAAATAGTTGGTCTTATCACAAAATTTGAGTGCAATGATAAAAATTATTGTGATCACATTTATAGATGATAAGCAAGCCTAGAGATTGTATTAATGACTGCAATCAAGTAATAAGCATGTACATAATAGTTTTTTCAAAATAACCTCTAATCCTTGTACTCCTCCATCACCTCCTCACAGTGGTATCAAATCAGCATCATAGTGTATACATTATGGGTTATGGTTCTCCTTCTTTGATTGAGAAATTGGATTAAAGTACCTACTCAGGATGGTCTTTGACGGTGAAAGCATATCGATAAGGAAGAAATATGTATGGATACGTATTTGCAAATTAGCTCATGCCTAGTCTAAGAAGGAAAACCAACTCAAGAAGAGAAAGAGAGCTTTAATACCTGGTGTGAAAAAGATGCTTTGATAATGTCATATATCTTAAAATCCATCTCTAATTTCTTACTTCCACACAGAAGGGGTTGTAACTTCACAAGAGACATGTAATGCATTTGGTTACTCTTTTCTTCAATAAATAGAGCCAAGAAGAATCACTTGTCGATGGAGTTCACCTTCCTCAAGAATCAATCTTGAAAGAGTTTCATTCACTTTTACACCATGACAAAGGACACAGATGATCAACTAGGAGGCATTCGATAGATCATAGATGAAGAGAAAATAGTCAGACAAGTCATTAATGAAATCAAAGCAAATGAAAAGTAGGAAGCATGGACCATTATCATGGATCTATATATGGACATGCAAATACGTTCTTCAACACAATCATGGGACAAATCTTTTTTCATAATGTCAAGCTTATGGAGAATGAAGATCCACAAAAATGTAATCAATCCTTTTCCCTATACATTGATAAAGGTAGAGGTAAATATTTCAAATAAAAAAGGAAGAAGTGTGATGAAGAAGCAAGTACTTCCCAAGGTAACTCTCTAGGAAGGGGGAGAGGTCAAGTGGAAGAGGTAGAAGAGGAAGAAAAGGTAGGGGGAGATCTTAAATCCCCTCACTTTGTACCATATGTGCACCCACAAGTCATACCACTAATCATTCCTTCATGAATCCAAGGAACCAAAGAGGAATAGGATAAAATAGAGGAGGATATTGAGCTCCTGAGGTAATGCAGTATAAACTTATTGAACCAGAGTAGTATGAACTTGTTGAAGAAGAGTTCTATATGTACCTAACATCAGCAAAACAGTTGATAATTATAGAAGATATCGTGGAGATCCATACCAAGTGTTGAAAAAGATTGCCAAAGGAGAAAAGAGAGGTAGATTAGTCACCTTTGAACTCTAAGGGAGAAGGAACATATCATTGTTCAATTATGGTACAAAACCTCCATCAAACTTAGATGTTTTACACTAAAGGTCAGCTCAAATTGGAGAGAGGAATTTGAAACAAGCTAGAAGATATGAAAAGTTTAGTTGGACTACCAAATGTACATGATTTACAAATGTAGTCCATGCCAATTTGGCAAGTATCACAGGCAATCCTTCAATCTATCAACCATTGCATGGATCATGAATGGAACATCCTTGTAAACATGTGTATGCAAGGATTTGATCATTGAAGCTCTTTTGTAAAGAATGATTCAATCTCAATGACTCTGTATTTGCATTTTCTTATTCCCAAAATGTTAGGATGACATGCGTGAGTTAAAAGTAAATCTCTCACATTTTAGGCACTCTATATTTCAGCTATGAGTTGAAATAGCTCATGTATCTTCCTATTAGAAACTTTGCAAGGGGATTTTGCACAATTCATAGTAGGTTGAGAGTAGTGGGCATTTCTAAGTGTCTTATTCCATGAATATAAGGTGTTGTCTTCATGCTTGTAGTCTACAAATATTTTTTATTGGCACATACTTTTGATCACATTTCTCCAAAGTACTATGATCATGTTTATGCATCATTGGCAAGGCTAGTAGGTCTATTAATGTATGGAGGCAAGATATACAAGTCTATATCAGGTTTTTGGAAAGACCTTCTCATCTCGCTATGTTCCTATCACCTTCTCATAGAAGATTTTAATGAATTGTAGAGACCATACTCAAGGACTGTAATGTGCTTGCCATTCCCATGGAGGTAAGATTATGATTGATTCTTCATGATGTTTTAAATGTTTTTGATGCTTTATTGTGACTACTTTTGAGGTATGAACAATGTCTACCTCTCGTGATATTAATATGGAATGCATATACATAAGAGCTCAATTATGAGGAGAAGTTGTCAATTCATTCGGATTGAAACTTGTGGTCAGTCACATTGGACTAGAGATGGTTAGTAGATACCTTAGAAAGAAATTACCATTTGAACAAGACAGAGATTTTCTGGGTTCGTATGGAATAGAGGTTGATATTATGAGTGTTCCTTCTTCCTACAACCCTTAATGGCATGAATCTTCTTTCTTTGGATTCTTATTTGAATTACCATAAGATCCTTTTCCCTTTGCATTTGTATAAAATGTTGCCTATGATTTGATCCATTCCCATTCTTGAAACACATTTATTCTTATAAAAGTATTGAAAAAATTCTGCCAATGAAAAAGGTGATGGTCGAACCAGAGTGTCAAGGATAGTTAGGAGCCCATCATATATTTCAAGACAATTTTGAACACACCTATAAGCAAGTTCTTCAAGTGTTATTAGAAAACCGACAACACAGATTTGATCTTGTTAATGTTTGATTTGCTTGACGAAGTCTTCAAACTTCTCTCACTTAAAGTGATTCTCGTTTGGTAATTGATTCTCAAGATTTTGAATCCGATCTTGGTTTCATATTGGAAAGCTAATATTCTTAAGCTTCATTCACTTTAGTGATTTGCTAGAATAAAGTAAGCACATAATTTCGTACACTCATAACAACAACACATAATGCATCTACATTCCACCTCTTCTAAGCTCAACTAGATCTAGATCGAGCTACATTATCACTCAAGGATTTGATGGAACTTCCAAAGCAATCGACCTTGGATCAGGTCATGTTGACCCATAAAATTATCGACCAACTCACAACAATCCAAAATTGGAGAAATTTTAAACTTCTAGTGTGTAATTTATTCCATCAAGCTGTCTTTCCATGAATGAAGGCGAACAAACGTGAATTGGTGCAACAATAGTATTAGTAGGTGCACTAACACTAGAAGATGAAGCCATCACTCATGCACTATGGTGATAATAAGAATAAACTTGCAAGTTTAAAAAGTACTCTTCACTACTAATAGATACCTAACAACATACAATGTAAGAAAGTAGTTATGTGGGAGAGTTGAAGAGCAATGATAGAGAAGATAATAGATATAGTAGAATTTGAAATATTTTCTACTTACAAAAAATACAAAGATGATAGCATTGTCCACTTGTGCACTCTCAAGGTAGAGATGGAATAATGATTTAAACCACTCTAGATAGGGAGCTACAAGGTAGAGGTATGTTAGCTCAATTTGACATCTAGGGTAGTTTCCACTTGTGTGAATCCTTTCTTAACAGATCCAGCTTTGTATTTCTCTAATGTACTATTTTGTTTGTATTTTGATTTCTAAATGCACTTGGTTCCGATCACTTTTTTCTTTGGTGGTAAATCAACCAATTCCCTAGTGTGATTCTTTGGTATGCTATCATACTCAACCTTTATTGTCGCTCCCCACTTCGGGTCTTTGAGTGCCTCGTTTACAACTATGGGTTATTTTATTGATCCCATAATTTCATCCATAAAAGCCATATTGATAATATGATATGAGGCTCTTTGTTGCTCCTTAATCCTCTTTCATCTACATAGCCCATATGTACATAAATCTCGAGCATCAACTGAGGGCTTACAATCATGAAAGATTTACTATGCTCTCTTGGCCTCATGACACTATTATCCAAAATTTTAGAAATTCTAATCTTCTAAAACATGCAATTTGTACCATCAAGCTTCCCTTTAGCAAATTCTAGTGGACAAAGGAAAATTAGTGCAACAACATTAGCAGATGCACCAACTTTAGAAGATGAAGCCATCACTCATGCACTATGGTGATATTAGGAATATACTAACAAGTTAAGGAAGTACTACTCTCTACTAAAAGAAAACTAACAACATATATTGTAGAATTTCGAAAATTTGCTACTAAGAATAAGTGCAAAGATGATGACAATTTCCGTGCGTGCACTCTCAAGGTAGAGCTTAAATGAGTATCTAAGTACCTCTAGATAAGGAGTTATAAGGTAGAGGTATGTTGGTTTAATTTTAGGTATGTGGTAGTGCATTATTCATGTATATATAGGCTAATGGAGAGGTTTGGCCTTTCATAGGAAACTAAATGACTCCATGGAAACAAAAAGAAAAAAATCAAAGAGAACCAAGACTCTCACCAAAGCTCTATCTTTGTTGATCCTCCTTTTAAGGCTCTAAGGCCATAAAGAGTTATTTGGATGGCATTCATGTCCCTCAAGAAGCAATCCAAGTAGAGTGTCATTGACTTTATAATGAAAACAAAGGACATATATGATCAATTAGGAAGCATTGGAGAGATCGTAGATGAAGAGAAGATAACCACACAAGCCATCAAGGACATCAATCGAGATGATAAGTGGGAGGCATTCATGATTTCAATGGATCTATACATCTACATGTAAGTAATAGATTTCACCACACTCATGGACCATTTCTTTACCCATCAGTCTAAGCTTATGATTTACGGAGATACAAAAAAAAGATAACTCGTCCTCTGCCCTAT
>CM035438.1:115892291-115909791 GCA_020310875.1 Ceratopteris richardii | reverse complement strand
CTATCATCAGGATGGATCACTATATGATTGTAGCCACTAAAACCATCCAAGAAGCTATACAAGGTGTGACCAACTACTTTCTCAAGTACTTGCTCTGTGAAGGGCTGAGGAAATCCATCTTGAACCGTCACTTTATTCAAAGCACGAAAATCAACAGATACTCTTATTTTTCCATTGCTTTTCTTGGGCACAATAATCATAGAAGAAAGCCACCTAGAATGTTCTATTAGAACAATTATACCTGCTTCTTCTAGTTTTGTAATTTCTGCTTTTACTGCCTCTGCATACTTCGGATTCAGTCGATATGGCCTACTTCTTGCGGGCGCGGCTCCCTCAACTAATGGTATCCGATATAACCCAAGCTCTTCTGGTATCCCTGTTAGATCTTTGTAGGACCATGCGAAGACACTTTTGTAAGCAAAAAGCAAAGACGTTACCTTCTGTAGTAAAGGAGGATAATGCCACAACCAAGAGGCCAAGTGGACTACTTGAGGGTTCTCTTCATCCCCTAGATTTACTTCTTGAACCAATGTTTCAAGAATAGTCTTGTTTGAGAAATCATCTCCACTATATGCAGGAGTGGAATTTAGCTTATATTCCGCAACATGTTCTTTTATCCATCCTTGAGGTATATCCGAAAAGGGGAGATCTTCTCGGCCTTCGGGCCCATAACCTTCCTGTTCTGAAATCTCTATGGTTGTTGCCCTTCCAACATTAGTATTCTCCTGCAAGCTCTTATTCCTCAATTCCTTGTGGATCTCATGGCCTTTTCCTGCAACTTCTTCATCTGCAACTTCTTCCTCTATTTCATTGATTTCCACTGTGCGACACTCCGCACTTTCTATCATCCAATTCAATAATGTATCTTCTTCGTGGGGTAGAGAGGGCATAACCTGAGTGTCCACAGTATATCCAGTAGTTTCCCTGAGTCAAATCCCTATTCCAAGTATAATTGCAATTGGCTATTGGTACTAGTTGAAATCCATAGTTTGTTTTCTCCCAATCTTGCAAAGCTTTTGCTTGCCTTAGCCAAGGTCTCCCCAGGAGTAAAGGGTAAGAAGCCTTTTGTGGAATTACAATAACAACAAAATCTAGAACAATGTGGCAACCCTGTACTATCATCAGTACCTTTTCAATAATGCCAAGAGGTGCAACCCGATGTTGATCTGCTAGTGTAACTGTGAATGGTGCCATCTTGGTGGGATTCAAATTCAGTTTCTTCATGGTGAAATCTGGAATCAAATTGATACCAGAGCCTCCATCTATGATTACACCTGTGAGAGCTTCATCCTTTATACAAACAGTTAATCTTGAGCTTTGGTAGTCTTCCAAGGGTGCAGGGGGGAAATCAACCATGAAACCATCTATACTGGGTGATTGGACCAAGTGAGCAGAGTGTATAATCTTCAATAAGTCACTTCTTATTTTTGAATCCATCCTTATAAGTTCGTATAGACTAACCTTATGATGAATACCTTTCAAGATCTGTTCAATGTTTACCTCATGAGTGTCTTCTTGCAGAGTTGTTGGTTGGTCCCTCAGAGAAGTAGCCATGCTTTCATAGGCTCCTTCAATTTCTGCTTGGCCCTTCCACCCAGACCTCTTTTACTCCTCTTTATCTTGGAATCCTTGTTGTTCCTCTCTATGGGTTGCTGCTGCTTGCCTAGCTCTAGTCATCATGGGCATTGCAGAGGATGAAACGGCAGTGGTCATACCTTCTTCTTGCGGAGAGACTGCAATCATGTGGATTGGAGCAGGACAGCTTCTCTGGTAGTCTTTGGTATAATGATCCTTGGCCTCTGGACAATGTTGACAAGGAGGTGCATCTTCTGGAAGGGAACACCTATTTTGGATGTGGCCATACTCACCACAACGATAGCACATCAAAGGTCTATTATATCTAGGCTTCAAAGGCCGATTCTTCTCTCTATTAGGTGTATTTGAAGTACTAGCATAATATGAATCCAAACTTTGAGGGTTACCCCTTTGTTGTGTACCCTTGAGATAGCAGCAATCTCTAGCTTCATGACCATCCTTTCCACAAAATTGACAGCTTACCTTGTTAGGCCAATTAGCATTGGAATGTCCATTGTTGTTACAGATTGTACACCAAATCTGCCTTCTTATATCCTGAGTGGTCCGCAAATCTTCTAGCTCACGGTAAAGTTGGGCTACTTCGTCATCAGTGCAACCCAGTGGTGGCAAGACCTTCTCTTCTTGTTGATTTTGTTGCATTTTCAATGCCTCCAGTTCCTTCCTCAGTTGCCCAATAGGATCCAGTTCTACACCATACTTCGATTGTGTATCCCCTTCAAAATGTTGCCTAGCTTCTTCAATGTGTGATGCTGTTGCAACAAAATCATTGAGGGTTGCATCCAATCTAAGAGACTCACGTAACCTGTGCTGAGATGACCTGGCCAGAGCTTTTTCTATCCATTTTTTAACCAAGAAGTCACATGGAGCATGTGGAAGGCGTGCTTCAAGTGCTTTTGTTCTAGTGTGAAGTTCATGAAAGGATTCACCTGATCTTGGCTTTAGATTCTCTAGCTGATCTAGAGCTCTTTCTGAGGAAACATTAGGTCGAAATGTCTGTGAGAACGCCACCTTCAGAGCCTCCCATGTAGCAAAATGGCCATCTGCATATTGACTATACCATTTATCTGCAAGACCTTCCAATGTAGATGGAAAGAGTGCCAACATTGCATCCTCTCTATTCTGCAAACCTCGTCCATGGCATAAGGAGATGAATCTCCTCACATGATCATCAGCATCCTCATAAGCTTGTCCGAGTAAATGAGAAAGATCCTCCATTTGTACTGGTGTTTCTTCTGACGTATCTGAGGAGAAGTCTAAGGTTCTCCTATGCTTCTCTTTTGACAATGGTGTCGCACCCAAATCAATAGATAAATTCAAGGAGGGTAGAGGGGAGGTAGGCTCACTAGTCGAAGTTATAGTTAACTTGTTAAGGCTCCTCCGTACACAAAGAGGCTCCTTATCTGCTCGCGTATGGGTCATGTACCTACTTGCAAATGCAATAGGGCAAAATACTACTATCCTTAGGGCCTCTCACAAAAATGCAAAGGTCCCACCGGGCGTGCCAAACTGTAGAGGAGGTACTCGGGTATTTACTTTTAACAGGAACAAACATGAAGCACTCCAGTACTTCAACTACTAAAGAGGGGTTCTCTTTAGGGAAGTATACCCTTTAGCAAATCTATGAGCAGGCAGATGTCAATGATTGCGTAGAGTTGTGAATATTCATGAAAATATTAATGACAAAATGACCATAAAGGAAGACCATCCACTCCTTAGTCCGAATCAGCTGATTACAAGATAGGTCCAAGTGATGCTCAAAAGTTTATGTTCAGGGCGAACATGCCACTCCAGAACTAAACAACATGAATACAATGGATTCTTCCAATCAGCACAATGGACCAAATATATGCACATCAGCACTGGTCAATACAAATGGTGGAAAATTGCTCTAAGGAGAGAGAGAGAGAGAGAGAGAGAGAGAGAGAGAAAGAGAGAGAGAGAGAGAGAGAGAGAGAGAGAGAGAGGGGAAGAGGTGAGGGGAGGAGAGAGAGGGTCGAGGGGAGGAGAGAGAGGGTCGTGGGGAGGAGAGAGAGGGGAGAGGAGAGGACGTGGGCAGGTGGGGAAGGAGAGATAGGAAGGGGACAAAGAGAGAGAGAGAGAGAGAGAGAGAGAGAGAGAGAGAGAGAGAGAGAGAGAGAGAGAGAGAGAGAGAGAGAGAGAGGGAGAGAGAGAGAGAGGGGTCGTGGGATGGAGGGGCATGAGGGAAGAGAGAGGGGCTTAGGGGGAAGGGGGGTGGTGGGGGTTGAGGAAGAGGGAGGTGAGGGGGCTGGCGGTGAGGGGAGGGGAGGGTGATGGTAGTGAGGGGAGGGGAGGGTGATGGTGGTGAGGGGAGGGGAGGGGGTTAGCGGGGGCTGAGGGGGTGGCGGGGGAGGAGAGAGAGGGAAGGGGAGAAAGAGAGAGAGAGTAAGAGAGAGAGAGAGAGAGAGAGAGAGAGAGAGAGAGAGAGAGAGAGAGAGAGAGAGAGAGAGAGAGAGAGAGAGAGAGAGAGACCGGGTGAGAGGCAGTGGGGCCGTGGATAGGCGGGTGAGGAGAGAGAGGGAGGGGAGAGAGAGAGAGAGAGAGAGAGAGAGAGAGAGAGAGAGAGAGAGAGAGAGAGAGAGAGAGAGAGAGAGAGAGAGAGAGAGAGAGAGAGAGAGAGAGAGAGAGAGAGAGAGAGAGAGAGAGAGAGAGAGGGAGGGAGAGAGAGAGAGAGAGAGAGAGAGAGAGAGAGAGAGAGAGAGAGAGAGAGAGAGAGAGAGAGAGAGAGAGAGAGAGAGAGAGAGAGAGAGAGAGAGAGAGAGAGAGAGAGAGAGAGAGAGAGAGAGAAAGAGAGACCGGGTGAGAGGCAGTGGGGCCATGGGGAGAGAGGGAGGGGAGAGAGAGAGAGAGAGGGGCTTGTGGTGAGGGGAGGGGAGGGGGTTGGCGGTGAGGGGAGGGGAGGGGGGTGGCGGGGTGGTGCATGCTGAGGGGTGGGGTGGTGCGGGGTCAACAGAGGTGATGGGTAGGGTCAAAGCGGAAAGGCGGGGGTAGAGAGAGATAGAGGGGAACACAACAGACCCCCAAATCAATTCGTTGCACCGTCCTGGTGCAACCTGCTTATTTGAAAAAGAAAACGAGATAGTTTGCAAATAGTGAATGAAAATGAGGTATGTACAGTGCTTGGAGTCCTTTCAATTTATCATTAATTCAGGTACTTCTTTACCCTGGAGATGTTGACCAGGGGAATCCTTTTACCCTGCAAATCCTCTAGATGATCTGAGCCATGTGGTAATATCTTGATTACCCTATATGGTCCTATCCATTTGGGTGCCAATTTGGTTGAAATTGCTGGAATCTCATGCACTAAAACGATGGATCCCACCTGAACTTCATGGGACCTCAAATACATGTCATGCAGTCTCTTGCACTCTTCTTGTGTTACCTAAAGTTTTTGCATTTCCCCTTAATGTCAAGCTTATGGAGAATGAAGATCCACAACAAGGTATTCAATCCTTTTCCCTATACACTGACAGAGGTAGAAGTAAGGATGTCAAATGAAAAAGAAAGAACTCTGATAAGGAAGCAAGTACTTCCCAAGGTAACTGTGTAGGAAGGGGGAGAGGTCAAGTGGAAGAGGTAAAAGATCAGGAAGAAAAGGTAAGGGGAGATCTTAAATCCCCTCACTTTGTGCCATATGTGCATCTACAAGTCATACCACTAATCATTCCTTCATGAATCCAAGGAACTAGAGAGGAAGAGGATACAATACCCATGCTATCCTTACAGACATCTCTTTCTCTCTCTCTCTCTCTCTCTCTCTCTCTCTCTCTCTCTCTCTCTCTCTCTCTCTCTCTCTCTCTCTCTCTCTCTCTCTCTCTCTCTCTCTCTCTCTCTCTCTCTCTCTCTCTCTCTCTCTCTCTCTCTCTCTCTCTCTCTCTCTCTCTCTCTCTGTGTGTGAGTGCACGCAGAGGGGGGGGGGGGCAGGTATCGCCCATGATGCAACCTTGACCTATCAAATATGAAATCTTTTGGCGCATTAATAGAACATTTGTTGTGTCAATACTTACATTAAGATACCAAACACAATTTGTTTGCATCTGGATGTGTAGAAATGAACATGCAGAAGAGAATCTCTTTAGAAGTTCCATGTTACAAGAAATAAACTTAAAATGAAGATCAAGAGAAGAATATCTTTACAAGTTCCAGGTTACAAGAAGAAATGTAAGTAACTTACATAAAAATACCAAACACAATTTATTTACATCCGGATGTGCAAAAATGAAGATGAAGAAAGTAATTTTCTTTACAAGTTTCCAGTTCCAAGTTACAAGAAATAAGTGGAGCTCAACGATTCGCTTTGGAATCGTCAATTTACAAGTTTCCATGTCCTCAACGATTCGCTTTGGAATCGTGATTTCTGAGAAGGCCAAACGATTTGCTTTGGGATTGGCATTTCTGAAATGGCATGTCCTTCCTTCCTTCTGATAGACACATGTGACATTACGAATAATGTCTGTGTTTCAGCTTTGCTTGATTATGGGAGTTTCTCCTGTAAATGTTTCTGAAGAGAGGCATTCCAAACAGTTTGATTTATGTGCGCTTCAGCTGCGCGCAATAGACCTGCACGATATACTGTTGCTCCTCCTGCTCGCTTGCATGCCCTTGACATGATCTTTTCCGTTTTGAACCTGATCCGAGTTTCAGATTTTCAGAGGGCGGTGCTGAACTGTGGTGGTCAGGCCAGCACGGCGAAGTTGCCGAGAAATGCTTATTTGCGGTGGTGGCCAACCACGATGGACCTGCCACAGGCTTATTATTTCTTGTGCAGTAGCAGCAGCAACATGTCGGAACAGGCTTGTTTGCAGCAGCACAGGCTTACTTCTCTCGCAGGAGGAGGAGTTGTTAGGCGTATTATCATTCTGGTTTTTTTTCTGCAGGTCTTTCACATTCACATTGATTGAACCGTTTGGAGGTCGGCGTATTATCTTCATTCTGCTTTTTCATCGAAACCTTTTCTGCAGGTCTTTCACATTCACTTTGATTGAACCGTTTGCCTGGGGGGGATCCTTCATCATCATCAGCGAGTTAAGAAGTTTCCATAGTGGATGACGACGATCTTTCTCGAATATTTTGGAGGATGCGTTCCCCTCAAGCACACGCGAGACCTTTCGCGAGCTTCCTTATGCAGGCAGCCGAATGCTTGCAGACATCCTTCACAACCGTATGTACCTGCGTCTCCCTCAGGGTCCTGTAAAAGTCTTGATAGGCTACATTTACCTTCATCTTGATTAATTTGAACAGTAATCCTCTAATGACGATGATCCTTTCTTCCTCGGCATATTCTTTTCCAGCCTCGAACACGTTCAGTGATTGTAGCTCGGCCTTCACCTTCTTCAAGTTGTCGTGTAAGGGTTGATGCTCGGCAGCAGACATCTTTGTTTCTTACAGATAGCACCACCACTCGCAGCAGCAGCAGCAGCAGCAACGCAATGCTCTCTTGTTCCTTCCTTCGAGTACGACAGCACCAACGTTATGTTGTTCCTTCGATTCGGAATGAGTGAAATAAGAAACCGTCGGAATGAGTAAAATTAGGGAGCAGAGGTGTGTTTATATACGACGTCGACCAACATGAGTGATTGGCTGCGTTGGTGATCATCTATCTCATTAACGAGGTTTCCTTTGGCGCCTTCAAACATTTGTGCACTTATCCAAGGTACAAGCATATTGGAAGCAATATCCGACCATCATTTGTGCAAGATCCCATTCATATCGCATTTCCATCACTCTTCAAGAGCAATAAATAGAGTATCCTATGTTGGGAAAACCCTAATAAACCTACGTTATCAATGCTTTTTGCCAACTTAGCTGTTCTAGTTTTTGCCAACTTAGCTCTTCTAATCTGAGCAAACACACCCATCTTACATAACTTCATTCTTGGTGTGGACATTGCATCTTTTATCTTTCCATGCTTTGGAAAGATAAAAGATGCTATATAGCAACTTCTGCTGCCTATTTTCACCAAAACAATTGCTGCTCGACGAGAACCCAAAGAGTATTAGATAAAAAAACTATGTTAATAACCAAATTGATTCTAGGAAATGTTGTAACAAGGTGGAAAGGCATGACAGTTGCATTATCAAGAGCTTGGGAATGAGAGAGAAAGTTAGAGAAAAAACATAGGAGATGAGAAAGAGAGAGTGAGAGAGAGAGAGAAGAAAGTAGAAAGAGAAAGAGTTCAATTAAAGAAGAGAGAAGTGCGATAGTGAGAGCGAAGAAAGAAAAAAGACACAATTGAAGTGAAAAAAGAGACAAGTGATAGAAAGAATACAAACTAGAGAGAGAAAGAAGCGAAAAGAAAGAGAGAAAGTAAGAGAGAAGAACGAGAAATTTAGAGAGAAGAGAGTCAAGACGAGAGAAAGAAAGAGAGAATAGTGAGGAAAGTAAGTAAAAGGAGAAAGTGAAAGCAAAGAGAGACTCTAGAGAGAGAATATAAGAGAGATGAAGAGAGGGAGAAAATAAGAGCAAAGAACCAAGAGTGAAAATGAGAGAGAAGAAAGAGAGTGGAAGTGAGATAGAGAAATAGAGAAGAAAGAGAGAAAGAGTGAGACAGAGCCAACTTAGTTGTTCTAGTATTGCATTTAAAAGGACTAAACTAGAACAACTAAGTTTCTTGTTTTAGTATGACTCGAAATTCTTCAAAAGACTAAACTAGAGATATATGTTCGCGACTTCTAGAAAGGGCTCCTAAGTTAAGTTCTCGATTAGGAGAGGGCAGATTGAGATCTTTACCCATCGTTGAGTCACTACTTGTGAATCCAAGATCTTTCATTTCTAATTGTTTCTCATAATAAACATTCATGCAATGCAAGACTTTCTCATTTGGTGTAACCTAATGGGCTTGTGATGTAAAATATAATATCTTTTAAAATAATATGAGAGAGAGAAGTAGTTCTTAGCTATTTAAATCTACAATCATTTCACCTCTTCAAGTTTGACACTTTCCTGGCTTGTTTTTAGGGATTAAATGGTGTAAACATCTTGAGAACTTTTAAGCATTACTTACTCCTGAGTTAACCTTTGAGAAACCACTTTGTGAGAAGCCTCTCACGAATCATTTGATTCATTGATCTTTGTACTCATTCCATATTTAATTACCAATATAAATCATCATATGAGCACATATGGCATGTATTGAAAGCTTGTCAAAGTGGATTTGGTGTATTTTCTACCTAAAAAGTAAATCTATTCAACTTGTCTTTACATGTTTTCTTAAAATAGACCAAGGTAAGAAACCTATTCCATGATTTCCTTTTAGTAACATGCTCTTTTGATAATCTAAGGATGTGCATTCACATGAATTGTTGAAAACATTTCACAAGGGCTCCTTGTGAGCGGGCTAAGGTGTGATGGAGGGCAAAAATACTTCTCCCATGATTTTAATGCTTCCTTAGAAGAGAGAGGGATCAAATGTATATTACAACTGTATATACACTAGGGAAAAATGATGTAATATAAAGGAGGAATAGAATCATTTTGGAAGCAGCTAGGTCAGTGATTAATAGCTTCAAATGAGTAGAAATCCTCTTGATTGATATCTTTCTTGCCTAAAGGAAGAAATCTTGTCTATGCTCTTGAATTTTTTTGTATGCATCTAAAGTATCATTCAGTAGAGACATACACTATCAATGGCTTTCATATAAACACTAAGGTTTCACCGATGGACAATAATTCATTTGCACATGAGTGAATGTGAGATCATTTCGAATGATATTCATCAATTGTACTAATGAACTGTAACAAGTTTATGGATCTACATCCATGTACCACTTGGGATCTCTAAGTGTCTTTTCTTTTGCACTGTATGTGGAGGATATTTCACTTCGACTATGCGTGTCTATAACAACATCGCAATCTCACGTGTATTGAAATTGAAAACCCATGCAAATATCTATTTGCAGCCAAAAACTTAAGTATCTTATTAAATTGAGAGAACATTAATAGTGATCACCCTTTTTGTCAAAGAAACATTTGTGAATTGCTCAAGTACTTCATCATGCACCACAATTTTCTCTCATGCATTTAAGAGTATGCAATGATAGGTCTTCATAACATGGCCATGCATTTTTTTGCCCATGCTCAATTTGATCTTGAATTTGTGAGAAGAGATCATGACTTTTAATCTTCCATGTTAGAGTTATTTGAAAATTGTTGGAACTTCCAGAGGAAGCACATGTTTGGTGTGGGAAAGTTGTGGTAGTGATGGTGCCCATGGACCCTCATCAAGTCATGAAAATGGAGTATTCAAAGCTTGGTGTGGAATTCTCTACCTTAAATATGCTAAAGAAATATTCTACATCAAGTGAAGAAAAGAAAAGATGAAGGAAGGAGATGAATTCTTGAAAATAAAAGAAGTCACGTGAAGGTAATTGAAAGGGTTCAAATATATTCAACTAATGGAGATGAAGAAGAGGAACAAGTAGCAACATACAAATTCGAATTTGGATACTTTTCGCCATCCAACACTTATGTAAAAGACCATATAGAAGGCACATTTCTAATGGTTTGGAAAGGTAAAATAAAGACATTTTATTCTTTCACTTAGTTTAGCATGGATCAAAAGGTCATTTTTTCTCATGAAAAGAGAAGCATTTTCATTTTCTTTTTCATTTTGGCTAGTTTTGAGGGATTGAATGCTATAAACATATTGAGAACGTTAAAGCATTACTTACCCCTGAGTTAACCTTTGAGAAACCACTTTGTGAGAATCCTCTCACGAATCATTTGATTCATTGATCTCTGTACTCATTCCATATTTAATTACCAATATACATATTCATGTCAACACATATGGCATCGATTGAAAGCTTGTCGAAGTGGATTTGGTGTATTTTCTACCTAAAAAAGCATCTCTATTCAACTTGTTTTTACATGTTTTCTTAAAATAGACCAAGGTAAGAAACCTATTCCATGATTTACTTTTAGAAACATGCTCTTTTGATCATCTAAGGATATGCATTCACATGAATTGTTGAAAACATTTCACAAGGGCTCCTTGTGAGCAAGCTTTCATTTCTAGAATAGGCACAATGGATACCCGTTGGAGTCCTCCAACACCTCCAAGCATTGTAGTTTACATATAAAATCATATACTTGAAGTTTCATGATCATCTTGAGGTACTATTTTCTGTTTTATTGTTCATGACTATTGACTTCTCAGAGTAATTGAAGTGAATCTATGACATGATTCTCTTAACCAATGCATTGATTACAGAGAAAAAATCCTTATGAACTTTTGTATGCAAATATATGATCATTGAAGCTCTAGATGGAGATATAAAAGTCAATCTTTAGGATTGCATATATGCACTATGTTCTTCCTGAAATGTTGGGATCACACGTGTGACTTATTAAGTATATATCTCACATTCTATGCACTCTAAATTCAAGAAATAACTTGTTGTAGCTCACTTACCTTCTTATTAAAAAGTATGCAAAAGGACTTTTCTCAGGTTATAGGAGGTAAGAGTAGTGAATATTTTTGTAAGTTCCTTCTTTCATAAATAGAATGTTTTCTCTTCATGCTCATAATCCACAAATAGTTGGTCTTGTCACAAACTGTTGAGTGCAATGATAAAATAAGCTATGATCACATTAATGCATGATAAGCAAGCCTAGACATTGTGTTAATGTCTCCAATCAAGAAACATGCATGTATTGAATAGTTTTTTTCAAACACGCCCTAATCTTTGTACTCCTCCATCACCTGATCACAATGGTATCAAATCAGCATCATAGTGTATAAATTATGGGTGATGGTTCTCCTTCTTTGATTGAAGAATTGGATTAAAGTACCTACTCAGGACGGTCTTTGACGATGACAACATATGTATAAGGAAGAATTATGTATGGATACATATTTGCAAATTAGCTCATGCCTCGTCTAAGAAGGAAATCAACCCACGAAGATAAAGAGAGCTTTAATACATGGTGTGAAAAAGATGCTTTGACAATGTCATATATCTTAAAATCGATCTCTGAGTTCTTACTTCCACACACAAGGGGTTGAAACTTCAAAAGAGACATGTAGTGCATTTGAATCACTCTTTTCTCCAATAAATAACTCCAAGAAGAATCACTTGTGGATGGAGTTCACCTTCCTCAAGAATCAATCCAGAAAGAGTTTCATTGACTTTTTCACCATGACAAAGGACACAGATGATCAAATAGGAAGCATTCAAAAGATCATAGATGAAGAGAAAATAGTTAGACAAGTCATCAATGGAATGAAAGCAAATGAAAAGTGGGAAGCATTGACCACTATCATGGATCTATACATGGACATGTAGATACGTACTTCAACACACTCATGGGACAAATCTTTGTTCATAATGTCAAGCTTAAGGAGAATGAAGATCCACAAAAAGGTATTCAATCCTCTTCCCTTTACAGTGATAAAGGTAGAAGTAAAGATGTCAAATGAAAAAGGAAGAAGTGTGATAAGGAAGCAAGTACTTCCCAAGGTAACTGTGTAGGAAGAGGGAGAGGTCAAGTGGAAGAGGTAGAAGATCAGGAAGAAAAGGTAGAGGGAGATCTTAAATCCCCTCACTTTGTGCCATATGTGCACCTACAAGTCATACCACTAATCATTCCTTCATGAATCCAAGGAACGAGAGAGGAAGAGGATACAATACCCATGATATTCTTACACACATCTCTCTCTCTCTCTCTGTGATTGCACGCAGAGGGGGGGGGGGCAGGTATCACCCATGATGCAACCTTGACTTATAAAATATGAAATCTTTTGGCGCGTTAATAGAACATTTGTTGTGTCAATACTTACATTAAGATACCAAACACAATTTGTTTGCATCTGCATGTGTAGAAACGAACATGCAGAAAAGAATCTCTTTACAAGTTCCATGTTACAAGAAATAAACTTAAAATGAAGATCAAGAGAAGAATATCTTTACAAGTTCCAGGTTACAAGAAAGAAATGTAAGTAACTTACATGAAAATACCAAACACAATTTATTTACATCCGGATGTGCAAAAATGAAGATGAAGAAAGTAATTTTCTTTACAAGTTTCCAGTTCCGAGTTACAAGAAATAAGTGCAGCTCAACGATTCTCTTTGGAATCGTCAAGTTACAAGTTTCCATGTCCTCAACGATTCGCTTTGGAATCGTGATTTCTGAGAAGGCTAAACGATTTGCTTTGGGATTGGCATTTCTGAAATGGCATGTCCTTCCTTCCTTCTGGTAGACACATGTGACATTGCGAATAATGTCTGTGTTTCAGCTTTCCTTGATTATGGAAGTCCCTCCAGTCAATGTTTCTGAAGAGAGGCGTTCCAAACTGCACGATATACTGTTGCTCCTCCTGCTCGCTTGCATGCCCTTGACATGATCTTTTCCGAGTTTCAGATTTTCAGAGGGCAGTGCTGAACTGCGGTGGCCTTTATTGTTCTTTATTGTTCCCTTTTTTTATTTTGTTTTTTTACGAAAGTTCGGCCCTTGGCCTTTTTTTTTTCCTTTGTAAAACTCTTTACATCCCCAAGTTTTACCATTGGCTTGTAACTTTTTCTTCCTTTTTAATTAAAATTCTTTTTAATTATAATCCCTTTTTCTCATATAAATCAGAACAACATATGCACGAATTCCTTCTAGACAACACATGGACAACTACAACGAATGAGATTCTAATATATGAGCATCTTGCCATTAGTTCCATTACTATACCTATTTTCTTGATTGATGCCGTGTTTCATGTGCTTCTAGGTTCCCAATCAACATCTCATGCCGTGTTTCTCATGCTTCTAGGTTCCCAATCAACATCTCATGCCATTACTCTTCTTATTTACTTGATTGATGCCGTGTTTCATGTGCTTCTAATTTCCCAATCAACATATCATGGTGTTATATTTCCATTGGCAAACTTTCATTTCATTAATGTATAAGAGTTTAATGCTAAGACTACCCTCACCTACATAACATACAAATCCTCTTATTCTCTATGGAAGGATCGATCATGTAATTGCTGGAGGGGCCATGAATACACATAACTCATAAGAGAGGTTGATGTTATCCACATCCATATTCTATGAACTCACTTATCCACCTCAAGGGTCACTTGAAAGCTTTCTATGGTTTTCTTATGTAAATCTTTATCAAAATCTTTGTGAATATGACAATGCTTGAAAAAATTTCCAACTCAATATAGCGAGAGTCTTGCTCCCTCCATCTGTTAATAACAACAGAAGTATTCAACTTTCTGAGAATTTTTCTAAGCTGAGGATTGGATACAACTTACATCCTACAATAGATTCCTAAGAAACTAATCATGCTAAATATGCTGGTTAAAGGGTCCCATTATCATTAACTAGAAGGAAGATCTTAGCTATTGTAGAATGGAAGAAGAAACTACTAAAAACATTTGAAGATTCGAGGATGTAGGCACATCAATGCACACTTACAAAAGGGGCATAATTTTTCATACACCAAAACCTAACGATCACATCAAAAGCATATATAATAAACACATGGAGAACATCGAATGTTTGAAGCACTCCCTTTCACTGCACGAATGCAGATAGAAAAGACTACTCCATCAAAAGGGGGAATTCAAAAGACTACTCCATCAAAAGGGAGAAGCTCATTTTATCAGGATGAGATGAATCAAAACCCTAGCTCATATGTGTTATAGAACAAAACCATCCATGAGACCAAACTTTGTAGCTTTCTGAAGTGTTTCACATAACAAAGAACGAAATCGAAGAGAGAGTTTCTGAAGTGTTGTCATTAAGCGTAATTACAACTATTAGATTTGTTGAAAGAGATGATGTGGATCTCAACAGATTAAATCCAGAAAGGGCCCACGATATGTCTTCCTGCATCTATGACGGCTTGTACATTGTAGAAGAGGAAGAAGCGGAACAAGAAAAAGTAAAGGCTTTACCACCTAGAACATTGGGGAAAGTTTGTACTTAACGAATGAATTATGTTCAAGGTTCATAGATGTTAACAAAGAAGCTCTAAGACTATAGCTGCAATATACCGATTAGGGGTTTGAGCAGAGACACCCATCTTACTTGCCTTCATTCTTGGTGTGGACATTGCATCTTTTATCTTTCCATTCTTTGAAAGCAAATTGATATGGTTCTCTTTAAGTGTTGCATACTTATCAAGAACTCATGCATGGCATTCCATTGCCATCCTAAAAGCATCATCACAAGCTTTCTAGGATTCAGTTCAATAAAGATATATTAAAGTCATAATAGAAGTTTGTATATTGAAAAGCTTCTAGATGTTTTATTGACTTGCTATCCTGCATTAAGATTGTTTTTGTAGCATGTAAGGAATAATGTAACTCATATGTTCTCTTCTCAAGGACTCCAAGAAGTTCAGCTTCACCATTAGAACGAGTTTATCTTAGAATATGAGTGGTTGGTTGCGTTGGTGATCATTTATCTCATTAACGAGGTTTCCTTTGGTGCCTTCAAACATTTGTGCACTTATCCAAGGTACAAGCATATTGGAAGCAACATCCCACCATCATTTGTGCAAGATCTCACTCTCTGACTGTAAGGTTCTATGTGCTCATATCACATTTCCATCACTCTTCAAGAGCAATAAATAGAGTATCCTATGTTGGGACAACCCTAATAAACCTACGTTATCAGTGCTTTTTGCCAACTTAGCTGTTCTAGTTTTTGCCAACTTAACTGTTCTAATCTGAGCAAACACACCCATCTTACTTAACTTCATTCTTGGTGTGGACATTGCAGAAACTAGAGAGAGAAACTAGAGACTAGAGAACAGAAACTAGAGAGAGAAAGAAGCGAAAAGAAAGAGAGAAAGTAAGAGAGAAGAAGGAGAAATTTAGAGAGAAGAGAGTCACGACGAGAGAAAGAAAGAGAGAATAGTGAGGAAAGTAAGTAAAAGGAGAAAGTGGAAAGCAGAGAGAGACTCTAGAGAGAGAATATAAGAGAGATGAAGAGAGGGATAAAATAAGTGCAAAGAACCAAGAGCAAAAATGAGAGAGAAGAAAGAGAGTGAAGTGAGATAGAGAAAGAGAGAAGAAAGAGAGAAAGAGTGAGACAGAGCCAACTTAGCTGTTCTAGTTTTGCATTTAAAAAGACTAAACTAGAACAGCTAAGTTTCTTGTTTTAGTGTGACTTGAAATTCTTCAAAAGACTAAACTAGAGATATATGTTCGCGACTTCTAGAAAGGGCTCCTTAGTTAAGTTCTCGATTAAGGGAGGGCAGATTGAGATCTTTACTCATCATTGAGTCACTACTTGTGAATCCACGACTTCTCATTGCTAATTGTTTCTCATAATAAACATTCATGCAATGCAAGAGTTTCTCATTTGGTGTAACCTATGGGCTTGTGAGGGAAAATATAATATCTTTTAAAATAATATGAGAGAGAGAAGTAGTTCTTAGCTATTTAGATCTACAGTCATTATGCTTGCTTTTCCACCCCTCCAAGTTTGACACTTTCCTATTATGTAGTGAAATGACCTTTGAAATAAAGTGCAAATTGGGGTTGAATATGAAGAAAGAAAAATCTCATAGTATCCATTACACAAAAGAATCCATAAGTTGTGTGGTTGTGTGGCCCTGTGGGCTATTTCCAAGCCTCATATGCACTTGAATCAATGGCACGCATGAAAAAAAAAACTTAGGATGTAGCAAAAAAACATTCAATTGTTCTACTGGATCCCTTGTAAAATATGATGTATAATGGCCATTTTGCACACATGTTTCTTCTACTGACACATGCACACATGTCCATGCTATTCTTATACACATCTCTATGTGTGTGTGTGTGCACGTAGAGGGGGGCAGGAGCAAATTCAAGATGAAGAAGAGAACAAGTAGCAACATACAAACTCGAACTTGGATAGTTTTCCCCATCCAACACTTATGTAAAAAACCATATGGAAGGCACATTTGTAATGGTTGGAAAAGGTAAAATAAAGACATTTTATTGTTTCACGTAAGTTAGCATGGATCAAGGCTCATTTTTTCTCATGAAAACAGAAACATTTTCATTTTCTTTTTCATTTTGGCTAGTATTGAGGGATTAAATGCTCTAAACATCTTGAGAACTTTTGAGCATTACTTACCCCTGACTTAACCTTTGAGAAACCACTTTGTGAGCAGCCTCTCACAAATCATTTGATTCATTGATCTTTGTACTCATTCCATATTTAATTACCAATATAAATCTTCATATCAGTACATATGGCATGGATTGAAAGCTTGTCGAAGTGGATTTGGTGTATTTTCTACCTAAAAAGTATCTCTATTTAACTTGTCTTTACATGTTTTCTTAAAATAGACCAAGGTAAGAAACCTATTCCATGATTTACTTTTAGTAACATGCTCTTTTGATAATCTAAGGATGTGCATTCACATGAATTCTTGAAAACATTTCACAAGGGCTCCTTGTGAGCAAGCTTTCATTTCTAGAATACTCACAATGCATACCCATTGGAGTCCTCCAACACCTCCAAGCAATATAGTTTACATATCAATTCATATACTTGAAGTTTCATCATCATCTTAAGGTACTATTCTCTGTTTTATTGTTCATGACTACTGACATCTCAGAGTCACTGAAGTGAATCTATGGTATGATTCTCTTAACCAATGCATTGATTACAGAGAAAATTCCTTATGAACTTTTGTATGTGTAGATCCCCAGGGGCAGACTTGATCAATGAATGTCTTCCATCAAGATAAAAGACAAATTGAAATCTAGAAAGGGCTTTTGTAAGATTAAGAGTGTGCTGCACAAAGAGTCGTCACCCTTCCTTTTGAATTTTGCATACTCTTTGAGTTGGAGAACAAATGCAATGTCACCAGTGATAGTATCAAGAGCCTTATCAGCTCTCCATGAAATAACTCTCTTTCCCTCTCTCATCCCCCGCTAACCTCCC